>CAIGQQ010004000.1:2932537-2980731 GCA_903798035.1 Danio albolineatus
ATATATATATATATATATATTGTTGGTCAGTTATCTACTAGATAAAATAGAAGAACGATTAACATTTGAAGTGCTTCAAAAACAAGTCCGCTATATGCTTCAGCGCCAAAACATTAACTGGATTGTCAAATAAAATTATAATCTAGCCTAAATTAAATTGAAAGAGAAGCCTATTTTAAACTGTTTTCCCTGTTAATGAACAAAATCGTCCATTGCACCAGTCAATTACAATTTCATTCATAAGCAGGACAGGCGTTAACAAAGTATTCACAGGAGTACGTGTTCCCAGATTACCTCGAAAGAACAAACTCAGTTGAAAGGGTGAGAGAACTCAGAAACTCGTCGTGAGAGTGAGGATGTCTGCTTATTTGTGCCAGTCTGTCAGATAAAATTGTTTCAAAAAATGATAGCAGTTCCATGCGAGGAGGCTGCACAGCTGGCAGCTGGATCTGAATTGTCCAATGAAAGAGACACAGGCTGGGCCTGGAGTTCCCCCAGCTCCGGTGCTGATGAGACTGCGGTGACTTCCTCTCATGTGAGAAAGTAATATTTGTCACATTAGTTTTAGGCCTTTTCGCAAATGTCTCAATTAAGTTTATCTGTTATTATTTTGATCCTTGTTTTAAACAATAGCTCTCTGAATTGTAATTTTTAGTGTGTGGAAAAAACGATTTCTTTACCATTCTCCGACCATGCAAGTACTGTATATACACACACTTTAAAACACACAAACGCACACCTTTATTTATTATCATTTTTTCTTACTTTGTCAATATATGGTAGTGTATACTGTTTAATAATCAATCTAAATTATGTAATAAATAAATTAGCGGCATTAGTTCACATTAACTCTCTTGGTAGGTATGCACAGTGCATACAGTCGTATGGCATTTCTCTAAATTATTAATTAACAATACTTTAACTTGCGGTCAGTCATCCCAGAGAGAAAACTTAAGTCATTCTGTTATATTGTGTTTACCAACACTTTATCGATTCATATTTAAAGAGTTTTGTCTTCGTTTGACATTTATTCATGTACTCTTGGTGCCTTTTCTTTTAAGTGTTTGTTGTTTTTTGAAAATGGTCAGTCATCTCAGAGTAAAAACTTAAAAACAAAAAATAAATATATAGTACAAACATACTCCAAACTATTAAACGCTCTTCAAATGCTTTTGTGGATCTGCATCATCTCGCTGTCCACTAATAATGGTCAAGAATTCAAGTTCAAAGTTCAGGGACCCTAGACAGGGTGCAACTAATGTACATGTTCCCACAAAACCCTTGACTAGCTGCCATAAGAAAAACCCCAGAGCATTGTACCTCAGTAGCCGAGAGACTCTTTCGTCTGTCACCTGCTCCCTAAATATAGACTGAGTTTAGGCTTTATTTTTAGGCACACCCCCTACCATTCAGAAGTTTGAGATCTGTTAGGCCTTTTTATTCTGAAAGAAATCTCTTCTAATGTCAACCAAGACTCTGCTTATTTGATAAATGCAGCAGAAATTAAATATTTTGTGACATATAATTTGAATTCAATTTAAAATGTAATAAATTAATGTCATTTCATTTAATCAGTTGGTGTTTTCCCCAACATTCTTCAGAATATGTTGTTTTGTGTTTACAACCACTTGAGTGTGAGTAAATGGTGTGGAAGATTCATTCATTCATTCCTTTTCGGCTTAGTCCCTTTATTAATCAGGGGTCAGACAGCGGAATGAACCGCCAACTTATCCAGCATTTGTTTTAATTATCATTTTGATAGGGACGATGCGTTGTCACAGTGAAAATGAAATGTTAAATCAGCAACTTCATTTTAATTACCAGTTTGACATGGATGATGTGTTGTCACAGTAAAAATTAAAATTAAATAATTTCATTTCATTTTCAATTTTGGCAGGTATTTTGCAGGCAGTGTTTTATAATGAAATTGTAATTGGTTTTCATTTTAATTTCCAATTTTGTTTTATTTATTTAAAATTGGCAGGATTTACCTTCCATACACTACGGCTAATTTAGCTTATTCAATTCACCTATAGCACGTTTCCACACAGAAATGCCAACTGACCCAGCTGGGGCTTGAACTAGCAACCTTCTTGCTGTGAGGCGATCGTGCTACCCACTGTGCCACCGTGGCACCCCGTGAGGAAGATTATGTATTGGTATATAAATAGTATTGTCTTGTGTTGACATTTATTTATATAATTATGGTGCCATTTTTTTGAGCAGCGCATACAGTTCTGTAAAGTGTTTCTGTTGCTTCATGAAAAAGCTTAAAATATGTATAACAAATAAGGCATCTAATCCACTTCAGCTGTGGTAAAGTATGCAAATAACGTATAAACATCAAAATCTGGATTACTTGATGGATGAAATCGTACTTAAAATAACATTTATTCTAAAGCGAAATCTTTTGTGGCTTTAAAATCTTTTTAGTTTTGGTTTATAAAATGCACTCTTGGTCAAAAATGTGTTTATTTCTTTCTACTCAAAAAGCAAAAAGCTATTAGATTTATTTAAGTCAAGTATTTTGGTTCTGTTCATTGGTGCTATTCTTCAGTAATTACTTTTGTAGGGCATCACTTGCAAATGACTTGTTTCAAAATTGTTGTTTCCTCTAATGAGGCGACTGAAATGCACCCGCGGACTTGATTTGACTGCAGATGGAGTATTGTGAATGTGTGCAGATGCGCTGTGCTGCTTTTCATCATCCTGATTTTCATACCAATTGCCCTCAATTCATACTCTGATGAGCTTCGGCCTCTCTTATCCTGTCTTGAACAATATCTGCTGCTCTGAATCTACAATTACTCTAGAAACATTATTTACTTTCAGAGTTCACCCACAAACAAATTATCATCATTTGCCTGCTCTTATGTGTTCCAAATTGGCTTTACTTTCATTCTTCTTTTTTTCATGTGAGATATTTTTAAGAATGTGCTGGTTATACTTGTCTATAAACTATTTAAAAAGCTTTCCTGCATTTCATTTATTCACAGGCCCTTGAAGTTAAGTACCTAGTAGTTTTCTGTGAAGACAAATTGGGGATAGTTCACTTAGATTTATTTACGTTTAACCTTATGTGTGTTTATTTAGTTGTGTTTAAGATGTGTTAATCTACATGTTAATATTTGATATTTGTTTTATTCTTAAAATTTTAATAACGTTTTTTCCGAATTAGAGCATCTTTTTCCAGAAAATTACCATTGGTCAAAATAATAAATATTTATAAATATATACTTTTTGGTGACTATGACGTTCATTGTATGAGGCAAAGGATAAGGATAAACATCATAACAATGTGGAAATTATTACAGATTTTTATTTTTTTCATAATTTTGTGTGTGTAAACTCGTATGAAAAATACTATAGTACATAATGGTTTTGAACCATTTTATAGTAAAAAAAACTTGAATTAATCTGTTGTGGTAAGTCAATAATTGCTGTGGTAATACAACTGTTAATACAAACAAATTATCCAGTACTCTTTTCTACAATTATATGATATATTATAATTTACACTACCTAACAAAAGTCTTGTCGTCGATCCCATTTGTAAGAGTAACAAATAATAACTTGACTTCTAGATGATCAGTGGCAGAGGGTAGATTTTTCCAATGCATCATGTGTTGAACTGCATCCCAGTCATCACAAATACTGCAGAACACCTATTGGAACCCGCATGTACCCAAGATTCTCACAGAAATCAGTCAAGTTTGGTGAAGAAAAACTCACGGTTTGGGGTTACTTAAAATATGGGGTCGTGTGAGAGATCTGCAGAGTGGATGGCAACATCAACAGGCTGATATATCAAGACATTTGTGCTGCCCATTACATTACAAACCACAGGAGAGGGCAAATTCTTCAGCAGGATGGTTCTCGTTCTCATACTTCAGCCTTCACATCAAAGTTCCTGAAGGCAAAGAAGGTCGAGGTGCTCCAGGAATGGCCAGCCCAGTCACCAGACAGTTACATTATCAAGCATGTCAGGGGTAAGATGAAGGAGGAGACACTAAAGATGAATCAAAAGAATCTTGATGAACTCTGGGAGTCTTGCAAGAACGCTTTCTTTGCCATTCCAGATGACTTTATTAAAAAGTTATCTGAGTCACTGCAGAGATGTATGGATGCAATCCTCCAAGCTCATGGGAGTTATACACAATATTCATTCTTTTTTCACTGCATCATGACTTTTTATTCTATATTGTACATAATTTCTGTTAAGTGACAAGACTTTTGTCTGAGCAAAGTCAAACCTTACTGTCCTAATTAAATAATAAAAAAATCAAGACATGATCATATTTTATTTTGGTATAACAAGAGTAATCTAGAGGCCTCTGCCTTTCATATAAACCACTTCTGATACCAAATGCTCAACTAGTGAAGTTATTATTTGTTGCTCCTAAATCTTAGACAAGACTTTTGTCAGGTAGTGTATATAGTAAAAACTACTATTTTACATGTAGTTAAAAAAGTATACTACACTATTTATTACAGTTTATCAGTTCAGTGTTAATACTACACTGTTGTAGCATTTACTAACACTAACAACATTAACAGTAAGATTTATTAACAGTAATATATACAGTATACACTATGCTATAGTATGGTTCAAAAGCACTAGCATTTACAATAGTTTCCTATAGCATTTGTTCATGTGGGAATTCTTCTGTTAAAGCAACAAATTCTATTATATCACATTCTAAGAATGGAATCGTCTGTTCTATTTCAACAGTAAAAGCAGTCTATGATGTCACGCTAAACTTTAAAGACAAACAGAACCCGACTCTGTTGGGGATTGTCAATGGAAAGAAGTACAAAGCAGACTTGAGTGTCAGGTGAGTCTCCCAGTTTGCTAATATCACTATATTAAAGTACAATATCAGTTGAAGATGGATGGATCATCATACATGTTTTAGACCGTCCAATTTACAGTACAGTCACATTTTAGACTGTCTCACTGACAAACTTTCGGAATGTTGTGCATCTTACTGCTGACCTGAGATTTTCCTGAAATATTTGGATTAAGGTTGTGACTAATAGGATCTGTACCTGGTTAAGCTTTCCCCCCTGCTGTTCTGCATGCGGTTGTAGCGCCCTCTGTTGGAGTGTGTTGTGCTGCACTGATGAATCTTCACTTTCTGTTCACAGGCGCTTCTCTGTTGAGGAGATTCCTGACGATGAGAAGGAGTGTGCCGATTGGTTACACAAACTCTACCAAGAGAAGGTTTGAAGCTTATACTGCCTCTTATTTTTAAACTATGACATAAAACTGTGTACTCTTTTTGTAAAGGAAAAATACATGCAGAACATGTGAACAGAAAAGCAGTCGATCTTTGGGACAAACTAAGGACGCCATTAACAGAGTTTATTTGCTTAGTTATGTGTCCCCTAGTCTTGTCACATGTTCTGCATTTCATTTAAATTTTATTATCTAATATATTAAAAAGCAGCATTTTAATCTGCCATTCGCGGGTCTTCCTTCATAAACAAAATCTCCTGAGGTGTTTTCATGATGCATTGACCAGTTAATTACCAAACATGTCTTTTATGCATGTTCACAGAGTTGTTGCAGATTAAATCTAACGCTTAAGGCGTTAAATAAGCTTGTTCTGTTTGTTTTCCGTCGATCTACTTTTTTTTTAATCAAAGCCGTTTGTCTCGCTCGCTGCCATGTTTGTAGTTTGGTATAAAATATGTAGTTTAATCAAATTCACGTCCAACACTCAATATATTGTGGGCACTATCACTTTGAGCTGCACTCTGAGTTTCTTCCAATAATAGTATTCCATATGGGTAACTTTGAAGTACTCATTTTAGCATATGGTTTGAAAATACTAATATAGTATAGTACTAATATTTGGGGTAGTATGCGAATGGGACCATTTTTGTAAAATCAGTCAAATCCCAATGTGCTGTATGTTGTGTGTAATAATAGATTTTAACATTAGATGTCGCCAACGCAATTGTTGTCTATTAGAAGGAATGCGTGAATAGAGCCGCTATTTTATGGCCCGTTTCCACTGAGTGGTTCGGTACGCTTTGTACAGGGTAGTGCTTCTTTGAAATGAATGTGGGACCAAGGTGCAATGGAGGACTGTTCATCCAGAGCCAGAAAAATGTACACATATATACATGTATCTATGATTGGAGGTTTTCCCGGTGGTGAATATGCAAATATTTTTTAAATTACAAAAGTTATCATTTTACATCACTTTACTACATCGATATTTGTATCTTGTTTTCATATTTTACTTACATTGTTTGCTTATTTTATTTAACAAAACTAGTATAAGTGTAGAATTTAGTGCGAGTTAGTGCTACTTTGCCTTAAGTGCAGTAAGAGACTGACTGTGCTATCTTCAATACTTGTTTAGCACAAAGGTTTGTAACACAAACAAATTTAAAAAACGAAATCTTACCTATGAAATGTTCTGCCTTTATGCTTTGTTTTCTTTGTTTGATCGTTTCTATACATGTATGCAGTGCAAAAGTCCAGCATCTTCAGATTGCCGTTAGTCTTGACTAGTGAGGTTGAATGACCTGGGACCTGTCCTGGGAGCACTGTACAAATGTGGCAGCACTATTGACGCAGGCTCAGGGTCCGTATGCGATATCTAGTGTACATATCTATGGTGTGTAATATTAACCAATATTAAATTATATAGGAAATTGTAGAGAATCCAGGAAACTTTGGAATACTCATTTAAACATACTACGACTTGGGAAACATTTTTTTTCAAATACAGCTTAGGATAGTTTGCAAATTGGGATCCGCATTAGTCTTGAGAATAGTTGTGTTACATAAACAATCTAATTAAAAATATTAATGTGAGCTGCAATTAATCCCATAATTCTCTTATTCAAGGATGCATTACAAGAGTACTATGAGAAGGAGGGCTGCTATCCCGGCCCTACAATCATACCCAAACGTCGCGTTTGGACCCTGCTGAACTTCCTGTTCTGGGCCACTGTCCTGCTTTCTCCGCTTATTAACTTTGCCTGGGATGTGTTTGTCAGCGGCTCGCCCCTCCTCATCATCGGCTTCATGATCTTCCTCATTGTCGGTCAGTTGTGATATCATGTTTATTTGAAGCTTGTGTTATTTACTCCTAATCAACTCCAACTACTATAGGGAGTTATTCTCTACATCAGTATCAGTCACTCAAATGAACGTTCTTCCAGGAATGTAGATGTCAGCATAATCTAAATTTAAGCCGTGTTTGTGTTAAATTTGTGTATTTAGGTAATTAAACTCAGTATTATGTATATGTAAATTATATATACACCATATACAACGGGGAAAATAAGTATTGAAGAAGTCACTATTTTTCTGCGAAAACATGTTTCTGAAGGTGCCATTAACTTGAAATTTTCCCCTGATGTTGGTGATAATTAAAGAAATCCATATATGCAAAGAAAACAAATCTATTTAGTTTACAAATTAAGTTATGCATAATAAAATGAAATGACACAGGGGAATAGTATAGAACACATGAAAAAAGTGAGGGGTAAAAGAGCAGTGAAAGGCCAGACAGCAGCTGAAATCTCTCAGTAGCTCCTCAGCAATCATCTTCAGCATTGTAAATGAATATTCGCTGCTTTAGTCCAACATCTATATTAGCAGGATGATTAAGATGAAACCAGGGAGGACATTTCAGCAAGACAATGATCCAAAACACAGCCAAAATCAAGCTGTAGAATGGCCCAGCCAATCACCTGACTCAAATCCAATAGAAAATACAAATTAAAGATCAGATTTGATAGACCAGACCCACAAAACCATGAAGATTTTTACACTCTGTTGAAGTCTGTGGGAAAATTACACCTGAACAAGTCATGTGTATTCATTCTCCATATGAGAGGCGTCTTTAAACTGCCATCACCTAAAAAGCCTTTTGTATAAAGCAGTGGTTCTCAAACTTTTTTCACCAAGTACCCCCTCAGAAAAAAATAGTCTCTCCAAGTACCATCGTTATGACCAGTATTGAAATACAGTAGCGTAGTAGGCCTAATTAAGCAGCTACAGCACTGCACAGTTCAAAAACGTGGCAGATTGATTCTTGTTATTATGCATATTCATTATTGCCAGCTACTTTAAACATTATAAATAGTTTGAACATTAAGAGTGCACTGTGCTTACAGGTAAAAAAAATAACAAATAATAAAACGTCAATGTGCTTTTAAAGGTAAATTGAAAATGGCACTGCTCTTAAACAGTAAAAAGAAATCCGCTGTACTTAAATGTAAAGTATTATCATATAGTAGCCCATTCATCAAAACCTGGAAATGTCCTTGAACCCCATAAATATAGGCTTATGTCATCATATTCATGGATAAACTCTTTTTGATACATTTTTAAATATACAAATATTCATATATACATGCAACGTATATCTTTGAAATCTAAACATTAACTTGTATTTTCAAAACGAATTGGATTTACATACTTAAATTAAAAACATTGGCATATAATAATACGGGATACGCCCTCAACATCCCTTACAAACATGGAGAGGAAATTAGCTTCAAATGACAGAATACATAACAAACATTAGAAAATTGAAAATAAAAGGTTTAGCCTTTTAAAATCAATTTACTGATCACGTTGGCGTTATCGTACACGTCAAAGGGTTAAAAGTGTGTAATTTTTTTTTACTTTAATTATTCAGCGATTCCTCCGTGTACCACTAGAAGGAAGCTTGTGTACCACTAGTGGTACACGTACCACAGTTTGAGAACCACTGGTATAAAGTATTAAATACATTTCAGGAGTTCAGTACTTTGTCCTTGTGCCATTCTATTGTTATTACACATAACTCATCGTTTTGTTTTGTTTTTATGTTTTTATTGTTTGGGTTTTTACCAAAATCTGTTTCAATTCAATGTTAACAGCTCCTTCAGAAATAATATTAGTGTTCAATACTTATTTCCTCCACTGTAAATGCAGACACCGCTCTAGAAATGTCTCAGTTCCTCTGTGTTTTTGATTTGGAGTTCATTTTTGCAAATATTAAAGAAATAATCCCCAAAACATGTAAGATAAAAAAAACAAACCAGAAGAATTTAGAACTTTTGGATGTTTCATTTTGTGATTATCTGTCACATAAAATGATACTGGTATCTGTATCTGTATGTGTGTTTGTGTATGTATATTTTATATTGAAATTGAAATTTGATCTCAGCTAAACAGATTTTATGCATTCAAAAGTACATTTACATTTTATTATAGCAAATTAAAATGCACTGATTTTGGGTTTAAAAAAAGCTTCATTTGTCACATAGTGAAGTAAAAATTAGGAGAATGAAAAAATAAATCATTTTTTTAATATGAGAGAAAGTCCTTTACACATCTGTTTTTGCAAACGTCCATCATGAACTGCTTGCACTATTTCATTCTCAATCACTGTCTCTGTATTTCTCTCCGCAGCTTCTGTAGCAGTTCGCCGGCTCATCGGAGTAACCGAAGTAAAGAAGACAGGATCCAGCTACGGCAACGTAGAGGCCAAGAAAGAGAACTAAACAACATTTTCACCGTATCGACACCGTGTGGCCACTGTAACGCTCACCCTGCAGTCCAGCCTCAGGCACAGAGCTGCCCTGTGTGCAGTTATCTTTCTTTTTACAAAAAAAAAATGTAATTTAAAAAAAATGAATGAATTATTAACATCTCTTCAATGCAGCATTGGGAGGTATATAGGGATATAACTATAGATATAACTGAATATGCTAGTCTGTAAACGTTACAATAATTTTTATGAACAAAACTAAATGGGAAATAGAGGAGAGGAAGCACTTTCAGCTGCGGATCGATGCGACACAAATAAGTGATTTTCCCTCCTTTTTAGCCCCGCCTCTTTAATGACGTAAACCCCGCCCTCTTTTAACCAAACAAGCTCACGTCTTGTCTTAGTTCTTCATTAGTATTTATCATCTCCAGGAGTGCTTTGTAACACTTCGTCCTTTGCATCTACAATATCAAATCCTCCCCATCAGTAGTCATTACTTCACAGTTCGGATCGCCACAATTGAGTCACCTGGACTGATTTTCTGAGATCCGAATTTCACATCACGGGCCGGCAGAGCATGCTGCGGTTGAGGAAGACAAACAGTCCAGCCGATCAGAGAAAAGGCGGTCTCCTAACCAACAAATGAACCACTGTAGATCTCTGATGGGTCTACTGGTCAGCTTTCAGTGACATTTGGTGAAAACCGTTATGTGACGGCAATAGAAACGGACTGAGGAAAAGCATGTCTTCTCTAACTATTCTCCCATTTTCAAGACCTTTTCACAATGGTGTCTTATCCCACTCTGTCACCATTGCATTACCATGTAGACGAATAAGCGATGTTTTGTACTCATATCCACTTAGAGCATCTCTTTAGTTAGTTTGCAGCTAAACGAAACACCCATGGACCATGATTCAACTGCCCATATCTAGCCATGTGTAACTTGAAATCTAGGGTGTGAGATGAAGAGAGCGTAGCCGAATGACCAAGAAGACAACAATCTGTGCTGTCAATAAACAAAGATTGTGAAACCCCTTTTAGTGTGAACCACTGACACTAATGGTTTGTAAATAAACTCTAGAAGTTTCTTCTTGACCCAAACCCATTTGGACTAGATGAATGCGCTTCATTCTTTTAAAGTTATTTCTCTCTTTCTGTTGTCTTCCCCCGTTTTCAATGTGCATCTTTGCTTTTTTTTTTTTAATGGCAAAAAAATGGAAAGGACCCATGCAAGCCTTAACGGAGCAGAACAGTGTAGCTTCTTTGTGTGGCGGTGTGTAGTCGGGCCGTCCAGAGTGGTTGTGTTTCTCAAGTATTGTGCAATTTTTATCTGATCTTCATGTCATCTTCTTGTGGAATTAATGTGGTGTAGATTACAGATGCAGTCTGTGTGTTTCAGATGCACAGTATCGATGTAAGGATTTGAAGATCGGGAATTTGCAAGATCTGTGAAACACAACTAGTCTGGTGTATAATGTGGTGAGAATACCAAAGTTTACTTGACTAAAATATTGGTTGGATGAAAAAAGTGTTTAGTTCACCAAATATTAAAAAATTGTTATTAATTACTTGCCCTCATTCTGAAACCTAGAGACTTTCCTTCATCATCTAAACACAAAATAAGATATTTTTAATTCAATCTGTAGACCGCAATTGTCCCATTTATACTTTAAATAACAGAAAATATACCCCCAAAATACCCCTCAAAAATCCTAAAAACATTATTTTTATGTTTCGTGGTTTAATAGTAATATTATCAAGCTACATTAATTCTTTTATTTCCACATAAACCTACAAAATAAGGACTTTATTTAACAGTTTCGTCTCCTCAGTGTCAGTACAGATTTCCCGTTCATGAGAAAGTGCTCTTTGTGTGTGTCGCACTCCTGACATGTATCACAGATGCACCTGTACTTATGTACAGTTACGTCAGTGTAAATGTCATTGCACAGTGCTCTCGTGAATATGCGCCCTATACTGACACTTAAGAAAAGAAAGTTGAATGTTTTTTTTTGTTTTACATGTGCACAAAAGTTTTCTCATAGCTTCATACTACTTTGAATAAACCACTGAAGACTTGTTTTGAGGATGTTTTTTGTTTTTTTCTGGACTTTTAAGTTGTGAATATTGCTGTCTAAGGAGGATGAGAGAGCTCTCAGTTTTCATTTAAAATATATCAGTCTGATGAACGAAAGTCTTAGGGGATTGGAATGACAAGAGGATGAGTAATTAATAACATAATGTACATTTTTGGGTAAACTAACTCTTTAATGTCTTTCATTTTCACCAGTTAAGACTGAATCCAGTCATTTCCTTGCCACAGAGTTTTTATTGTTTTCATTTACCTTAATCAATGGTCACAAACTCAACTCCTGGAGGGCCGCAGCCCTGCACAGTTTAGCTCCAACCACCTCCAACTCACACCTGCTTAACAGTGTTTAGTAGCCTTGAACTAATTGGATTAGCTGTGTTTGGTTAGAGTTGGAGCAGAGCTGCAGCCCTCCAGGAATCCAGTTTGGGACCTATGATCATGGTGGTTAATTTATTATGAATAATTCAGCATAACTGATCTATTTCTAATAAATGGGCGATGTTTGGGAGTTGCTTGCTGATCTGGGATCAGTGACTGTTGTCAAGACCACTGTTGACAGGGTAGGACTCTGAGCCAAGATCAGTCCTTGAACTGTAATGCAGTTATGAATGTGTCACCTGATCTGAGGCCAGAATTCCCTCTTCTTGTTATAAATGTTGCTACTGTATGCGTAAGATTGACAAGATTGAGATTGTAGAGTACAGACTAAATATCGGGCTTTGGAAAAAGATGCGAGATATCATAGAGAGTGATTTGCGACTGATTTGCGTTTGAGTTAAAGCCTCCTGGGAAAGCAGTATGTGAAGAGAGGTTGCGTAGAACTAGAAATTTAGTCTGTTAAATTCACGATTTGTTTTGTATTTTCTTTCAGATAAATTAAAGCATTCAGTGTATGATTGGAACTGGAGTTGTTTCATTTCATTGCATGAATAACCCAGTAGCCTACGAATTAATTAAATCTAAGAATAGCTGCATTCACACTGAAAACACTTCATACACTTTGTCTCGCTTGTAGTAATAACTGGAGTACGAGACTGCACAGGATATTAATGAATCATTTAAATATTTTGACTAAATTTTGCCAAAAGTTTTATCTATAGATTTATAAATAAATGACTACAATAAGACAAATAGTTTTGGGTAGAATAATGATTTTGTGTGTGTTACACTGTAATAAATGCAGGGTTCCAAACAAGTCCTTCATGTTGTCTCAACACAAATCAGTCAAGTTAACTTAATTGTTTTTACAAATTTAAGATGTTTGAACATAAAACTATTACGTTATTCCACAAAAAACCTTTAAAGGTGCAGTAGGTCATCTGCCAAAACGCTATCCGTTAGCTTAATATCTTTCTGCCGTCCAAAGCCACGCCTCCTGAAATCACAAAGTGCACCTTAAAGATGACAGAAGACAACCCACTGGATCATGTCATTCACCAGTTTGAAACTTTTATAATGCTACAATTGCAAACGAAAAACTCTATTATATCTAGCATGTTTTCAGTTGTGTAGCAAGCAAAACTTGTCATAATGTGCAATATATGCGTGCAAGAATTGCTGGTCTCACTCTCTCACGCACTTTGTCCTAAAGTGACTATGCTTAGTGCTTTGATCGGCGGCGTGCAGGAATTACACTTATTACTAAGCCATACTTGCATGCTATTTCAGACCGAATATTCAAAGCAGCATGGTAAACAATATAGGGAGCGTCACAGATTGATATTGTTCAAAAATGAACCAATGTAAATATAAAACCAACTTCAGCTCAGTAAAGCAGGTTAGGATGAATTGTACTATTTATTTATGTTTTGTTGTTAAACGACATTGTCGATGCTGTAAAAGGTCCCTTATAAAATTAAAAATAGTCACATCACTTAATCGCTGAAAATTTCAGTGGCTGAACAACATCTCTGTGCTTATAACCCATTCGTAAAACAACAAAATCTTAGCCTGACTAAAATAGTTTTAAGCCATGCTGTCGTCCTTCCTCCAGTGTAGAAAAATTAACTCCTATATTGATTCAGGATTTTAAAAAAGTCTAGGAATTGAAACTGTCTTGTGTGCACGTGAACGCGGTGCACATATAGACACGCAAACAACAGATCTGTGTGAACGGCTGCACAGATGTATAAATCTACATTTGGTGACAGGCTGTTTGGGCTATATCAGAATTATGGGAATTGTCGGCCTGACAAATTTGAATTGGTTGAACATTTTTTAGTCTTATGCCTTAGCCAGAATATGAAAATACATACAAATACATTAAGATCATTTACTTTAATCATTACTACTGCAACGTGAAGAGACTTTTTCAACTACCACAACAAAAAATGTTTCTAAAGATAATCACCTGCACCTTTTAAAATTGTGCTGATTTAGCTGATTATAAGTAGTTTGAACAAGCAGCAAAAATATTTTTTGGAGTGTAAACTAAAGTGACTTTTGAAATCAGAAAGTAGTAAATGTGTGTGTTTACTCTGACACGTAGAGGCAATGACTAAATGCTGACTTGCAACTTTCATTTCAGCTGAAATATCAAATTTGATCAGATTTTGTGTTGCAATGAGAACACTGTGTTTTGAAGATATCAGTGTGATCTCATTGTGACATTGGTTTCATCCTGTCACACAAAGCTGTTTTTCTTCTTCTTCTTCTTTTGGTTGTTATATTGCTACAAAAATAACAGAGCCAACTGGTCACAGCTGGACTTAATGCTGGTGTTTGGCTGCTCGTAAGTGTGGTCTTAAGATGGTTTCAGATTTTTTTTTCACCAATTTAACCTCAATTTTAAGTTAAGGATTTAAAATGTAATCCATTTGTAATCCAGTCTATAATGTAATGTAATCCATAATCCATCTTGAGTAGTTTAAGAGAACATATGTTTGATATAATCCATGAGTATTCAAATGTGAATATGGTTTGAGGACATTTAATGTACCATCATAAATCAAAAGGTTTAAAATCATACTAGTTTCCAGTGCCGGGTTGTGACTGGAATGGCATCCGCTGCTAAAACATATGCCAGAATATTTGGCAGGTCATTCCGCTGTGGTGACCCCTGATAAATAAGGGACTATACCGAAGGAAAATTCATAAAAGTCATATTATTTTATTTAAGAATTATTTTCTAAGAATTTTCTTAGAAATTCAGAATTTGCCAAGTTTTCTATGAGGATTGGGTGTAGTGGTATAGATTATGGTAAGAGGATAGAATATTTTTACCATATATAAAAAACGTGCATTTGGTAATGTAATCTATCGATTCTTCTTTGGTGAAATGTATTCTTCTGACTTCTGTTGAATCTTTTTTTCGTACATGTGCTTTTTTTTCCTTTAACAGTTTTATATAGTATAGAGATTTTACAGAATAAAACATCATGTGTTTAGATGCATAGATGCATCATGTGTTTAGATTTCTCTTTAAATGTGTTCTGATCACTGGTGGATTACTTTTAGATTACTTATAGTTAAACTACTTAATACTGTAAAGCAGGGGTGCCATGAAGGAAGGAAAACCAAATATCACTGAGAGCCGTGGGCCGAAGGTAAATATTCTAAACTATATTACATTATACTGTAGTTGCCATGGGTAACTTCATAATTTATTTCATAACATTTCAAAGTAAAAAGAAAATAGATTTCAATTTTATTATCTAATGCAGTATAACTTTTTAAATTATAAATTATTACATCACATTTTATAACATAGTGAAGTTCAAGGCTGAATACACAGGTCAAGCAGAATCTGCCTTTGACTTGATTTGTTCACCAAAATTTCAGTCAGCTTTTAACAATAAAACAAAGTGTTACCTTAAATTTGAATTGACAATCTCTAAATCATCCCTATTATGCTCATGGGATGGCGGGCCAAATCAAAGGTTTGACGAGTGATGCCCAAACTAGGGACCACGGGCCTGGCCCGTGGTTTGGGCATCCCTCGTCAAAAGTAGTTTAAATAATGTCTTTAATCCGTATGTACTGGAGTTTTTTTTCACAAACCAGTTTTCTGTGAAGATTGGGTTAAGGTAAATGAAAGAATATACAGTTTGTACAATAAAAAAATAATCACGTCTATTGAGTAAACAAAACTTTATAAAGCCCTTATAACCTACTGCAGGTATAACTCCTGCTCCCACCCCCAGTCAACCGACCTCTGTATGCCTTGAATGAAGAAGGACTATCAAGTCACATTTGCATGTGCAAGCAAGTGTTCATCCACTCCAAACACAAACAATGGGGAAGTCGTAACAGAAACCGTCTGTTCAAGCAGAAACGCACTTAAAGCCGGTCATTTGTCACGTTGTTGTTTACACCAACTGTGCCTCGCATCTGCCTATCATCTGAGAACTGCGCCTGTGCTCAAGACTGCAGGTCTGTCCGTCTTCGACCAGGTAACAGACATGGGGCTCTGCTCTCTAACGCACCAGATCGATGCTTTAAACATCCTAAATGAACTGCGGGATCACGGGACGGTCAGTAATAGAGAGGGAGAGGGCCGGTGTCCGGGTGCTTTTGCGGCCGGTAAAGTGACCGCTCGCCCGGGCGATGTTGTGAAGGAGCCCCGCAGGCTGAAGACGATCGCGGAGAGAGCACGGGAAAACTGCCTTTCGCGACTGCTCGAGATACTGACACAGCTCATATCCATCGAGGAAGACTTCATTAAAGACGGCTCTTACGGGAAGAGTTTGCTCAAGCGTAAGGTAAGACGAGTTGGTGTTTATCTCTTTCTGCTGCAGTATTTAGAGTACTGTGTGCTATGACGACTCGCTTGTTAAATGAGACCTCTGTTACATGTGTTGAATTGATTGGGACTTTATTTTAGTGTGATTGGGAGCGTTACAACATTACAAATATGGTCGTGGAAGATAAAGAAGACCTCTTTTGTCTATATTGGAGCTTTGCAGGTGCATCCTGGGATGCTTTTCAAACAGTAGGAGTTTCCACGTGTGTGCTGGCCCTTTCTTTCAACAGCCAGATTAATTCGACAGTTGAAATTGATAAATGAGTGTTTATAATGAGTGAATATGTATAATAAATCAATATTTTTATTTTAAAAAATGACAACTGTAGCCTACTGGAGTAATCTGTTCGCTTTATTTTCAGTAAATCTATTCTAAGGTACTTATGGATTACTTTTAGATTACTTGTAACTAGATAACACTACTATCAGATTACAAGTTATGCATTTTTCTAATCTGTACATGTGCTTGACCATTAAAAAAGATATTTTGTATGTGTGTATATTAAATTAAACTGGTATCAATGCTATTCACATAATAACCGCATGAGGAACATTGTAGACCACAACACAACCTACTCTTGTCGCAGAAATGCATTGTACTTTTGGATGTCTTTTGGTTTACTTGATGTATTTGTGTATATAATAACATTTTAGTCAGGTGTTTGATAGACATGGCTGCTATGTGATTATATTTATGGGCAGTTTTTAAATTATACGTACCCCCTCTCTCTCTCTTTCAGGACAGCGTTGATCTGAAGAACATATGCTTGAGAATGGCTGTGGCGGAAGGTGGTTCTCGCTCCGACAGAGACTTGAGGGAACTTCGAGACTGTCTTCGACTTATCGTCATTAGCCTGCTTGCACACGTGAGAGATGAAAACAATCTATCGTCCACCGTGTGCACTCACAGACTAAGAGAGCTTTCAAACTCCTTCCCTGAAATCTGAAAATCAGCAGATTTCACTGTGTGATTTCTAAGGAACTACCTCGGAAAATAAGGAGACAGTAACTTTTCTTAAGAAACAAACAAGCCATGAACTATCTGTGAATCATCAGTGAATGTACAATTAGCATGATGTTTCAGATTATAATGAAGGCGTGGAACCTCACAAAAAAAGTGTTTTGCAGAGCAATCGTGTATATGCTCAGCTTTAAGCACTGTATTGTTTATCGTATGCGTTAGTCAGTACTCATGCATGCTTAAGAATGGCAGAACAACATTCTCTTTGCGCATACCAGTATCATGAGTTTGTGCTCGGCCGACTGTACAGGTAAAACAAGTCTGATGCTGCTGAATCCACTCTTTAACTCCACGGGTGGGATTGATGGTTGTCACACCTCAGGATGGGTCTGGCGTGGCTGCCTTTGTCAGCTGATAAACAAAAGGAGTATGTTTGGTGGAGCAGGGGTGTGTTGGTTAAACGTGCAATTTGTGTCGTGTGTTCTAATGTTGAATTGATTATGAAATCACTGTGTAATTATGTTCAAAATAAAAACTTTTTTTTTTCAGTGTTACAACCACCCAAGCTGTTCTGAAGATTTTAATGATGAATTCCAGGTTTGAGCATTGCAAAATCAATACATTTTTTCTGTTTGTGCAAATATGAACTGTCTGTAAAATCTGTGTAGAATCAACTTTTGTCACTAGATGGTGCACAAAACCAGCTTTTATATAATATAAATGGTCTTGTGCTCCACTGTAAACTTTTTTGGTGTGATGTAAATGAATGAGGATGAAATTCACCAAAAGTGTTGGATAATAATTTTTAAAAATTATTAATGTATGGATGTAAATGCATTAAAATGCCAACATACGTGCAAGGGAGGTTTAGTTTGAAGAAATTGAGCAATTAAAAACAATTTAAATGTTTCAAGATAATGTATTTGGACACTACTGGTGATAATAGACTGAGAACTCAGATTATAAGCAAACATGTATAGATTGTAATGTTATGTACTGCACATTAAAATGGCATGCTATTAATTTTTCAAAAATCTCCAAGGATGCATAAAATGAATTGAAAGTATTTAAACTGATAAAATACTATTACAAGAATGTGAACTCAAAATAAAATTTCACAAACAAATCCAAATGTAGTGAATTTCTATTTGTGAGGTTGTCAATACCAAGTCTGCTCAGTAGAGGACGTCCTATACACATTTTAGATTTTCATTGCCTTCACACAATAACCCATACAAAATCATTAGATGGCAGCATCATCTCTTTAAAAATGTGGCTGTCTCAAAATATGTGAAGGTTTCCTTATTTGTAATATACCCTTATTTGTGAGTACATTTTAATTTACAGATTTTTAAATGTATTAATTTAAACACCATTCAACAGATGAAGAAAATAAAACTCAATGTTAGTCGCCTTACAATTACAGTGTTCTTTGTTTTTGTTGTATATTGCAGTGTTTGTTGTATGCTAATTTAACTGCGCACCTTGATTTATTTATTTTTTGATTTATTTATCTTTAATCAGCAATATATTTTCAAATGTTGTGTTATATTTACTACCTGTACTCACATGATCCACCAATGACAGCGATCCAACCAGTTGCCGATTAACATAATTAGGCCCTTCCGTTGTTTTTTGTTCCTGAGAAGTTCGTTTTAGCTCGGGTGTTCGTTACAATGCTCTTCTGCAGTTAAAACAATTCAAACAGGTCAGTTAAAACCATCAAACGTTTAATTTTATCGTTTAATGTACTCATTGAAGGTGGTTTTCTTCATCAAAGTTAGCAAAAAGATCATCAAGTGGCTGTCCATTCTCAAGTAAGTTTTGTGAACAAATAAAACTATCGCGAAAGCTAAAACAACTGAAAATTGTCAGGTAAAAACGAACAAACATTTAATTTCATCGTGTAACTCAGTTTTTAACCAACGGGGGTCAAATATCCCAAGTGGCTGTCCATAACCGTTTTGTATCGCGCCTTCCAACGTTAAAAACAACCGAAGCTGGTCAGTTAAAACCAACAAACTTCATTTTGTCGTGTAATATCAGAATCAGAAAGAATCAGAATCAGAAAGAGCTTTATTGACAGCTATGTTCACACATACGAGGAATTTGTTTTCGTGACAGAGCTTCTACAGTGCAACAGAATTACAGAGAGGACAAAAAAATAGAAGTGTTAAATGCAGATATACAGATAGACAAGTGTATGTACAAGTGTATTACTATATACAACATTATATGTGCAGCTGTTATGTGCAAATTGGCATGTAAAGTGTGTTGTTAAATAAGTGTATGTGTGTGTAACAAGTGTATTTGTTATGTGCAAATTGGCATGTAGAGTGTGTTGTTAAATAAGTGTATGTGTGTGTAAAAGTGTATTGCAAACAGTGATGTTGGTTCCATGATTGCTATCATCAAGTGTTCATGAGATGGATTGCCTGAGGGAAGAAACTGTTTCTGTGTCGGGCTGTTCTGGTGCGCAGTGCTCTGTAGCATCGCACAGAAGGTAATATGCTCAGTTTTTTAAAAATCCCATTGAAGGTGGTTTTCTTCTGCTTAGTTAGTCAAAGATCATCAAGTGGATGCCATCTTACTTAAGTTTTGTAAACATATAATACAATTGCGACCAAAGCTAAAACGACTGGAGGGTGAAAACAAACAAAAATAAACGTAATTTTATCGTGTAACCTAATTATTGACCTCCGATGGTTAAACTATCTCAAGTGGCCGTCCATCTTAACCGTAAAGCTTTTTGTAAATAAACAACTGTATCGCGACTTCCATCGTTAAAAACAACCGAAACTGGTCATTTAAAACCAACAAACGTTTAATTTGGTCGTGTAACCTACATTTTTAAAAACCTATTGGAGATGATTTTCTTCAAGTTTAAGAAGATTATCTGAAGTGGCTGTCCATTACAACTCCAAAGTAAGTTGTGTAAATAAGCATTCTACGCCAAATAATTGATTTATTCTTCTACAAACTACTTGTAACTTTTCAAACTTGAATCTTCTCAAACTACTTCTTTCTGTAACTGCATATTTCATGAGTTTCTTCCTGTAGGCCCATCACAAACTTTTCTGAAGGAGTGCGTTTGTCATTTTGTGTCCTAACTGTCTGAGGCCGCTCTCTCATGACGCTGTTGTTTGCTGCTTTTTAGCATCCACATCCACGAGACTGATTGAACCCGGCAACCTCAGGCTTGAGGAGGTCTGGTTTGAACCACTGTGGGCTCCTGACAGGCCAATGGAGCTGCAGACAGAAGTCTAGCGGGATGGATGGCTGGGCTATTATGTCACTTCCTGGGACATGTCGAGAGCAGACTCAGACAGATGAGTAAAAGGATGAGTGTTGTGTGAGAGGAGGATCAGAGGAGAGTGTCAGGGCCATCGGGGGTCCGTCAGTGTCTTTGTTACTTTCGCACAAGCTGTGTTTTTAGATATTGGCAACACTTAAATCTTAAGCCTTCAATATATTTCTGGTGACTTGTTCTTGAGTGTATTGTTCCCTTGAATTCTCCTTTTGTTTTTTGTTTTTTCGTTTTCCTCATAAGGGAAAGAGTAATTTTTTTTCTATTTTAGCTAGGCACGGGCCGGTATAAGATTCTGACGGTATGAAAACCTTGGATAAAAAATATCACGGTTTCACAGTTTCCTGGTATTGTGATTACTGCTCTAAAATATATTCTTTTTAAATGTCTGAGTAAAAAACTAAAACCTTTTCCCCCTTTGAACACAATATATTTTATTTTGAGAAATGTCAGGCAAAATAATTCAAATGAATTGTTAACTTCTGTTGTCTTCATTAGTTTCAAAAACACTGATTTCATTACAATTTAAACAGCATCTTTGGAGATGTTTTCTGCTGGAGATACTGTTGTCCTAAAAAACTTGAACCAAAACGTAAAAAAAACCTTACAAACACCATAGGAACGGTATAGCAAAATATTTTGATGATTTTAAAACCTTGACTTTTCCAAACCATAGTTTACCTTGAAAACTGCTATCGTCCCATGCCTAATTTCAGCATTTGTATTTGAATAAATGTTTAACGTGTAATGATTTAACCAGGAGCTTATTTGTTTCTCAGGGTTTGTTCATGAATACACACAGGAACACATTAATTTATTTAAAAGTGACAATTGAGCATTAAGGAAAGATCACACAAATGCTGTTTCTTTACAGTACAGGAATAAAGTACATTTTAAAATATATATAAAAATATAAAACAAAAAAACTTATATAATTATTATTACACTTATTATTATAGCTATAATAGCTTATAATTATTATTATTTCACAATATTGCTGTGTTTACAGTTTTTTTCAATATATGATCATGATAAAAAAAGATAAATTATGAATATTGTCATTTGAATATTTAATTGTATATAAATATAGACCCCTTTCACATTTCCGGGTTTCTCAGTAGCGGACATCATCATAGTTGGGAAAACTTACAGTGCAGAGAATGGGAGAATACAACAAATCATTTATTTACAATCTTATTTGCTCAAATAATAAAAGAAAAACGCTACAATAATGTTATAAAGACGTTCAGAAAAAGAAAAAAAAAAGGTGTGAGACTGATGACTGCAGCCAGAGAAGGGAATAACGTCAAATTTACTTTCCTGTCCCATTGACGCTGCATTAGAAATTATAAATATTGTCATTTGAATATTTCATTGTATATAAATATAGACCCTTTTCACATTTCCGGGTTTCTCAGTAGCAGACGTCATCATAGATGGGAAAACTTACAGTGCAGAGAATGGGAGAATACAACAAATCATTTATTTAAAATCTTATTTGCTCAAATAATAAAAGAAAAACGCCACAATAATGTTATAAAGACGTTCAGAAAAAGGAAAAAAAATGGTGTGCGACTGATGACTGCGGCCAGAGGAGAGAATAACGTCAAATTTACTGTCCTGTCCCATTGACGCTGCATTAGAAACGCCTCGCACAAGCTGTAATTCGTTTTTTGTAATTTGAAGCAAAGATGATCTACTACATGCGTAAATGCATATAAATGTTCATACGTTTTTTTAAATCCGAATATTAAAATCTTTCAAGGATTTAAGATGCTCATGACTATTAAACTCTTCATAACAGTTTTGTGAAAAGGGTCCATGAGTCACAATGAATCAGTAAAACAACAATAAAGTTTCACATCAATGAAAGAACAATGTAAGCTATACAAATCCTAAATAAAGCATTATTACATGAATCGATGATTTTAAAGGGCTAGTTCACCTAAAAATCAAAGTTCAGTCATTTACTCACTATCCACTTGCTCCAAACCTTTATGAGTTTCTTTTTTTCTGTTGAACACAAAAGAAGATATTTTCCAGAATGTTGGAAACCGATAATTACTGACTTCTATAGCATATGTTTTTCCTGGAAGTAGATGGTTACAGGTTTTCCGCTTTCTTCAAAATATATTATTTTGTGTTAAACAGGAAACAAAAAATTTGGAAAAACGTAAGAGAGAGTAAATGATGAGTACGTTTTCATTTTTAGGGTGAACTTATCCTTTTAAGTGTTCCTTCAACTGTAAATTCTACTCTCTTAGGATACTGGAAATTGACCTCTGAGGGCCGAGTTCACAAATGACACATAACATGTAAATAACCCACATTGAGAACAGTGTTTGAAACCGACAACTTCCACCTGGTCTCTCATATAATCTCATGCTCTTTATCAGTGCTTTTCATTTCTTTCCACTCTCACTAATTCTTCCGTTTTCTCATGCAGCATCACACAGCAGACATGATGTGTGTGTTTCTGTGGGGTCATGGCGTTCCGTCCACTTTTTCATTCTATTCATGTCTTTTCTTTTCCCTCTGATGCTCAGCCAGATGAAGACTCCGGGGTGCTTGTGAGAGCGGTGGGACTGACTGGAAGTGTGTGCATGTGTTTGTGCACGTGTGCATGTGTGTGTGTGAAAGCTCACCCTGCGAGTGGGTGGTGGGTGATGACCCTGTGCTCTCCAGCACTGTGTGTGTGGTGGCTTCGGCCCCTAGACGACTATCTTCAGGGCTCAGTCTCACGCTGAATAGAACCTCCACTGTGTTTCACTGCGGGGCTTTCCCGCACACTTCACTCTCAATGTATGATTCATTATCCGATCAGAGGGAGGGTGACGCATCCATGAGTGATCTTATCGAACCCTGGTGCCCACGCTCAGCCTTCCAGATGCTCCCTCCACTAAAGAAACAGAATTAATGGAGCTATTTTTAGTTCTGAGAGCCTTAAAAATAGGCTGTGAAGGGTGTGGTGGGACCTCTCACCATCACGGCCTGTAGCTCCAATCTAATGGACTTGAATGAAGTCACGAGCGTTGTCGTGAGTTGTGTGCTTTTGGCGGTTTGGAGATTTTACAGTCTTAGGGGATGTTCACATGACACCGTTTTTAACTGAAATGTGAAAGTTTTTATTTATTTCCTTGACAATTACATATTAAAGAGGGATAATGCAAACTTTTGAAATCTAGTGAAACTAGTGATTTTATAAAATGTCTTTATGTAAATTATAAAAATTAGATTTTATTCAAGAGTGTCATTTTACGCCCTCGGGTGACATGTACATGTATTGTTAGTGGTATGGTGATGGCAGATGGTGGTATCAGATTTTCTTGTGATAACTGTAACATCTATTTTTTTTTTATATTGCTTTATAGTACATAAATGTTTAAAGTAAGCAAATGCTTCAAACTAATTAAATTGCAAAAGGTTCATAAAGTTCAAAAGGTAACACTTTCAACAAGGTATTATGCTGGTTGCTTTAATGGTAAAGACTCTTCATGGAATCATAAGGGCCAAAAAGATATTATGCCATGTCTGACATGCATCGTGTCAGGCTGTTGCATGCAATAAAAAGAGTTTTTGTCCTAACCATCCACAACATATAGATGCAAAATATTTGTTTTAGAAATGGTTTCTATTTATGCAGTGTCGCGGCTGAACAACAGCATAAATTACCATGACAATGATCACCTCAGGTGCTGATTATGTGGTTTATTCGGTGTTAAATGCTACTAATGTGAGCTTGAATACCATTTTACATGATGTTAATGGGCATACTGAAAGCACTAGCAGATTCGAGCCCTGTCTGGGCCAGTTGGCATTTCTGTGAGTTTGCATGTTCTCCCTGTGTTCACGTGGGTTTCCTCAGGGTGCTCCGCTTTCCCACACAGTCCAACGGCATTCACTATAGTTGAATGCGAGAGTGTATGGGTCTGCTGCGTTACACTCATGCTGGATAAGTTGGTGGTTCATTCCGCTGTGACTTTATTTGTCATGCAGTCTGAAATCAAACCACATTCCAAATAAATTTTGCCAGCATTTGAGATGTTTTTCTAGCCTTCTCTTAACCTGTGCCTTTCTACAGCTTTATCCTGAAGCTCTTTTGAAAGCAGGGTGTAATGTGTTTTAAAAGCATAGATTTTCACAAGGGTTTGATGATTTTCTATACACACTGTAGATGATTAAATGTTTTTTGAAGCTTCATTTCTCAGTTAATGTTTGAAAGAATATAATTCTTAAACTGTGGTTTGTTTAACTTCCAATCCAAATAACTTTTTCATGTCTGAAAGTTGTGTGGCAGTAATGTTCTCATTAGACTCATTTCCCATCAGAATGGCCTCTGACTCTTTTGAAAGTTACTCATTTATGAGAAAACAGGAAACTGATGGCCACTTTTGGGCTTGCACTCAAGAAGGGTCATCAAAACACTTCTTTAAACGTTTTAATGAGGAATTTGTGGCCACTGTAAATTTTTGTAGTTGGGAACAATTAAAACTGACTAAAATCTTTAAACCACATCTTAACTTAACATCTGTCCATGTGTAATACATAGACGTTATATAAAAGTTTTTATTTCTTACATTTAACTATTCTATAGGGTGACACAGTGGCTCAGTAATTAGCTGGTTGCTGGTTCGAGTCCCGGCTGTGTCAGTTGGCATTTCTGTGTGCTTACATGTTCTCCCTGTCTTGACGTGGGTTTCCAAGTACTGGGTTGCAGCTGGAAGGGCATCCGCTGTGTAAAACATATGCTGGATAAGTTGGTGGTTCATTCCTCTGTGGTGATGTCTGATGAATAAAGGGACTAAGTTGAAGGACAATGAATGAATGAACTATTGTATAACACTTCTGTAATGTTAAAGTTCTTAATAAAAGTTTTTACAAAATTACTGGTAAATTCAGTTTTATGATGGGATCGCGTGAGACTCTGAGTTTGAAATTAAATTTTGAGGTTAATACCCTTTTGAAGGATATTCTGAACTCTGACCTTTTTTCCAATTGGAAGGGACTAGGGTGGATTCGGGTCGAAACTGCAGCCGTAAATGGCTTTCAGAGTCATTTGCCCCTTAGTTGACTCCATCTGTGCAGGGTCACGCATTAACAACAATTTTTCTTGTCAGTGTGTGTGTGATTGGTTTCATATTTGCATTATAAAAGCATTGCACAACAAATGTGAAAAGAATGACACACATTTGTAGTCGCACAATTGAGATTCATTATCAGCGTGAGTCAAGCATTGGGAAGAACCTTTTTCTCTGCTTCAGAATATGATGTAATGCGATGCTGAGGTCATCCTGTGGTTGCCATGGCATCATCTTGGGAATGTGAATTTGGGGTATGGAATCAAGCTTTCAGTCAGTTTCTCATAAGTCAATCAACCTGCTCAGAATCTCGGTTTCTTATTGTTAATTTGTCTTGCATTATATTGACTCTTTCACATAAAGAAACCTCATTCTGCATACATGATGTATCATTGTCTGACTAATCTAAACCACAATCCAGAGCCTGTGACTGTAAACTAACCACAGACTAAATTTGTGCTCAGCACCTGTGAGTAGCTTGAAAAGTTTCCAGGGATCTAATTTAAAAAAGTGCATTTGGGTTTCTTTGTAGAATTGCTGTACACTTCTAAAAGGATGTGTGTAATTTGGCCTAAAATCAAAATCTCGATAAATTGAACAATGAAATTTAACTCGGTTGCGATTAATGAACAATAATTTTATTTTGTTGCCCTCATAGTTCACTAACAAGTTTTGTACAGTAAATATGCTCGCATATTACAATTGAGAGATTGCTGAGTGAAAGGTGCATTCATTATTTTTAAATAATTGAAGAGAACACATATCTACTATGATTATTTATTGATCATCAACGTTGAACAACTGAAATTCACACACATTACCTAAAACCAAGTTTTCTCATAAAATGAAAAAAAATAACCTGCACTTTTGAAAACAAAATAAATAATTTTCTATGGTTTTCATATTAAAAGTAAAAAATAAGCAGAATCTCTTCTAAATCAAATAGCTCTTGTATATCCGGTAAATATTATTTTAAACTGTGCATTTCTTGCATTTTCTGTAAACAAATATTTCAGTAATCATTTTAATGTAATGAAAAATATGCCGTCTCAAGGCATCTCTGGCGCAACTTCCAATCGTCGTCAGTGAAGTGCAAAGGAAGGCTCAAGAATGAGTCCATCGTCCAGAGATCAGATGTGGCTGCAAAGTGGCCGCAGTAGTAGAAATCAGCCACAGCCTTTAACAGAGCAGGGTCACATGACACGTAGGAAAATTAATTGAATAAATCATCCTAAAAAAATGTTATAGATTCAGAATGTAGATTTCGATTACTTTTTGATTATTCGCCCAGCCCTTTGTTTTTAGAATCCTTTTGTTTTTGGAATCCTTCAACAAATAATACTATTATTCCTAAAGTGTGAAGAATGCTTTTAAAAACTGAAACCATTTTTTTCCATTTTGTGTAGTTTAACAGTTCCAAAAGGGTTTTATTTAGAAGAACCTTTGAGTAAACTGTTCATAAATAATTACTTAAGTGTGAAGACACTGAATACAATATTTTGTAATGTGTTACAATATTGAGTTACTCCTTAAAAAAGTAACTAGTTGCGTGACTTAGTTACTTTTTATGTTAAGTAATGTGATATATTTATTTTTGCGTTACTTTTTATTACCTGGCTGAGACTTGATCTCGTTCAGAACTTGTTTTTCTTTCTTTTTTTAATAGAGGAACTCTGCAATTAACAACGCACTGCATAACTTTCATTTACCTTTAAAAACACATCAAAAAATAATATTTAAAGATGTTATAACTTCCTGTCCCCAGAACTACACATGCTGTATATACAGATTTATTGAAAGTTTTAAAGCAATGAGTTTGCTACTTTTGTTCTATTTCTATAAGTAAAATCATTGTCCATTGAGATAAACCCCTTTTCCTTCTTCGATGTGTTCAAAATAATGAACACATTCTCTTATTAACTGCATGATTCATTGTGACTACTTTAATTTTAATTCAGCAATTTATTTTGTAAAAGCTAATCAATTCAACTAAAAAGTAACTCGCCTTACATTTTCAAAAAAGTAACTCAAATATCATTACTTCATTTTTAAAATGAATGCATAACTGTACTCGTTACTTTGAAAAATAATATTATCTAACTCGTATTATGGGCGCCACGGTGGCGTAGTGAGTAGCACGTTCGCCTCACAGCAAGAAGGTCGCTGGTTTGATCCCCGGCTAGGCCAGTTGGCATTTCTGTGTGGAGTTTGCATGTTCTCCCCGTGGTTGCGTGGGTTTCCTCCGGGTGCTCCGGTTTCCCCCACAGTCCAAAGACATGCAGTACAGGTGAATTGGGTAAGCTAAATTGTCCGTAGTGTATGAGTGTGAATGAGAATGTATGGATGTGTTTCCCAGAGATGGGTTGTGGCTGGAAGGGCATCCGCTGCGTAAAACAAATGCTGGATAAGTTGGCGGTTCATTCCGCTGTGGCGACCCCGGATTAATAAAGGGACTAAGCCGAAAAGAAAATGAATGAATAACTCGTATTATTTGTATGAGATACCCCCAACACTGGTTAAGACAAGGAAAAAAACTTTCTTGTGCAATATGAAAAGTTCCATTTATCTTAAAAGGCAACCATCAATTCCAATAAATAACCTTTATTTTTAAGAGTGCATGGATGTTAACCGCTCTAAAGAAGCCAGAGGTGCCAGTAAAAATGATTTATTTTTAAGAGTGCAGGATCATTTATTCGCTGTAAGAGCTGGTGGTTTTTTTGTCATTGGTGCTTTGTCTATAACAAACCATTTATCAAGTTTCAACAATTCACAGCTTTTTAGAACACCCTATAAATGTAAAGTTTATCATATGCCGTTCAAAATTCAGCTTTTACAACCATGACTTATTTTTCCACCTCTCTCAACCATTGCTGTGTAAAGAAAGCAAATCAGGTTACAGCAATCCTCTTTTTGGATTATTTTCTTAGGGTTTGGGCGTTATAACTCAAATCACTCCCTGGCCCTTTCTCTCTCTCTCACACAGACACACACACACACACACACACACATGCGCACACGCTAGTAGGCTCAACAAATGTTAGAAGATAATTTATCTCACAGTTTACATTGCACACACACACACACTCCAGTGTTCAGGTGCCTGCTCTGAAATTAAGTCTTCTTGTCAGAAATCGTCTTGGATTTTATTCTAACACACTACACATGTATGTGCAGCGCTGTGTTCACTTAAGCTCACGCTAGAGCATTTAACTGAAGGCTTATGAACACTCAACATTGCCCCTTGCCCCTCTTTCTGACACAATTGGACTGGCTGAAGGTGTCTCCTGGGAGACATTAGTCAGTGAAAAAGCAAATACTCCATTTTGAATCCATGTTTTCAATTTGGAGGCACATGGTTTGAATTAGGGTCATGCTTACTGAGGTGGGTGAGTGGGAGGGTTAGCCTCAGGACAGAGGTGAGCGAGAGCTTCCTATACACCCACAGAAAAACACACCCACATTTACTCTTCAACAATCAGCTTTGTTTCAAATTTTAGGGACTTTTTCATAGAAGGTAGTAATCTATTTTACAGTGATTTTAAAAGTGCAGATGGGAAATTAGAGAAATGATGTTTCACTTAAAATGAAAAATTTATTATACTTTTTTTTTGATAGTCCACTTTAGACGTTTTTCAAACTACAAATAACTCTCATGTAAACCAGCTCTCATTGAAGTATTTCTATAGTTTTAGTAGACTTAGGGTAGGGTGTAGTTTGTTTATAAAGTTACTTATATGGACCGTTAAAATAGCAGATATTAAACAGACAGCCTTCTAATACTCTAATGACTGCTAGATCACATGTAGTTGGAAAGTTACTTACAGTTAATAAAACCAAAATAAATCGTTATCGAATACACAGATAGTACCTAGAGAAGTAGTCATCTTAAAGGGATTGTTCATTTAAATCTGTCATGTTAACTCAACCTTTACTAGTTTTAAACTTGTTTGATTTGTTTGACCTCCTTAGTAGGAAAAACAAGTACTGTGAAAGCCTATGGTTTTTGATAGGTTTTTAACATAAAATATCTTCTATTGTGTTCAACAGAAAAGGGAAAGTTTACTGATGTTTAAAACGGCACAATGGTAACAAACATATTACCCAAATTTCATTTTGGGGTGTACAATTTCATTTAAATATTGCATAAAAATTTGTAGAGTATGTACAAGATGAAACCTGTAGTACTTGATTTCATAAAATGCAAGTGGGTAAACCAGCCATCCAAATTTTAAATACATTTTGCATTCAAAGATATGTAGGAATAAAGATATAAACCGTTTCCAGTGTGTAATGCTATATTATTCAAAAGTTATAAAATACTATAATAGTTGCTAAGTTCCAGATTGTAGGCCAGTTTTAATGGCATGAACCTATTCCTTGGTATAGGTGAAGAACGGGGTTTTCTCATTGCCAAACGCTTTTGGCATCTGAATAAAAATTTCAGGATTTTTTTTTACCCTTGTGCTACTCATTTGGAAAAGTTTTCTGATCCTGAAAATAGGCATAAGGGGTAGTCTGGAATTCTTGAATTACATCATCCTTGATGATGTCATCATCATTGGGTGACTTTGGCACATTACCCAGCGGGTGAAGTCAGGCAGAATTTTTACTCTCGCTGCCCAGTGCAAATCACTTATAACAGAGCCTCAGGGTCACTGTATCCATACGGACAACTGTTAACCCCCAATCCACTCTCCTTTGCCTTCATTACTTGTCTCTTCAAGGGGACAGCTGAGAAGGGGTGACGTCTTCGTTGTGAAAAATGGCAAAAAAAGGAATGGAAGCCATGTGTTTTTTCTCTTGAGGGACATCATAATGATTTGATTTACTAGCGGTCATTTGATCAACAGCGTGCGCTCCACTCCCTAAACACACACTCCTCCCAGAGAAGCGAACAGCGGCAGACGCTCGCAAGAAGGTGCAGGCTGGACATCTCGGGGCGGGAATCACATTTATTCTCATTAAGCTGCGATAGTGTCAGCTGGAGGCAGGGGAGGCACGAGCCAGGGTCATAAAAACTACCTCACTACCTTTTCCCGCCATTACCTCATACAGATCACATCACACCCAGTCAGCGGCTCCGCTTAAGCTGCATGCTGCCGTACTGTGTAATATTTGTAATGTTCGATTGCTCTTGCTGGCCAGGCTTGCTGGCTACTTGGCAAATTACTCTCATAAACTGGGATGGAAATGGACTGTCTTCAGCCTTTACACATAGAGCACTTTTCAACAGGTTTGGGGGTTGGGTGAGTAATTTGCATATGGACGTCAAGTTGATATGCAAGTCTTTACTTGTCTTGAGCAGCCAAAGTAAATATTGTGTATTTTTTCCTGTGTATTGATAGACTTATAACAATGTTCTTCTGCACATTTAATTCTCAATTATTGAAATGATGAATTATTATATATTTTATTTATGTATTTATTTATTCCAAACATCTTGTGTCGCCACTCTGCAAGTGTTCAACATGATGCACTTCAGGTAGCAAGAAGTTTTAAAAACGAAAAATCAAATAACACATCACATTAAAAAATCATACAAAATCATTAGGTACATTTTCTCGAGATCAGATTGGAATATGCATTTAATTGGACAAAGATCCAAGCAGTGCATGATGAGTCATCAATATTTTTGTCAGTTTCCTCTGCCTATAAATTTTAAATGCATTTATTCATTTTCTTTTCGGCTTAGTCCCTTTATTAATCTGGGGTCGCCACAACTGAATGAACCGCCAACTTATCCAGCATTTATTTTACGCAGCGGATGCCCTACCAGCTGCAACCCTTCTCTGGGAAACATCCATACACACTCATTCACACTCCTACACTACGGACAATTTAGTTTACCCAATTCACCTAAACCACATGTCTTTGGACTTGTGGGGGAAACCGGAGCACCCGGAGGAAACCCAGGCAACCACTGGGAGAACATGCAAACTCCACACAGAAATGCCAACTGACCCAGCCGAGGCTCAAACCAGTGACCTTCTTGCTGTGAGGCGAATGTGCTACTCACTACGCCACCGTGGCATCCTAAATGCATTTATCTGCTAGTAAATTATGGAGTACACATATCAAAATGTACACATAAATTCATTCATTTTCCTTCAGCTTAGTCTCGCAACAGCGGAATGAACCACCAACTATTCCAGAATATGTTTTACGCACCAGATGCCCTGCCATTCGTGTTAGGACTGTGGGGGAAACCGGAGCATGGAGGAAAGCCACGCCAACACGGAGAAACCATGCAAACTTCACACAGAATTGCCAACTGGCCCAGCCAAGATTCGAACCAGCAACCATTTTGCTGTGAGGCGACAGTGTTAATCACTGAGCCACATGTACACATATTTCAGCATAAAGTTTGTCAATATAAATACAGGGCTAAATGTAACTTAAAGCATGTTTAATCAATCCTGGTGACCTCACATAGGGTCAAGACCTCAAGGTCGAGAACCACTGTTATAACAGTCATCAGATCAACGTTTTTTTGCCACCAAATCTCTAGTCGGCTTGTTATAAATCAATCTCAATCCATAGACTTCCAGAAAGCCCCTATTTTAGTTTGATTAAGGCCAGTTAATGGCAGTTAACTGAGCAAGCGTTCTCCCCCACCCCCCCCCCCCCCCCTCACTCATTTGTCATTCACAGTAAATATTTTGTCAGGATGCTTTTTACAGATGGCTGTTTGTTTTACAGCGACAGCGGAGGTCAATAGAGATGGCTCCACGAGATGAACTGGCTCACTCCCTCGAGACATGCGTTCACAGTGAGGCCCAGTGATAGATGAAGTGCGCGATGGATCGGTTCAAGCCTGTGTTCAATCAAACTTCATGACTTACATTATGGTGGTGGAGCCATGGGTGCTTTACGGTACCTGTTTTATGTTGTGTAGGCCGTGGAGCGTGGCAATCCTTGTGTTGGTGAGTGCTTACCGACTGTTAAAATGAAGATGATCAGTCATTTTGCATGAAGTGAATTCAGTGTCCGTTTAAAATGTCCAGATTGAATGACATGTTTGTAGTCATTGTAGAAATGCTTTGATGTTTCTAGTTCAGGAAAACAGGTGATCAAAATTAAAGGTCACACTTTATTTTGATGGTCCGTTTATAGAATTTAACTTACATTGCAACTAATTCGCATTAGATTATAAGTTGACGGTTGGGGTTAGGGTTAGGGTTGGTGTAAGTTGACATGTTCTTGCAAAGTTTCATATAGTCAATTAAATATCTGTTGAATGTTAGTATCAACAGATATTAGGTAGACAGTCTACTAATACTCAAATGGACCATTGAAATAAAGTGTTACCAAATTAAAGAACAGTTTATGAACATTAGATTTTTTCTGAAACGTAATCTTTCATTTAATTTCTAATTGTGTTCTGCATTGTATGGCTGAATTCAAACATTGCCACTTAGCATTTACTTCTTCAGGTAGTCAGGTAATTAAGGTGATGATACACAGGCAACTCTTAGAGCAATGTTTCCCGGTAGTGTTGACTAGCGATGTTGCTTGTCTACTTTCCCTTTGAAATTGTGAAACAAAATTGCATCTGAATTTTTATACCAGTCGTTGGCATTTAGTTGAGATCCTTCATTCAGAATGGTAAAAGCAAATCACATAACCGGCTTGGAGCTGAAAAAAAAAACTAGATGGAATTTCGATGTGTTGTAATGCTAACAAAGCTGTCCAATTTCAAGGCATAGTAGGCGATTTTTAGCTTCCTCGTATATCTGTCTTTTAGGTCTAACGCTTTGGTGTGTGTGTTTTGTGCTTAGTTGTTGTGCATTCATTATGTTTGTTTGAGTTGTTTGGAGGAGGAGGGTATTGAAGGAATTTTTACATATAACATGAATTACAACAGGGTGACAAGGTTGTGCAGTAAGTAGCTGTTGCCTCACAGGAAGAAAGTCGCTGGTTCGAGCCTCGGCTGGGTCAGTTTGCATTTCTGTGTGGAGTTTGCATGTTCTCGCTGTGTTCGTGTGGGTTTCCTCCAGGTGCTCCGGTTTCCCCAACAAGTCCAAAGACACACGTGGTATAGGTGATTTGAGTAAGCTAAAATTGTCCATAGTGTATGTGTGTAAATGAGTGTGTATGGATGTTTCCCAGTGATGGGTTGCAGCTGGAAGGGCATGTATTAAAAACATGTTTTAAAGTACTGAAAAAGAAAAGCATAATAGTGCGATCTGTCAGACTGTGCTCATTAAGTAAAGGCACAGCTAAACAGATGTGTTTTAAGCCTTGATTTGAATGTGCCTGATGTTGGAGCACATCTGATCATTTCTGTAAACTGATTCCAGCAGCAGGGGTTGCAGTAGCTGCAGGCGGATTCACCCTGCTTTGACTGCACTCTTGGAATTTCTAATTTACTTGATCCTAATGATCTGAGTGATCTGTTAAGCTTGTATTCAGTGAGCATATCTGTAATGTATTGAGGTCCTAGGCCAGGGGTGTCCAAACTTGATCCTGGAGGGCCGGTGTCCTGCAAAGTTTAGTTCCAACCCCAATCAGACACACCTGGGCTAGCTAATCAAGCTCTTACTAGGCTTTCAAGAAACATCCATGCAGGTGTGTTGAGACAAGTTGGAGCTAAAATCTGCAGGACACCGGCCCTCCAGGACCGAGTGTGGACATGCCTGTCCTAGGCCATTTAGTGATTTATAGACAAGTAATAATACTTTAAAATGTATTCTGAATGTAACTGGGAGCCAGTATTAGGACCTGAGGACAGGTGTGATATGCTCCAAGTTTCTGGTTCTGGTAAGAATCCTGGCAGCAGCATCCTGGATCAGCTGCAACTGTCTGACTGTGTTTTTGGGAGTCCATTACAGTAATCCACCCTGCTGGTGATAAAAGCATGAACCAGTTTCTCCAAGTGCCCTCTGGAAAAAAGCATCTAATTTTTGCAATGTTTTTGAATATGACAGTATGCTAATTTAGTTACAGTTTTGACATGACTACTAAAACTCAGATCTGACTTCAGAATCACACCAAGAGTTTTGACCTTTTTTTTTTTTTTTGACCCCTAGAGCCAAAGTACGCATTCACCTTGAGTTCCTTATCTCTGTTCCCAAATGCAATGACTTCAGTTTTCTCTTTGTTCAACTGAAAAAAGTTTTGGCACATCCAACTGTTGATTTCATCAATGCATTGGCAGAGGGCTCACTGTGTCCACTATGCTAAATAGTTGCCCTGTGTCTCATCTAGTTACCCGTTTATGGCAACATTACTCTAAAAGTTAATCTTATTTAGGGGAGGCGTAAGGATAGCTCAGATAAGGGTGTAGATCAGTATTCCATTTGAAATAATTTCATTTTGCTTTTAAATGGAACTTAAATACGATCCTTAAATATGAGTTTTAAAGGATAAAATGAATATTGGCAGCACTTTAGCATATTTTTGATTCTGTAAATGAGTAGTGGATTTTTTGAAAAACAAGACACAGAACTTTTTTGCACAAAAATGACACAATTCACAATTAATATCAAAGCAACAGCCGTAAGTAACACATCAGATTTTAATTCAAAAGACTCAAGTAGAAAGGTGACTTAATCTCTCTTTTTTCGTTCTGCAGAAGAAAAGAAAGTCATACAGGTTTGGATCCACATGAGTTTGAGTAAACATTTTTGAGTAAACCCTCCATTTAATCTTTCATTCATAATAGTTTTCAAGGATATTTGGACTTAGAGGCAACAATCTTAAATCAACAGACAACAGCAAACACTCCCAGCATAAATGGCATAAATCAAATGAAGTAGTGAAGGTAATAAATTCAAAAATGTATCTTTTCATCACAACAGTGTTTTGCTTACTGATCTGATTTATCGTCTGGTTATCTTTCTTTCTGTCTTGCACTCTTTTTTTGTTCTTACAAACACACAAAGCACAGCAACACACACACACAAAAACTATCATGAAAGCCAAACACACAAGACCATTGAGGTGTTTTTTGGGCTCAAGCCACTAGCAGTGATGTCACTGTGCTTATTCTGAGTCTTTTGCTCTAATGTATGCTGACTTAAGCAGCCAACAACACACACACAATCACATACACACCACTATATGCGTAACTACATATCTTGTACATCATAACTGCAGTTTATTGGAAGGAAGGCTTTTTAAATTGGTCTGCAAAGAGTAGTGGAAGTAAATTTTGAAGTGTTGTGTATAAACTAGTAGTAGTTGCTTTTATGCATCGTAGTTGGGAATGCCATGTATGATTTATTTAAACCCTTTTTTTTAACCCCAAATCCACCGGCGACTTTATAAGGTACACCTTACTAGTACTGGGTTGGACCCACTTTTGCCTTTAGAACCGCCTTAATCCTTCATGGCATACTTTCAGCAAGGTACTGGAAATACTCCTCAGAGATTTTGGTCCTTATTGACAAGATTGCATCATAGTTGCTGCAGATTTGTCAGCTGCACATCCATGATGTGAATCTCCCATTCCACCATATCCCAAAGGTGCTCTATTGGATTGAGATCTGGTGACTGTGGAGGCCGTTTGAATTCAGTGAACTCATTTTCATGTTCAACAAACCAATCTGAAATGATTCACACTTTATGACATGCATGTTATCCTCCTGGAAGTAGCCATCAGAAGATGGGAACACTGTGGTATAAAAGGGGTGGACATGGTTAGCAATACTCAGGTAGGCTGTGGCGTTGACATGATACTCAGTTGGCCTCAAAGTGTGCCAAGAAAATACCCCACACCATTACAGCACCACCACTAGCCTGAACCGTTGATACAAGGCAGAATGGATCCATGCTTTCATGTTGTTGATGCCATATTCTGACCCTACCATCTGAATGTTGCAGCAGAAATCGAGACTTTTCAGAGCAGGCAACGTTTTTCCAATCTTCTATTGTCCGGTTTTGCTGAGCCTGTGCTAATTGTAGCCTCAGTTTCCTGTTCTTTGCTGACAGGAGTGGCACCCAGTGTGGTCTTCTGCTGCTGTAGCCCATCTGCCTCAAGCTTGGATGTGTTGTGCGTTTAGAGATGCTCTTCTACATACCTTGGTTGTAACAAGTGGTTATTTGAGTTACTGTTTCTTTTCTATCAGTTGGAACCAGTCTGGACATTTTCCTCTGACCTCTGGCATCAACAAGGCATTTGTGCCCACAGATCTGCCGCTCACTGGATATTTTCTCTTTTTCTGACCATTCTTTGTAAACCCTAGAGATGGTTGTGCGTGAAAATCCCAGTAGATCAACAGTTTCTGAAATACTCAGACAAGCCTGTCTAGCACCAACAACCATGCCATGTTCAAAGTCACTTAAATCACCTTTCTTCCCCATTGTGTTGCTCTGTTTGAACTGCAGCAGATCGTCTTGACCATGTCTACATGCCTAAATGCGTTGAGTTGCTGTCATGGGATTGAAATTTGAGTTAACAAGCAGTTGGGCAGGTATACCTAAAAAGTGGTCGGTGAGTGTATTTCAAGCATTACAATAGATGTAATTCAGTTAAAGTTGATAAAAGCAGATGCTCATTTTATAGATGTTTTTTTTTAACACGTGCTACGTTTTATCGTTTTCACACAGGATCATTACAGGTATTTGTAATAATTTGATTTTCTAATAATTGTGACAATAAAACTGAAAATGACAGAAAAAAAAATGCATTAAAGATAAAATGATTTTGCATTTACTGGTTAAATAATATTGAACTTGCTTAAAAAATATGTTATGTATATGTACAAAATATGTTATTGAATTCTTAATTACTTTAAATTATTGTGTGTTGTAATTATCTCTATTTCCCCACCATACAGTTTGATTTAGATGTGCAGTACAGTATTACTGAAGGACACCCAGGGATTTTACTTCATTGGGTTTTTAACCTACAATCTTTGAGTTACTAGCCCAGATCCATTACACCCCCTCCCCCCTCCCCCTCCAGCGTATTACTTTCTACACTCTTGCATATTTAATGCACATTTATGCTGTCTTACCAAATCAAGTCACATTTGTTTCATAGGTGCACATGTTGTGCTTGTTTCCCAGACACTGAAGTTAATTCCTGGTTTAGACTAACCAAAATGTTTAAAGCACATTAGTGGTTGAGAATTTGAGACTAGACAATCCCATAATGACCAAAAAAAGAAAATTATTCCTGGGAGGTTTTCTTTGTTTACCATTTCTTTACTTAGACAAAACAGATCCTGCTTTATTTAAAGAGATAGTTTACACAAAAATGATTTGACACATCTTTGTGTATTTTTAAAACCGTAGGGTCTTCTGCTTTACAACAGCAAATGTTTGTCAGAATGTATCTGCTGTGCTTTTTCACACAATGGGAGTGAATGGTGAAAAAGTGGATGGAAAAATTTGTGTAATTTGGTCTTCATCCACTGTTCATTGTGTTTTGATTATTTAAATTAAATTAATATAAACACTTTATGCTCGAGAAACAATTGTTATTATTGGCGCTAAAAAGTTTGGAGCAAGTTTTTAATTGAGAAAAATCATTAACTATTTATATTTTTACAAACATTAATTAAGGTTTTCAATAATGGTGATAATTATGTGTAACAATTTTAATAACAGAGAGCAAAAGTAAATATTGACAGTAATTAATATCCAGCAAACTATTATAATATTTTCTAAGTACAAAAAAGACACGCACAATGAAAATTATATACACACACAGACATATATTTCACAATGCTACTATTTTCAAACTATTGTTTCTACTGTTACTATTTAAAATGCTACTGTTTCTAAAGTCTTGAAGCAGATACTTACGTGAGTACAACACAACGAAAAAAATGAATAATTTATATAAATAATTATTTATTATTTATTTAAATAATTTAGAACTTCCATACTGCTCTTTTTGCTTGCATAACACTTTGAATTTTGCTCATCATATATTTATTAACATTTTTTTTAATTATTCTAGATTCATGGATATTCTTTTTAACTTATTATTTAAAATATGAAGCTAAGAAATAGCTATTAATTTCTTTTTTTGGTGGGGCCGGATTGGGCCAGTACAAAAAATCCTTAGCGTTGAGCCCTGCTTTATATAATTAAAAGTTACTTGTCAAATATGAGCAATATTACACGTGTAGTAGTGTGATATGACTGTATATTGGCACTGGTGGGAGGCGTGTGTTGGCTCTAGGTCACAGGCCGAGTGCCTTAGTGTCCCACCAGTGACAATATACAGCCATATCACACTGCTACTCATGTGATATCGCGTTTGACAGCCCAATCGGGTATATAAAAAGAGAATTGAACATGGAGAGTATCAAAAAACCTGTTGTAAGAGGAACTACTTTCTTCTGCCGTTCAGCTGACCATCAGAACAGCAAAAATCGTTGCTAATTCACAATCAGTTGCTAATTTGCCATCAATCTACAGAGATTTCCCAGTATTTCTGTTACAATCAGATTACAATAAATTACCCCGAAAAAGCCAGAGCAAAGCAAACACTACCAGATTACCATGGTATAAATACAGCACTACAAAATACAAAAGAGAACAATCAACTTACCTGTTATGTAATGATTTGTTCAATTGTAGTTTGAAATGTATGCTGAAAAAATGCAGTTTTTCTCCTCTAAGGGATTATTTTGTTGTCTCTGTCGCCACCTTGTGGCAGATCGTCAACTGTCTTTGCTCTGCTTAATATGACAGGCTGATGGGCACCAACACGCTAAATTAATTTAAATTCTGAATATTTAAAATAGACACTATCCTTAAAAATAAACTTCATAGTTGCAATCTAAACAACTACATTCTCGCCTTAAACGTACATTATGTTATTCAACAGCTGCAATATTTGTCAAACTGTGGGCGGAGTAATACAAAAGGGTGAAGAACTGTTGTGTGTATGTATATGTATTTATATATATGTGTGTGTTTGTGTGTGTGTGTGTGTATATATGTATTTATAATTTCAGATACTTGACTGGCAGTGTATATATTACACAAAATCAGTAATGTTATAGTTTTTAATTATTGTATCACATTCACATTAAAAGCTGGTAAATATGCTTAATTTGAAATCCTAATGCAACGTGTTTTACAAAAACATCAGCATAATTTAAAATTCCTCTCTCTTTTTTTTAATTTTATTATTATCGTTTTTTTTAGGTTTTTGTTTTCTCAGCAGCACTTGAGAATCTCAGAGCTGAAGTCTCAGACACAGTTCCCGAATCGCCACAACTGCTCCTGTGGGAGTTGGACATGCTGTGTGTTTAGTCTACAGTATGACCAAAAAAGACAACGAGACAACAAGCATGCAAACGTTCACATACACACGACAGGCGCAAACAGAACTGGGATTAGTACAATTGTATTCAACAGAGCACTGAAAGTCTGCAGGGTTTGTTTGTTCATGTGTGACCAATGCGTCTGGCTGCGCCGTGTGTCTTTGTGTTCAGAGGTGTGTATTGATGATGACATCATCCTCCCCTGGCTGGCATTGCGGGGGTTACTTTGACAGTCTCTTGTGCTTTTGTTTTGCTCCACAACTGCCCGCAGATTAGGGCATGAATGTCGGGCACAGACTACCTCACGCAAGAGGCTTTTTTTGACCATCATGTGCATTTACAATGTCCAACATAAATGAGTACACACGAACAGATTTATCAGAAAAATACCATCTCCCTTTTAAATTGATGCTTTCTATGGCGTGCTATACAAAGGGATTTATGCAAATCTTGTTCATTTTTTTACATTATATTAGACAATAGCAAAGATAAAACTAGAGCTAATGTATCAAAATAATCATGGTGCAAAATGAATATGGGCAGGAAAAGTAGAAAATAAAATTGTAATTAATAAGAAATATAAAAAATATTACCGTAAATATACTCACTGGCCACTTTGTTAGGCACACATTACAAGTACTGGGTTGGACCCCATTTTGCCTTCAGAACCTAATTGTATGTGGCATAGATTCAACCAGGTACAGGAAATATTCTTCAGAGATTTTGGTCCATATTGACATGATAGCGTCATGCAGTTTCTGCATATTTATCGGCTGCACATCCATGATGCGAATCTCCTGTTCCACCACATCCCAAAGGTGCTCTGTTGGATTGAGATCTGGTGACTGTGGAGGCCATTTGACTACAGTGAACTCATTTTCATGTTCGAGAAACCAGTCTGAGATGATTCACGCTTTATCACATGACGCATTGTCCATATATGCGCTATTATTTTATATGGTGCAGAAATCGAGACTCATCAGAGCAGGCAACGTTTTTACAATCTTCTTTTGTCCATTTTTGGTGAGCACGTGCCAATTATAGCCTCAGTTTCCTGTTCTTAGCTGACAGAAGTGGCGTCTGGTGTGGTCTTCTGCTGCTGTAGCCAAGTTCGACGTGTTGTACGTTCAGAGGTGCTCGTCTGCATACCTCCGTTGTAACAAGTGATTATTTGAGTTGCTGGAACCAGACTGGCCATTCATATGTAATCTCTGGCATCAACAAGGCATTTGCGTCCACAAAACTGCCGCTCACGAGATACTTTCTCTTTTTCTGACCATTCTTTGTAAACCCTAGAGATGGTTGTGTGTAAAAATCCCAGTAAATCAGCAGTTTCTGAAATATTCAGACCAGCCTGTCTGGCACCAACAACCATGCCATGTTCAAAGTCACTTAAGTCTCCTTTCTTCCCCATTCTGATGTTCGACTTGAACTGCAGCAGATCATCTTGATCATGTCTACACGCCTAAATGCATTGAGTTTCTGTCATGTGATTGGCTGATCAGAAATTACCATTAACAAGCAGTTGGACTGGTGTACCTAATAAATCGGGTGTAGTTACTTATTTTGAGATTTTTTTGTTTTTTGTAACACCTCATTTTGAATTAAATGTATTATTGTTCTCATCCTGAAGATGTTAGGTGACCGCACTCCTATTTCTAATTAAGGTTATATAATAAAACTATTCACTGATAAATTGCTAAAAATCTGAATTTTCAATGAGGTATACTCAATTATGCTAGACACTGTATATTAACCATCTAATAAAAACCTATATAATTAACTTGTTGATATTCTGAGTTTGAAAAAATCATTAAGCTTTTAGTTGTTGTTTTAATTCAAAGCAAGTGGTGCTGTTTTCCATTGTATGCTCATGTTTTGGCAAGGGATGGGCAGAGGTTCCCTGTCTTACATTTGTCTGCTATGGGGTGGCCGCAGATGTGTTAGTCGGTTCCACATATGAATCATAGTGATTTAGAGGTGTCTTTTCAATCCCCCTGAGTGGCTCATTCGGTGAATTAGGAGCAAGGCGTTGAGACAATCAATTTTATCACAATGGGGCCTGTTCCAGGGTGACGTCATCGCTGCTCACGGGAGTCAGTCGAAAGAGACAGACTCAAAGAAAATGGGAATTTACCGTAAAAAGCTGAAGTTTCGGCCAAAGCACTGTTGTTAATACTAAAGCAAGCACTGCGAAGATCTAATTTAGAGACTTTATTTATGTGGTTGTTTTGGTTAGGGTTATAAACCAAACTCTTAATCCTGTGCTGATATCTGGTGTGCTACTCACTGTTGTGTTTGTGCTCCAGATATGAATGATGTGGAGAAGTATACTGTAGAAATGTTTTTATGTTTTTAACTTCCGTATGACAAAATTTTCACCAAAAATAACATAATTCTTTGAGAGAAGTATGCGTAATTTTTTGTTCAAAACTAATGTATACTCCTTAAAGCAGTGATGTGATTGTCTTACAGATAATGCATTGATGACACATCAAAAATAGTTGTACTGTTGTGTGTTGTGCCATTGTTACACATATATTTGTGTGTGTGTGTTTGTTTTTATGAAATGTGTGTTTTTAATTAAAAGTGACAGTAAAAACTTCTACAATGTGACAAAATATTTCTGTTTAAAACAAAAACTGTTCTTTTTAACTTTTTATTCATGAAACTACTAAGTAAAAATGTATCATGACAACCACAAATGTTAACCAATTTTGTTCAATATTGATAATAAAGTCACTGAAATGCTTGAAATTCAGCTTATCATTGCATTAAGTTACAATTTAAAGTACGTTATAATTCTATGTTTCACAATATTATGTCCATCGAACTCGAGTGATGTTCTAAAAACAATCAACTGTGAGAGTATTTAAAACAATCAGCCAGATCTCACGAGGAAACGTAACTATTTTACGTTTTGTCAGTTTAGTGGCTAATTTGTAATTTTTCAGTCGTACGAAAATGTACGGTTTTAAAAAGGAGGTGTGGGACCCAACCCCACCCCTAAACCCAACCGTCATTTGGGGATGAGCAAATCGTACTAAACTGTATGAATGAGATCGTTTGAATTGCTCACTAAATCAAAAAGTTACGAATTGCGGTGAGATAGCATTGGAAAAATACCAATCATTCAGTACTGAGTGTAAAACACACCCTCGACGCCTGGCTACACTACTAGCATTTTTAAAAATGTAGCGATTCCATCGACAATAACAGAAAAAATATCGCTCAGCTGGAATTTCGGCAATGCAATGCAAAAACGCTTCTGTGGACACGAGCCCTTTCTGTTTGATTTTTTAAAAATGTATTTTATTTTATTTATTTATTTATTTTATTTTATTTTTTTACATCAAGTAAATGCAGCTTTTATGATCTGAAATGTTTCAAAGGCGAATCCCAAACCTGTTGATTTGTATACAGTATATAGTCTGTATTTTGCGTGACGCAGAGTAGGAGAAGGAAATTGGAAAAATCATAATGCTGACATCCACGCAGCTCTTACTGATGAGTATTCCTTCTGAATTGAGTCATCGTCTCATTCACACAGCTTTATTTAACACTGGTCTGGAAAGCGTAACGTCAGTGAAGCATCCCTCGCAAAAATGTGTGTCATGACATCAGTCCACCCCAGCAAAGGTGAGCTGGGAATATGTGTGTAGGACTAACGGGAAGAACGTCTCCACTGAGGGTCTGGAAATGCTTGGGATAGTTTCGCTGGCGCGGTTTCACCAGAGAATGCTGCCTGGATAGTTGCATTGTTTGGGATGACCTCAGTGGAATGTCATTAAGGAAATTATGTTTTATGTCGTGTAGGAAACTGGAGATACGGGAGTTTGTAAGGTGTGTTTGTGGTTCCTGTGTGGAGTATTTAGACGGTTAGTCATAAACGCAGACTTGGACCTCACAGAGAGAGACATAACAGTAGCGTATTGAGTGTTTCATGTCTGCATATTTGAGCGATAAACTACTTTCATCACGTTTCCATTCAGCTCCACTGTGATTCAGAGACTGGGCTCTGTGAGGTAACTTGACTTCCAGTATTCTGGCAGACTAGGGCCGAGTCCTGTCGCTCAGCCCACGGAGAAAAGCTCTTAGTCAGGGTTGGAAAAGCAAGGGGGACTCCCCACATTTTGGAAACCACAACTGCGCTTCCATTATCCCTGACTGCTGCTTTCTAAACTCTGTTAAGACAGCAGAATCCTGCTAAGCAGCAGGTCAGCTCAGGGTCCAGATTAGGCCTGTCACAATAATCAATATATCGACTTATTGCACAATACATGGACATGACCTCAATAGTTTTTGGTGATTCAATATATATCAGCCATACGTGAAAACCAATTCTTGCAACATTTTAGCTGATTGCACAACATCTCTATCTCTATAGGAAGTGTCAGTGTCAGTATGGTTAAAAAAAAAAAAACACTATAGTATTTACCATAAATGACTAAAGTATATTTTGATATGGGTGCCTGACAACTGAAAATTTATCTCTAATCATTAAATTATTAAAATGACTCAATTAAATTAAATATTCTTAAGAATAAAATATGATGCGTTCTTTTGAAGAGTGTACTTGCATTATGATGCTATTATATTGCCATTCTGGCATTATATAATGAGTGGCTTAACCCCTTAGTGTTCCTGTAAAATTTGCTAAAATGCCAAAAAAAACTGCATACCCAAAGTAAATTGCATGCTATTTTTGAACCATTTTTAGTATAAGCATGGTTTTGGTCTCTTTTGAAAGGTGACACATTGAGGTTTATTCCTTAATAGTCAGAATCACTGTAAATGTTATTGGTATTAAGTAATTAAGGGGTCTTAAAATGACAATAATATCGTTTATCGCGGTATATTTTGGTACAATATATCGTACAACAAAAAATAGATATCGTGACAGGCCTAGTCCAGATGTGGCCTGTCTTATCATACAGTTTCATGTGTTGATGCAGATGTACTCATGGGATAGAGTTTGCTCTTTCATCAGTCATAAAGTGTATTAAAAGTGACCGTTGAAGACACTTGTGCTGCATAATGGTTTGTTCTCACTAGACATGGATGAAGCATTAAGCACGAGTGATTTACATGTTAAGTAAATGCAAAGACGTGAATCAACATCCTGCGTTGCTATTAGTGCGAATGAGGCGGTGCAAATGACACAATTCGTGCAAATAAAGTGGTGCAAATTGAGCGTTTTGCGTGTTTGGTGCACTTACCCAACTTTAGCGGACATTTGTGTCGCGTTAACAATCAAGTGCTTGCTCTCGTATGGGCTTGATTATGACATAGCACCTGTAGTGTGTGTCTCAAGGGGAAATCCTCCTGTCGACACTGGACAACAGCTCATCAAAATAGACTCGCCTTGATTTATTCGCGCAAGTCACGTCTGGTGTGAACACAGCATTATAGTTTGGTGGAAGTACTTTGAGTACTTTGATGAAATTAATTTTTATTGAAAAGCATTTATTATAAATAGAGAACACAGTTTTTAATACAGCACCACACATGCATAGTAGAATGAATCCTAAAAGATCATGTGACACTGAAGACTAGAGGAATGGTGCTAAATATTCAGCATTTCCTTTACCAAAACAAACATTATTTTAAGATGTATTAAAATAGAAAACTGCAGCTGGAAGGGCAACTGCATCATAAATCGTAGGCTAGAGTAATTGGTGGTTCATTCCTCTGTGGCAACACCTGATAAATTGGGGACTAAATTCTAAAAATAGCGAGTGAGCAAGTAAAATAGAAAACACTTATTTTAAATTGTTAGTAATAAAACCATTTGGCTAACATCTGTTTTGATGACTAAGTGGAAAAAGCTGAACATTAGCTAAAAATACCTTTTTTATTCCACATTAGAAGGAAAGTGTGGTATGATTTAAGGCAAAATATAATTTGCTGTTAATTTACTTGCCCTCAGGTTTCCAAGGTATAGTTGACAAAACCTCTTGTATACATCATTTTGCAACAGAAAACCCTCCACTTTCCAGTCTGTCGTGAATGTGTTTAGGACAGGTTGTAGAGACAGTGAATTAAAGTCAATAATGTTACAAATTACATTTAGTTTCTTTCTTTCTTGACTGATTTTTTTTTTAATGTATATATATATATAATGTATATGTGTGTATATATGAGTGTGTGTGTGTGTGTTAGGCATGGGCCGGTATAAGATTCTGACGTTATGATAACCTTGGATAAAAATTTCACAGTATAACGGTATTGTGCTCACTGCTCTAAAATATATTGTTTTTAAATGTTTGGCTAAAAAACAATTTTGAACACAATAAATTTTATTTTGAGAAACATTTAAAGTACTTTTTTTACAGTAAACATGTCAGGCTAAATAATTCAAATGAATCATTGACTTCTGCTGTCTTCACTAGTTTCAAAGACACAGATTTCTTTACAATTTACCTAAAAAACTAAAAAAAAAATGTAAATAAAAAAAATCTTACACATACCGTAGGAACAGTAAAGCAGAAAATTTTGGTGGTATGAAAACCTTGACTTTTACATACCACGGTATACCTTGAAAACGGTTATCGTCCCATGCCTAGTGTGTGTGTATGTGTGTATATGTTACTCTCAAAACTCAAAATGCTGGTAGCCATTTACTTACATTTTCCGGGTCACCAAGGCAGTCTTAGCTCAAAATCTGCTTGAATGCAGAAAGTATCCTTGTAAATAACAGTTACAAATGGCCTTGTTAATTAACAGCTTTTTTTTTCCTTCCTTTTTTGGGGTTGAACTGTCAGTTTAAACTTGATTTTTTTGTACAAACGGTTAAACATCATCATTGATCTTTGGTATTTAACTCATAAGCAGACTATTCATTTTCCCTTTCCAGATATAAAAAATCGATTCAACTTTGGAGGAGCTGGGTCTGGTGACCAAAAATATCATAGACACTCGGGGGTGGACTTTTTAATATATAAAAACTTGGGCTATTACACGACCACTTGGCAACCACATAGCAACACACAAAAAGTCACCCAAATCACCTTAGCAACCACATTGCAATGCCCTAACAACCACCCACAGCAACTTTGGACGGCCAAGCACCACTCAGCACCACTTTTTCCAAAATGACTTTAATAGTTCTTAACAGATATTATGTGTATGAATATATACATCATGAAACTTCGATTATTGTGTTACTCCTGCATTAACAACTATTTCATGAGTCTAAATAGAAAGTTTTTCAAGTTGCATATTTCTCACAGTTCTGTTCGTTGTTATACTTACACTGCAAATCTTTCATTGCGCTTTGACTCGCTGTATATCTTCGCATATAAGCTAAAAATATGAACAAGAAAATTCTCTTTTTAACACACAAACTCGTTGTGGAAAAAAGGACTATTTCCAATCATCCGACTGGTCTTTAAGACTTTAAAGACTGTTAACACGCCATTTCCAGTGTTGGATAAAAGAAACAAACAACACTCTTGAAATGATTTGCATTGATAGCTGCGTTTAATGACAGCATCAGCATCTCTCTGCTCTCTAATTTTTGCCGTGCGTGGTCCTCTCTGAGTCTCCCGTGGGGCATTTGGGTCTGTTTGCTAGCACTCATAATTGCAGTGGTGAAAGAGAGAGAGAGAGAGAGAGAGAGAGAGAGAGAAAGAAAGAAAAAACTTGCAACAACAGTAGACAAGAGAGATGTGGAAAAACAGTAATTAGAGTTAGAGATGGTAGAGAGCCAGTCAGACTTCATGTCATCAAGGACAACATCTTTATGACATTTACTGATGTAAAGGCATATGTGTACTGTATCTGCCTGAAATAGTCAGGAATAATAAAACATTTGAACTGAAAGAAAAAAAAATGACTAACTTAAGGCTTAAGTAAGTCTTTTTATAAGGCTTCTAATTGTGTAGGTAGGCCACAAGTGAAGCTTTCTCTAAAATTACTTGTGAACTTTTACAGTGGATTTTTGAATGACAGATTCAGAAGTTTGGTTATCTAAACACACATATTTTGTTAGCATTCCCTATAAAGGATTATGTGTAAGAATTTTCATGGATTATTTTTTCATTGCCAGTGTAGCCAAACTCCACACAAAAATGCCAGCTGGCTCAGCTGGGAATCGAACCAGCAACCTTCTTGTTGTAAATAAAAATATTTTTAAATTAACAAAATAACAGAACAGTTCACCAGATTTTTATACCACGATTTTTCAATACAAACTATTAGAAATGTCAGTACAAGTTGTTGGACAAAAGATCAAGATCCCATAATGCAATTCAAAAGCATAAATAAATGGGGGGGAAA
>CAIGQQ010004000.1:3007138-3055274 GCA_903798035.1 Danio albolineatus
GATAGATAGATAGATAGATAGATAGATAGATAGATAGATAGATAGATTCAATCATTCATTCATTCATTCATTCAATATTTTTTTTAATAAACGGAGTGTTTTTCTTTCAGACAGGCTCAGCATTGGCCACTGACTAAGACAGTCTCATACTGATCTGGAGTCCAGAATTTGTCCAGGCAGAAGCAAACTCTGAGTCAGAGTTTGTGTTTGTCTGAGGTGGTCTCTCTGATTTTACCCACTGTCCTCCACATGGCTGTGCTGTGGGCTGCTGTTAACATCAGTACCGTGCTGACCCTCGATTATCCGGCATCTGCATGTGACTGATCATTCCTGATCAGGAGACTCTCATCAACTGTGGGAAAGACGAGCACATTTAACTCCCTGACAGAGAAAAACACAACTGACCATAGATGTACTGCTGTGATCTCAGTACCTGCATCAGCTGTGGGAATTACATGTGACTGTTTTGCACAACGTGACCAAAAATGCCCATTCTGTTATGAATCAAGACTGTTAGACTGTTTAACGGTCATCATAACCACTTTAAGTCCTTAAAAGTTTTTAATATTTTGACTTTAATAAAAAAAAAAAGCAGATACATTTATATGTATTTACGTATGTATAATGTCATCTTTGAAACAAATTACCGCTTGTGCCAGGTGTTTCTAATGCAGTGTCTATGGACAGGACAGTAAACTTTGTTTTCTCTTCAGTCTCACACTATTATTTTTTTTTTCCTTTTTCTGAAAGTCTTGATAACACCATCATGGAGTTTTTCTTTTATTATTTCAGCAAATGGGATTGTACAAAAATTATTTGTTGAACTTAACTTTACCCATGACGACTTCCACTGCTGAAAAACCCGCAAGTATGAAAAGGGTCTATTTCTGTCATTTTTAACTTCAGTGGGATTCAGTACTGTTTGGACAGTGATTTTCTGTTGCATGCAAAACAATAACGATAATGTTTGATATTTTTTCATGTTTTCTATACACTCAAGAAATATGACTGATGTTTGTTCAAACTGCTTATTTAAAATGACCTGAAACAACTCAGTTATTGAGTTTTTTTTGGTGGGGAAATATTTGTTTATGCTCAATCCACTTAAATTTGTGAAAACGTGTTGTCCAAGCACAAATCGATTGGGTGAAACCCAGCATTTCTGTTTACAATGTATGTAGTTATAAATTGTATATATTCAATATTGACCTTATTCTTCAATGCTGAAGTGCTCTTGTTTTTGCGATTTTGTTTTAGCACTTTTGATTCAGTTGCCTATGGGAAATGACTAGGAATAATAAACGGCAGAAAACGGTCAAATAAACTGATATAATAAGAAAATATGAGCTGTTTTTAACATCTAAACATGAATGGAAGTGAATGAGACTGGATATCTCAAGCCAAAGAGATTCAAATGGCTGCACCCGCTCGTACACAGAGAATAAGGTGAATAGTATATATGTTTTTGATTTAGATTTTAAATATATTAGTAAGTGTTGGGGGGGTGGCACGGTGGCTCAGAAGGTTGCTCGTTCTAGTCCCAGCTAAGCCAGTTGGCATTTCTGTGTGTAGTTTGCATGTTCTCCTCCTGTTCACATGGGTTTCCTCTGGTTCCCCCATAGTCCAAAGACATTCATTCATTCATTTATTTTCAACTGCTTTTCAGGGGCCGGCTTGCAGGGACAGCAGTCTTAGGAGAGAACCCCAGACTTCCCTCTCCCCAGACACTTCCTCCAGCTCCTCCGGGGGGATTCTGAGGTGTTCCCAGGCCAGCTGAGAGACATAGTCCCTCCAGCGTGTCCTGGGTCTTCTCCGAGGCCTCTTCCTTGTGGGACATGCCTGGAACACCTCCCTAGGTAGGCATCCAGGAGGCATCTGAAACAGATGCCAGAGCCACCTCAGCTGATGTCTCTCGATGTGGAGCAGCAGCAGCTCTACTCCAAGCTCCTCACCCTATATATAAGGGTGCGCCCTGCCACCCTGCGAAGGTAACTAATTTCGGCTGATTGTATCCAAGATCTTGTCCTTTTGGTCATGACCCAAAGCTCATGACCATAGGTGAGAGTAGGAACGTAGATTGATCAGTAAATTGAGAACTTTGCCTTTCGGCTCAGCTCCTTCTTTACCACGACCCCTGATAAATAAGGGACTAAGCTGAAGGAAAATGAATGAATAGTCAGTGTTAATTTTGTCAGTGAAAATGGCTTGACGGAAACAGAAACTGCACCAGTAACGTGACTAAATGCTCATTGTCTGATCCTCTCAGCTAATGAATGAACAGCGCAATGCAGTATTATAACAAAATAATGTTGGTTAGTTGTTTCCTTTTTGATTACGAGACTTTTTTCATTCATCAGATGAGAAGATCAGACCGCACACAATCATAGTTTTCAGTCACATTACTAGCACTGTCAGGTTTCTGTTTATGTCAGTCTATTAGCAGCAAACATTTCCTCCCTTATTTTCAATGATGAAATTAACTCTGATGCTAGTAATTTAAGACTGCGCTTTCGTGTATCATCATACTATGGCCAAGTGTTTTTTTAAAAAGTCTTTTAAGCCTATTATAGTGCCTTGTACTGTAACATCTCTGTAGTGAAATCACAAGTAGCCCACAGAGGCCCTTCAAGTGCTATTATAAAGAGACAGGTTATAGAATAAATGACCTTTGACCTTATTCCTATACAGTGGTTGTTTTGCTGTAACAGCAAGCAGGCGAACTCAGAGATCCGCCACTATAATTATCTCTCTCTCTTTTGTTGTGTGCTGGAGTGGGTTGCAGGCTGATGGAGGGTGATTCAGTCTGAACTGAATGACTGCTCTAACAGAACGGCACCAGTGACCTTATGGAAGCATCATCATCTCACCCTGTGGCCATCTGGTAGTGTGATCCTCTCTCACACACACACACACACACACCCACCTCTCTCTCAAAAGCATGCACGCTCACACACGCTCTTACACAAACACAGTCATAAACGTGTGAGCTCATATACATGAGCAAGAACGAAAACACATGCTTACACACTGATTCTGTCTTTCCCACTTGTAGACCCGTGCATGCACTTACTGTAGAAGAGTGTACAAGACCAAAGAATTATTTGGTATTTATAAAAATGATTAGATATTTTATTATGTAATTCTAAGTTTATATTGACTACTGAATAACACAATATTAAATACTGGGTGGCAGATCTTTTTTTATGATTCAGATTTTTGATTTTCTTCAATAATTTAACAGTACCATCAGTTTACACATTTTAACCTCCTTTTAACACCCCCTTTCCCCTGCCCAACAGCAGCAGTGACTGTAATTAGATGTTGCTATCATAAATCCAGTAGATACAGATAATGTACTTAATAAATAAAAAAAACATATACCGAAAATAATAATAGAAAAAAGTTGCATAAAGAAATTAACAATACAGTAATAATGATACATAAATAAGTCAAATAAGATAATTACACTTTTACCATGCGTCTCACCACAGTGACCTTAGAATTCTGCAGATTTTTAGCCCATCACTGATTCTGTTTATTTACTGGAGAAAATGTGTGTAAATCTTTATTTATTCAGTTTTCAAATTCATTTCAGTAATATTATTGATTAATATTAAAATATTCATATGCTTTATTTACAATACAGTTTGTAAAGTACTATTTTCTGTCTTTTAGCAGAGATTTTATATGAGAGACTTGCTTTGTTTACCAAATAAAGTGGATCTAAGTGGATTTGCATTGTAAACATCAAATAAAAGTTAAAAAGGTCTTACTTTTTATTTCATATATTAAGGTTTTAGTTATGATACTCCCAAAATCATTCCGCATAAATCTGTAGATTTTTAACAAAATACACCGCAGAAATAGCAAAAAATGTCCACAGATTCCGTCTGGCCCTAGTCATATGTCATTTTTTCATATGCTGCCATCTTACCCAATTCTGTAACTCATTCTTGAAATAACGGTGGACCTGCTGAACGCCATCCCCTCATAATGATTTGTCTTCCAATCATAATACTCGTTTGAATTGAGTGGCAGATCTTAAATGAATACTAAAAAAATGATTATATGTACTGTCAGCAATATTGGAACCTGTGAGGTAAAGTGCAACCGTGTGCTTAAACTTCAGCATTTCTGTTATTTTACTGAACACATTTCATGTCTGCTTACCACATGTGATTTTAACGTGAACTCAAGCTCATGTGATGCTCTTTTGATTTTGGATTAATGCATTCATTCAGTCATTTTCTTTTCGGCTTAGTCCCTTTATATATCCGGGGTCGCCACAGTGGAAAGAACTGCCAACTTATCCTGCATGTGTTTTTACGCAGCGGATGCCCTTCCAGCTGCAACCCAACACTGGGAAACACATATATTCTAGCATTCACACACATACTCTACAGCCAACTTAGCTTATTCAATTCACCTATAACACGTCTTTGGATTGTGAGGGAAACTGGAGCACCCGGAGGTAACCCACGTGAACACGGGGAGAACATGCAAACTCCACACAGAAACGTCAACTGACCCAGCCGAGGCTCGAACCAGCGACCTTCTTGCTGTGAAGCGATTCTGCTACTCACTGGGCCAAATTTAAAAAAAGGTTTTGTACCGATACATGACCAACCCAGACATCACTTCAAACTCTTAAAAACGTCCATAACTCTCACTTTCTTAAACTTTTCAACATCAAAGTGTGTCAAATCAGATATCAAGGTCTCATAATGCAGTTCAAGAGCATTATTGAATCACAAATACAGAAATCTGTTATTTTTTACTGTGTGGTACACTTTTAACGGACTCTCATGATCTGAATGGCGCACAACTCTGACAGAAAGTCAATGGACGTAAAGAGTGTACTGTGATTGGTTATGAAGAGCACATGTGATCCGAGTCAGCTGTTTTGCCTTCTCCAATGGTAGAGCCGCAGTCTCCTCCATCTCCCAAATTCCGACCTTCTTCACTAGAAACTTTCAGGCAAGAGAATTGGGCAAGTTCAAGCTAAACTCAGGATTAGACATTCATAAACAGGATAAAAGAGATAAATACACTGGAATAAAAGCTGAGATATTGAGGTTAATATATATACATGTTATTATATATATGGTATTATGTGTTTTATATATTAATCATATAAAAACACAACCCATGAAAATGTATACAATGTATCTTTTTAAGTCATTTAAAGGGATAGTTCACCCAAAACTGATTGTTTACAAGCCCTTTTCTTCTACTGAGCCTATTGGACTTCTGTTGAACACGAAAGAAGATATTTTGAATAAAGCTGGAAACCTGTAACCATCTACTAGTATAGTAGGATAAACTATGAAAGTCAATGGTTTCCAGCATTTTTCAAAATATCTATTTAAGTAGCTAATAAATGTTTGTAACCACTTGAGGGTGTGTAAATAGTGAGTAAATGTATTTTTCAGTGTTGTGGCACCTTAGAAAACTAGTTTGTGTTTAAAAGTGGGTGATAAAACATTATTGACTGTTCCAAGATGAAGGATACATAGACGTACAGTAGACACAACAAAGTGCTGATATGAAAAATGAGTAAAGAGGCAAGATATGGATTTGGGACAACATTCACTTTCACTAAATTTCAGAAAAAGTTACAAAGAAACAGCAGGGGTAGGGTAGAAAGACTGGAATGACGTTCTTTTTTTTAAATCGAACTCTTAAGTTGGACACAAAAGAAGATATTTTGAAAAATGTTGGAAACCTGTAACCTTTGAATTTCATAGTTTATCTTAATATAGTAGTAGATGGTTACAGGTTTCCAGCTTTATTCAAAATAGGTAGGGTAGGGTAGAAAGACTAAAATGACATGTTCTTGTAAATCCTACTTAACCTTAAACTTCAAATTATGCCATGTTTATAGACTTCCTTTCTTTTTTTTATTATTTGTATAATCATATATTAGACTTACGTGTGTGACGTTCCAAGAACAATCTTATTTAGTAGCATAAACTGCACAAAGAGTCTCTGAATTTCTTCATAATTTATATTTCATGTTTTTACCACCACCTATGCACTTGTGAGCAGTTTGAAGTGTCTGTCTACAGAGTGTCATCATGTCTGCGTTCAAAACATGTTTGCAGGGTGAAGCGTGGTGTAGTTGGCAAGCCTCATCAGCAAGTGCAAATGATTGGGATGCCAGGAAAGCATGCCCTGATCCACACACACACACACACACACACACACACACACAAACCTTTGCTCTACAAATGTACCTGCACATAAACTCACACAGACACATCCACACACAGCAGGTGTGTGACAGACTGGGGGTCCAAAGGCGAGTGGATCAGAACAGAAGAAACGAGCATTATGTGAAGAGTGTAAGTGTCTCTGTTATTGCATTTTTTTTATTCACTTGGAAGCTTTGTCATGCAGTCAGACAGCAGCTGGGCATGTGTGTGTGCAGACAGCATGTGTGTGTGACTTAAACAGGACTGCTGGGAGTTCAGTTTCAATTCAAACCATTCAGTAGACACAAATCTATGTTCAGAATTTACAATTTGGCTCAGAAATCACAACTTAGGACTTCTCCCTGGATCAACCTCGAATAATAAAACTCAAACTTTGATACAAAAGGTGGCACGGTGGCTCAGTGGTTAGCACTCACAGCAAGAAGGTTGCAGGTTCGAGTACCGGCTGCACCAATTGGCATTTCTGTGTGGAGTTTGCATGTTCCTCCTGTGTTTGTGTGGGTTTCCTCCAAGTGCTCCTGTTTCCGACTTGCACTACAGATAAATTGGATTAAATAAATAGGCCAAAGTGTGTGCACAGCAAAAAAAAAAACGATGTACATTTAACTCCATTTGAGTTTAACTCAACACTCCCTGGGTGTACATATGACACCCTCCATTTTAGAGTTTAAATAACACTTTCTAAAGTGTGAAATTTGTACTTTACTCACAGAGTTCATTTTAACATGGTAAGTTTATTCTTAAGGCTCGTACACACCGGGACCCTTTTCGTTTGCGTTTATCGTCGGCGTTTTTCGAGATGTTTTTCCACATTCAAGCCCAAGCGATTTTCTCTGGCGTCGAGCAGAAGAGTATGCAAAATCACTCCTTGACGTTTGATGGCACACAGGGTGGCGCCAAGTTTCTGACACCCGCTTGTTACACAGAAGAAGAAAAAAGGAAGTTGACACACTTGTTGTTGCGATCGGCAAAGCATGGATGGTTCAAGGAGCAGCTCTAGCGATGAGGAAATGATTATTGTTCATCTCATCAGCGCCCTTTATTTAGTCATAAGGCGTCAAACGTCGACCGATAACGCGAGCAAAAAACTTCCCGGTGTGCACGGGCCTTTACGTCAAACTGGTGTAACCCCATCAAAGTGTTAATATATTAAATCTGTAATATATTATAGTTCATGTGTATATAAGCTAATGAGTGCAGATACTGCTTCTGATGAGAATTAATTGATTATATCTTATAATTTATTACATCAAGACTAATTGTCCGAAAGAACCGATTCAAGTAAAAAAAAAAAAGGACTTCCCATCACTAAGAAACACTGCATATTGAGTTAAAAGTTTAACACACAAAAAAGTCTTAAATATCCGTTCTTTCATACTCGTGGATTGAAATGTACTGGGTTTTAACACCGAACAACACCAAAAAAAATCACACTGTGTATTTAACACCAGATTTTTTGCTGTGTGAGGGTCTGTGAATGCGAGAGTGTGTATGCACACCAAACTCGGTGTTAAATTTCGAGTATCGCGGTAATTCAGAGTAAAGTGTTGAAATTCTAGACTTAGATAAAAATAAAACAGCCATCTCAGTGTTAGAAGCTGATTTGCCTACTTGTCATACAGAGTTACATGTATCTAACTCTAATACAGTGTTGACTACTACATCCGGGAATTTCTGCAGCAATATCCCTGGAGGGTTTTTCCAGACGCTGTTTTCTTCTGCCACAAGGAGCAATGAGAAGAAGCAACTGGTGAGTAAAAGTACTTGTAGTAAATGTTTGTATATAGACATTTGACATCCAGATTGTTATATATACGTTAGTTTTAAATATCTCACAAAAAAAGCATAATTTTTTATCTTTATTTTGTTCTGTACTAGGAATGTTACATTAAAACTAAAGAAAATAAAGCTGTCTTAAAACTGCTCCTTTTGGTTATAATACGAGAAAATACAGTTTGTGACTGTTTTGAATTGTTTTCCCTAAACATTAACAGAATAGTTAATAAAGTGTTGCGGTGTTGAAAATAACACCTAAGAGTGTTAACACATAACACTGAGTGGTGTTCATATTATCAATTGTGGTGTTAATATTTTGCACTATAAGAGTTTGCTAATAAACACTCTGTGTGTTGATAATGTTAACTCTTCCAAAATGTTATTTTAACACTTTTATAGTGGTTCCCATATAAACTCTGAGAGAGTGTTCATTTTAACTCTAAGGTAGTTAAATCTACTATCTCAAGATTTGCAGTGTGGGTGTTTTCCAGTACTGGATTGCGACTGAAAGGGCACCGCTGCATGAAACATATGCTGGAATAGTTGGCGGTTCATTCCTCTGTAGAAACCTATGATTTATAAGGGACTAATCCAAATGAAAATAAATAAATGATACTGAATGAAGTGCTCACTCCTAACTCTAAAACTGGATTGGACAATTCGATTTTCAGTTATGTTATATATTTTATGGTGTTAGAGATAGAAATCATCTAAAACATGGAACTTTGCTAATAATTTAAAGAGGATTTGTAGATGAAATCAAGGCCTCGTGAAGGGAAGGATTAGTTTGTGGTAGAAACCGAACATTAATTACAACATTATAACCTTTCAGGAATATTGAACCACAAACATGTTCTTCTATTAGTGTTGATGTCTTTGATGGTGGCTGTATGATTAACCAAAAACTCTCATAGCTGCTTTTTCCTGTACATTTTATTTGCTTATTTTGTTGTTACGTATTTCTGCGTACATCAGATTTCATACACTGTAGTGGATATTTCTTAGTACAATTCTTCTCCATATACTTGTTTATTCAGATCAACTCAAGTGTAACGTGTTAGCAACTGCTGTTACTTCAGGACATTTATATTTATGACAGGAAACCGTTATTTTTACCAGTGTTTATATATATATATATATATATATATATATATATATATATATATATATATATATATATATATATATATTCATACAATTCTTGCAACAAAAAATAAATAAAACAACAACTCAAAAGATAGAAAGATTATAGAAGATGCTGTAGATTGGAGTAAAATGACATTTGATATTGCTCCATGAAATTTCAATAAGATATACTGTATAACCTGAAGCATGACCTATGAGCAATTTTAATTATTTAAATTATAGTATATGCTGTCGTTTGGGGTGAATTAATTTTAAAAACTATTTTTTTTTGTCTTATCTGACTACATTCTGATGGAAACTGTTTACATTTATTTTATTTGTATTTATTTTAGTTGAATAAAATCTGTTCATTTAAAAATAACACACAGTAGCTTCACATTTTAATTCTTCTAATGTTTTTCAGGCCCAGAGACCAGTGGCAGATTTGGATTTTCTGTGGATTATATTCATTAAGTCACCATTGAAGCTTTACAAGATGGCAAATCAACAAGCTCAATAATACCTTAAGAGACCTGTCATTTCCTACAGGACATCAAGACATAATTTCACAACTCCTGACCCGTCTCCAGGTAGATTAAAGTTAAATTAAAACAATTAAGGACAATTAGATACATTTTACTAAATACTGAATTGGACAGCACATCAGTTAGTTGATCAGCATTTAATTTTTTTTAAGTGCCTATAAAAATAAAAGTGAGGAATATTTAAGCCAATTGAGTCAGAATATATTTTTGGGTATAGTATTTAGTACACACACACCCTTCTGAATTCCCCTCTGTGGCCATTTTCTTGTTTGGTTTGACAGGGCAGTGGAGAGAGCCTGGATACAGTGGGGATCTGGGAGAAGAGGCAGAGGAGTATGTAATCGAAGAGGCCAGCAACTCTTTATAAATAGGCTTGGGTCGCTGTCATTGTAAAGTAAGGAGGAATCTGATCTCAGATCAGTTTGTCCAGACTTTCATGAGCACGAGAGCACACCCAGGATGAACCCAGTGAGGTGCAGACAACCGTTCTGCTTGATGGTAAGAGAGAGACAGGGAACATGAGGGATGGATATAAGGATATAGATAGACAATCCGTGGGTGAGGGACAGCCTCTGTTCTTTGAAATGTTTCTCAACGACAGGTGTGAGAGGGTAGTGCAAAACTTTCTGGATTAGATCATCACATTGAAAAGGTACGTCAAGACGGTGCTTAGTTTAATAAGTATAGCTTGAATTTAAAACGGGATAAATGAGCTAAATGTTTAGTGTAGCACGCACAGTTTCATTAAACCAAATTCAATGGAGAAGTCACTTTGGGGTAAAGACCTACTGGATTTGTAAAACTCGGATGCATGCATATTGCGCAACCCTACGTTATTAATCGTTCAAATCATTCACAAGTCACAGCAAATATCATACAAAACAGTCAATGTTTCAAGATTTTTACTCGCTTCATTAACACAGCAGTAAAAAGAAACACTTAACATTTTATTTCGAATCTGAATTTAAATTTGAAGCCACATCTATAGTACTGTGTTTTAGGTTCACCCCATAAATCAGATTGAACTCGATCTGAAGAAAGTGCATTTACTAAAACGTATTAAAACGCTAATTTAAACAGATCAGAAATTATTTGTTGTTTTTAATGTATTATTAAAAATGCAATGCTTCTTGATGCCACAACCTCATGCGGTTTACGTGTTCATAACGAATATAGGCTATAACACCATTACATTTTGTGAAATAATACTACATCTAGACACTTAACCTTTTTGTATCTTTTTTATATGAATTCCGGAGAGAGTCTCGCTTTGAATCGCCGAAGACGCCCCATGAGCGAACATAAGCACGCTTTATTATTTAGATTGCGCTCAGATCACGCAACAAAACTTTAAGAAACGTTCAATCTATATCAAACATGCGCTAAAACATTTCCCCGTTAATCCGCGTCAAGTAATGCAACTGTACAGAGTCAGACATCCTCGTATTCAACCATTCTCATTAATATGATTTTCTTGAACACAAATATAAAGATACTGGACTCTTTGTAGCTAAACAATTTAGCTTTTATGAATCGCTTATATTCCAGTTAAAATTAATAGCAAAACGCCTATTAAAATACATGTTTTCAAAAAATAAAACATAAAAAATAATAATTCTCGTAAAGACAAAACATTGTTTTAATCTGCAGACAACTGACAGTAGGCTATTTAATGCAAACTGCTCTTTTTATAGCAAAGAAATGTTTCAGTTTCATAGAAATACTGAAGACACGACGCATTTTGACGTCATAATGTCCATCCGCAAAATGAATTCACGTCAATTATGTTATGACAATAGAAAATATCTTATCAGAGGCTAGGCTACTGTATATTTTCACGCGCATTTTCCTCGACAGATACCTGCAAAATGTGTGACTAAAATTAACATTAATAGTTTTGGTTTATTCTAAACTGCGTGCATAAGTGATTTTCCTTATTAAAGATATAATATTTTACATTTTGCGCATTTGTGTGATCCGCATTGTGTGATGAAAACACCAATTCAACCGTTTTTGTTCATTTAAAAACATGGAAATCACCCAGATTGTTTTGATCATATAGTCAAACTTTTTAAGTTTCTCTGAACAATATGAAGAATTAAGGGCTTCTATTTAAACACTCTTAAATGTTTTGTTTTTTAATATGGTCGCAAATAAAATGCTCTGTCTATTTAACCTGTTGCACTGAAGTTTAAATGGAAAGCTATTATAATGTGGCACATGAATATTATTCTGTAGCCTACTGGGATCCTCGATGCTGTTATGAAACATATGCAAATATAGTCTGACATGTAGTTCTTCTCAATTATGTTTCCTAAAACAAAGAGAGGTCGCGTCAGTTTATTGTCTTTAGGTCTTCCAATAAAAACATCGCCATAAACTACAATGATCTGCATAAAGGAACACGTTTGTTCCGCTGTTACTTCCAGATTAACATGTGAAAATTGAAATGAAAAAGGATGAATGCTCTCAGAAAAGTTCGGCCTATTTCACAGAGGCAAAAGTTGCCCAAATAACAACCTTAAATTACAGACATTTCATATTGCACTGCTGTGTGAAACATTGCACGCTCCATTTCAAAGTGCGTCTGTTTTCGTGCGAGTAATAGCCGGTTATGATGTACATGAAAAAAATATTTTCTTGCTTTGTAAATTGCATGTTTTATTTAATATTGTGCAAGTAGCATGTTTTCAATATTAGCACTAAAATGCTACCCGAACATCTGACATTTCTAATGGCAGTTTTCTTACATGGTGGACAACCTCAAAATGTTGACCTCTGGGTTGGTGGAAAAAATAAATGAAAAAGTCATTTGAAGTTATAATTGAATAATCTGTTTTGTTTTGACTGTGCACAAAAGTTAAAGCGTGTAACTCTTTAGATGTAAATAGCCTACCTAAAAAAGATCCGATGGGGTGCATTAAGTTTTTGGGACACGGTCACTTCAGCTTGACTCAACAGGCCCTGATACACTGACATAGCTGTTAAACCTCTGAAATATATGATTTTAAAAAATCATTCCCTGAAATTCTGTTTTTAAAGTTTGTTATGTTTGTAAAATAAGTTTTGTAACATGAGCAGAATGCGTAAATGTTCATCAAATGAACGAGATGCCATCAAAGTGGCATCAAAGTCAGCATTCACGAGTACCGTTTTCAAAAAGACTGTATCTGGTTTGAATCATGTTGATTTATTTGTTGAGTACAATTAGATACAACAATTGCTTATCTAATGGAGTATCTCATAGACTCTTTATTGGCCGCAGAGCGAAAAGCGACAAGCAAACTCCGTGATGCAACTCTGCTGTAACTGAAGCAATGGTCCGGTTCATTCAGTTGGACAAGCATACATCATTTCATAAAGTAATCCAATTCATTACAAACTATACCTTTTATACGTACATTTATGTATAGAATCTACTTATATAGCCTAGCACAAAGCATTTTAGTTTTTTGTAAATATACAATGACAACATTAGGCGTTTCACCTGAACTTGCAACTGGATCGTCCCCGTGCACAACTGAAGAAATGTTCAACAAACAAACAAACAAACAGAAGCAGAGATTTACTTTGCCAAACACGAATAAATGTTCCGTTAAAAGATTTAAGCACATATACAAACACATAATGAAGATATCCGCTTTCGCTGCCACTGTGTAAGCTGCTCGAGCTTGTCATCGCAGCGCTCTGATGCAGACTTGCCTGGCACTTCGCGGTTCCCACCCCAGCGAGCGCGCATCTTGCCCCGTACGAGTTGAGCTGTACAGTGAGGGGGGACACGTGATCTCATCTGATCCCGTCGATTTTGTTATAGGGTGGAGGGTCTGGGTTTTGTGTACATAAGGTCGTGTGCTGCTCGCTTCTCTCTCTCTCTCTCTCTCTCTCTTACTCCAAGTGCCACCGCTCCGCCTCCTCCTCTTTTCGCAACATTGACGCAATGTATAAATGCTGGAACAAAAGGACAACTTCCTTGAAGCTTGGCGTAATTGCAATAATAGAGATAGAGAAGGGCTCCAGTGACACACAGATAGGAGTCCGGCGTTCTACCGGAATATCCTCCCCATCGCTTCTTTGGCTCGACGTACACGTTAAAACGGAATTGCACTTTCCCAGGTTATTCCAAGCCTGAAGTAAGTATCATAAACCAGCCTTTTCTTTTTTCCGTAGCCAATCGCTCCAGCTCCGCTCGCGCTCCCTTCGTTCATAAGAAGAAATACGACGGAGCGAAGCTTTGTTGTTGAGTTGCCATTCACTGTGCCTTTCTCTTGCGTTGGCTGTACGATTTAAATGGTTGAGGACGAAAGTTGCCTTGTTGTTTACAATTCATTATCGGGCTTATCTAAAATATACGCGGGGTGGTAAACAGCGGGTCGCGCTGTTATTGTTGTGTCCGAAAAGAAAGGCGCTAGTTTTTTGAATGAATGTTTATTTGTGTTAAGTGAAGGCTTTCAACAAAAGGCGATGGACGCGCTCTCGCGGGGGGGGAATTGAAGTAGAAGTCGCCTAATGCCAGTGACACTTTCCACGATTAATTTCGTTGAATCGCAAAGGTTGAACAGCACATCAAAAGAGCGGATCGACACATACATCATCGAGCACAAAAAGCTGTAGTGAAAGCCTAGCAGCCAAGTGCCGGGTTTTATTATATTCAACTAGCTACACATTCCGCTTCCATTCCGAAATTATACGAGGATGTGTTGTTGTGTGTGTGTGTGTGTCTCAAAACCTATATATTCTCACATGTTGCTCATTCTTATGAGTGAGTGTGAACGGGTGCGTTTGATTTCAGAAAGCAAACGCTGCCTGTGCTAGTGGTGTTAATGCCGATCCGATACTTTGCGAACAAAGGACCGGGGGAGAATTTCGTGAGGTGGAGGACGACAGTAAAAGAACGGGTAGACTGTTTACAATAATAACAGGATAGTCGTGACGTCGAGTGACGGACAGCTCTGTCAGCCAGAGGAAAAACTTCTGAGCCATCAACAACATTCTAAATTTGGACAGGGGTTACATCATCGAAGTTAAAGCTGCTGGGGGGCGGGACTTCCGGTTGGATTTGAGTTCGTACCGCTGAAGCGGCTGCTCTTTCTGTTGTGTCTTTGTGTATCCGTAGGTCTCCGCACAATCACCTCGCTTTCTCTGCCACAAGCAGAGTAATGGTTACGATTTTGACCGGTCTCCATACTGACGGATGGGTGGAAATCTTTCGTGATCGTAAACGGCTCAGTTGTCTCGTGGAGGCATTGTATGAAGCAAGCTCGCCACATTCAAATGATCAAACGTCACCACTACTCAGGACGACCTAAAAACAGGACATGAACTTACACACACGAGTTCTGTCCAGAGAGCATTTTGGGATTGATCTGTGAATGAACTCCTGTCTAAATGTTTGGTTTTGCGCCGGCACTCTTCATAAAAGCTCATAATGATAGATAATGACATGCCATTTATTAGATAGGGTTGATGAAATATCATGTAATGACTTGCTACTAAGTAAAAGACATTGCCCTAACACAAAAATACTACGTATGAAGATCAGTCCTACACCATTTATTGAAAGAAGTACACCTGTGCTGCAAGTGCACGTCATTCTTTTAGGATTGAAATGTTCCACATTCAAAAGGCTGTTACACCAAAAACAAAATGTACAATTTAAGAAATTGTGTCCTGTTAACACGTCATGTGGGCTGAGCTCCGCTCTTTTCAGGACCTATTTTAACCTATTTTATGTGCATGTTTTGACCATCAGTTTATATCGAATAAAACCTTTAATTAGAAAGCTTTTTGCATTTTAAAGCCATGCGACCAGACACCATTCACTTTAGCAAGATCTCTCCTGCTCTGGGTCTCTAATAAATGAAGTTAAACTAAACAAACCAGCATGAGTCAGTGGCTGTGTCTTGTTAGGCCGGCCCACTTAACAGGGGTCGAAGGTTGCTGTTGTGTTCTCAGACTTGACTTGCAGGCATCTATTGGCTTTTGATGGATGTTGTTACTTAAGTGTGTAGGCTCTGGCCTCTGTAAAAGGGGGGCCGTCCCCTCACATGCTCCCACCCCCTCCCTCATACTAAAGAGATCACAGGGGTGCAGCTGCTTCAGATGGCTTTGGGGTGGGGTGGGGGTCTGAGACCCTTCAATGAGAGAACAAAACCCTTTCATAAACACACACACTCAAGTTCACCCCTTACAACTGCCCCTATTTTCACACCCCTACAAAAAATGTTTGACAAGTGGAGGGTGCAAGAGTGCATTGAGTGCACATCAGACATATTTGTCCTTACATATACATTGCTAATTGCTGAATTGGGAGAATTATGAATCAAATAATAAACAGTTTACTGCAGCATGTGGCTTGATTTGTGATTAATTCCTTAATGGTCAGAGTTTATTAGACGTGAATAAGTAAGCCATTAGGTCAAGGATTTCATGTAAATAGACTTATTAAACTGCTATTGCATGAAACAGAACACAACATTTCAACTTTCAGTATCAAACCAGCTCAGTATCTGCTTTCAGCTATCAAACAGCTATAGTGGGCCCGATCGACTTTGCTGACTCAGCAATTTTTCAATAAGGGTGCCAGTAATTTTATCTTTTACGTTAATGTTCCCCTCAACATATTACACAATTCTCATTAAATTGCAATTCAAAAAACTTAAATATATTGCGGTTAAAGGCAAGACATTCCTCACACCAACAGGAAACATATAGAATAAGCTAATAAAATTAGGAAATGATCTGTCATTTTGTTGAATGCAATTTGCTGTAGTTTCTCAATCTCAAATGTTGATTGGGGTGTAAAGACAGAATATTTGATCCAGAGATTCAGATTATGTATAGAGAGTACTGTTAAACTTCTGTACATCTTGTCAAACAATTATCTGCTTTGTGAGAAAATATAGAACATGATACACTACCCATGACAGTAAATAACCAAATTCTGAATTTATCAAACAATGAAGAGCTTAGTTGCATTTATAAAACAAACATGCTGAAATCGGGGTACATTTGTTGTCGACAAATACCCTGTGAAAATAGCTTGTTTTATTCACTATGGACTTTGATAGCTTACATTTAATCATTACACACTTTCAAATATGTTGTGCTTCATGTATTTGGCTGTAATCCATGCTGTATTAGCACAGTGTCTTTTAATATTAATTAATTACATGGCAATATGGTATTTATAGAGCCTTAATCTACTTCTTAAGAGTCATGGCAAAGTTGGCATATATTATATACAGTTGTGAAATGTGAATAACTAATATGTTCAGATTATAAAACTTGCAAAACTTCTAAGAAAATATAAGATTGTTAGATCTGTTGGCAGGAAGGTGCGCCGGGTGTAATGCAGATTAATTTGACTTGTAATAGGTTTGATATTGCTCCATTTCAATGTTGGTTAGTAACAAATCACCCAAGACACAAGAAGCTGGATAACTCTTCTGCTGGTATCTCAGCCACAGAGTATCTGTGTGTGGATTTAAGTGGGCAGCATTACGATTTGGGCGTTCAAGTGTGTCACAAAGCAGTTGCTGAGGAAAAACCAGGTCATATCTCCCTCTCTTTCTGAGCAGAATGGATATTTTACAACACCACTGAGACTGAACTATCAGTTTGCATAGGGCGTATACAGAAGAACACCTTACATAAGTTTCTCTATAGGGAGCTGGCAGGGAAGTACTGGATGAAATAGCTTAAATGACAATCATTATGGCCAAGGGCTACTTTTTTATTTTTCGAGGCTTCTGATGTTCATATCAGTGCAGTCCTGTCAGTTGACAGTCGCGCACGGGGTTATTCTGCTCCAAATACAGTAGAGTTTTAAAACGAGCAGTTTCTGAATAATATACGATTGTTTCGTGTCATTTTAACGGTGATGAAAAACGTTTCTTCCAGTAAAATCTCTTTATCTCCCACCTTCAAAACCACTCTACAAGTCTATGTTCCCGGCATGCACATGCGAGCTGTGGGCGGCTCTTAGCGATTTGAATGAGGAGAGTCACTTTCGGCGCCATTTTCGAGTGAGCGGCGATAACATCAACACTGAGCGCGCGCACAGAGAGAGAGAGGGAGAGTGCGCACGACGCTTCGCCTAAAAAAATAAGACTTATTATCTGAATTTGGGATAACGGCACGATTTGGAGAACGTTTAAAGAGCAAAATCGCATTCGAGGTAGTGTCGACATTCACAGAAGTGACCAGCGCGAACGGATTGTGGAGCCGAAGGAGAAAAGGGGGCTATCTTTCAGCTGCGCACATATGGGAAAACCTGCAAATTTCGAAAAATAATATATAAAAATACCGCTGTACGCCGGGAAAAATATAGAAAAATTCTGGAAAATACCAGAGGGTCTTGGGACTGGGATTCAGCGGGGTGTTAGTGAAGATTGTGTCCTTTTGGTGTTTTTTTCGCGTCGCTTTTTGAGCGGGAGTAACGGACGAGCTGCTGGCGCAGATACACAGTTCAGTCCGAGCCTGTGAAGCATCGCACGCTGAGCTCAGATTATAGAGGACACATCAGCCATTTCAACCGGTAAGGTGTTTCATTTCGAGTTTGTCATAAAATATATGTTTTAAGTTTTTTTTTAAAAGACCACTTTTTTAGTGAAACTGTCTTTAAAAGCTTATTGTTTTTAGGGGAAATGCGCCATTTTATCAGTCCACACACGAAAGCCCTTGTTTATTTATTTATATATTTATATATTTATTCAAAGTAAAGTTGAAACTTTTTATAGTTCGTAGTGACTTGACGCTGTCACAATGTAACACGCTAGATTGAGACGTCACACTGCAATATGTTACATCTAAAACGAAGGGACGACTAGTTTATGTAACTTTTATAAAAACTGACATGGGTTGTAAAGATTAAACTTTGTGCTGGTTTACGGTACAAGATGAATATATTATAACACGTCAAGTGTCGTTGTGTTTTGTAGGGATATTCAAATAAAGAGATGTAGTTTGGTTTGGCAGTCATTAGAGCAGGGGACGCGTTTTGTCTGCTAACAGCTAGAGAAAGTCTGATTCCTGCTATTCAGCTCTTCTTGGAAATGTGAATTGGAGTTCAGCAGAGTATGGTTGCAAGCATGGCAATTTCACCTTGTTATGTAAGATAGTGGAATTACGCACGGGGTTTGCTTTACAAAATAAAAACCTAATTCTTTCCTGGCCTACAACAAACATTTGTACATTTAAAGTAATTTACTTGCAGCACTTATTGCCAGTTTTTAGCAGCACTACTTGGAGAATATATTTATTCAAACTTTCTGTCAGATGCAGTGTTTCCGTTTTTGAAACAATAAGTAACTTTTGTGTGCAGTTTTTGCTCTGAACTGGGTGTAAAAGTAACCTTAAGTCTGGATCAACTGTGGGGGGTGGAATTGGAAATGCAGGCCTGTTGAGAAAAAGCCTTGTCAGTTGCAGAATTGCTGAGGTGTGTGTTCCTCTGCTCACATTCAGGCTGTGTGTGTATTGGGTGTCTCATGGAGGGCGTGCCGCACCTGGAGATTCAAATGAGCCAAAATTGTGCTCTGACTTTTTTTTCCTGTATGCTTTATTTTATTGCTAATTCTTTACACAGTCATGCTGCAGGCAAACTAGCCATCAGACTAACAAATGTAGTCTGAAGTATAAGAGAGTATTTCTAAATATATTTTAAGTCATACAGGCACCCAAAAACTTCAAACTACTTACTATTTTTTGATGCAGTTTTGATTTTGGAGTTCGTGAACGTGTATTATGAGCAAGACTTTTTGTTTTGCCATACTTTAAGACCGTGTGAGTTGTCCATTCACTCTATAACAAAATCTTTTGAGGCCAAGTGTTCGTTTCAGTTGACTTTTTCTTCTTCAGTTAACACACTACATGCCAGTAGTGCTGACCTGAACGACTTTTGAGTCTACTTTTCTTCACTAACTGCATTGTATTGCAGGTTATATGAATTATTTAATTTAAAAATATATTTCTCATAGTTTCCATTTGAAACATTAGGTGTTTTTTATGTTGAGCAGTAGTGGGTGTTTTATTACAAATAAAAATAATGATGGTGGCCTAAGTTTAATGTAGGTCTAGTCAGTGCATGCTGCAGTGTAAGAGTTTGATCATCAGTATTTTTATTTATTTTTTTGCTACAAAAAAGTAACCACTTTTTTCAGTTTTTAGTTACATTACTTAAATGTTTTGTCAGCTTGCATCAGAGACAGTGTTTTCATTTGTGGAACAATAATTAATTTAGTATGTCTAATTATTAAATAATTGTAAATAATTATGTTTTGTTGCATATTTATAATATCAGTTATTTATTGTAGGCCTAGTCATTGCATTTTGCACCGAAAGAGCTTAATGGCCAGTTGTTTTCAGAATAAATAATTTTCCACCAGCAAGTTTTTTTTTTTCAAAGCAAGTATTTTTTTATTTCTGATATTTTTATTTTTATTGAAATGTTTAATTCATGATTTAATGTATTCACCCCACTAGGGCTGAACAATTTATTGTTGCATCAATATCGCAATGTGTGTATCTGCAATAATCACATCACTGGATTAGATTGTTTATTAAAGATTAAAAGACAGAGATATTATTAAATATTACTTTTGTATTATTTTATAATATGATGACCATGTTATTTCATGTTTGATTGTTCAATCTTTGTATTTAAATACTGTTAGGCTTCTTAGAAAACCATAAAGAACTGTTTATTTAACTTTAATTTTTGCTTTGTATTTATATGTAATAAATATGCAACTATATGTAATTAAATCCCTTTGTATATTTGCATTTAAACTTACTTCTATTTTAAAAATATATTTATTATCTGTTTTTGTCCTGTCTCTGTAATTCTGTTGCACTGTAGAAGCTCTGTCACGAAAACAAATTCCTCGTATGTGTGAACTTACCTGTCAATAAAGCTCATTCTGATATTAAAATATGTAAAATTATATGATATGTGAATAATTTATGCAGATGGACTGCATAGAAAAAAAACTTGATCAGCCCAGTCAATTTAAATTCATGAAATCTTTCAGAATAGAGCTGTTTAAGTCATCTAGTCAAATTCATATCACCAAAAACAACAAAATATCGCCATTTCAGATTTTTCCAATCTCAAGCAGCCCTACATCCCACCTAAAACAACACTTATGAACTAAGAAGCTTGCTTCTATATTTATAGTTTGTTTGTGTAATGAGGCAGTGTTTTGAAATAGTAAATTACTTAAAGTTTCTTATGTTATTTTAAATGAATATTAATGTACGCTTAATTTCTGCACGCTGAAAGCTGTTATTAATTAAAATTTTATTTTTACTAAAACAAACCAAAAGGGGAAAAAATAGGTAGCTTATTCTCTTGTCATATTGTATTAGCACCACTAAACATAAATATACATGTTTTCCCATAAACTTCAGAAGCAGTAACTTTTAATATTCTCTCATATTATTGCAAATAATGTTATTGCTATTGCAAAATGAATATATACCTAAATTAATGTAGGCCTAGCCATTCCAGGTTAGTTTAAGAGGTTTTTGGCAAGCAAAGAAAGATCATGAGAAGTCTGGAAGTAGCTACATAATTATATGAGCACTTTATGAAGACTTTATAATTATAGTATGGTTTATTTTAGTAGATTTATTGTAAAATTGGAAAAAGTTAATTATTAAAGTTGACTACTGACTTACTCGATGCACACCATACACACACTTTCACTTAAAAATGTATTCAATTCATTAAACAAACAATTGAAGGAGTTCGTAAACATAATATGTGCTGAATTAAATAATATTAGTGATATGTTTGTCATAATATAAAGCAAAAGAGTATATCAGGAATGTATAAAACAGAAATTGTCTGAGATATGCTTCAGTAACTACTTGTCCAGCAACAACAACAAAAACTTTTCTCTCACAACTGAATTCTGAGTCGGTGTATGAATCCACCCAGTCTCTTCATTCACACAAATAAAATTGATTTAATTTTAGTTTAAATTAATTTTATGAATTTAGTTTGAATTATTGATATTTTAGAGTCACACTTGAGTAGGGATTAAAGCTTTTGTCTCTGTTTGTATTTTTGCGTGTGTGTGTGTGTTTATAATTTCATGTCAGTGTGCGATTGTGGTCATGAGGCTCTATTGTGAACGAGAGGCTGGACATTATGACGATGATGATGATGACCCACTTAGTTAGACCACTTTACGTTGAGTTTGTCTTCAGGTTAGGACTAAAGGTTACAGCATTTCTAGAGGTCTCATGTTTCCTTGATATCAAGCCGTCCGTTATACATTCAGCACATTAGCTGAAAAAAAATCTGGTAAATACTATACATAACGCCAAAAGCGTACAAGAAAGGCCAGCCACTAAATTTATAAATGCATTTAATTCTATTTTTACCAGTGGAGAGAGATTTTGAATTCAATTTAATTTTGTATTTGCATGATATAAAACAAAACAAGGTATTCAATAATTAGTCCTTTAAAAATAAAATAACACAAAAAAAGTTGACTTTTTTTGGCTTTAAATCCCTTGTTTGCTTAAATCTTGCATTCGCTAGTAGAAAATAAATCCTCAAGGCCAAAGATTGTGTTTGATATTATTACTCATGCTTGAAAGTTATTTTATTAAGTGCAGGTTGTTACATATTAACATGAACAATGGTATATTTTCTGAAAACACTCATCGCCTCTTCAAGGTCCAGTTGCAGTGTTTTCCCCAAACCGTTACAAAGAAGAAATTCTCCAAATTTTGCCCTGATAACCTTTGATCTTGGTGAGCGTGAGCTTGTTCTCTCGTGTCTCTGTGACCGTGACATATTAGTCACACATTTGAACATTATGACTTACACCAGTTCATTATGATGTGTATTGCGAGTATCTTTCTCACAATTTGAACAGGCTTGTCGACTTGTAAGCTCTTGGCCCGAGTCCAAATGGAAACCCTCATATGTATTTGACAGTAGTAGAGTGTCACGTACTGCTAAGACCACTGATCTTGTTGGCCACTGTGATACGCACAGTGATTAGTGCTGTTCTTTCTATGTTAATGGTTATGTAATTTCACATTTGACTCAGACCCATCCCACACTATATAAAAAAACTCTATGTAGGTGCAGGAACTGTGAGTTGTCTTTGTTTTTCTTTCAATTATTATTTGATTCTCTTCTCTTTTTTTCATTTAAAATGGGAAAAGCTGAAATTAAGATAAACACAGCCATAATATAATTAATTCTTTATTTGCCGTCCACTCATCATCATCATCATCATCATCACTGGCTATATTATTCAGGTTAGTTCTGACCGCCTTTTGTGGAGTGCCATATTAACTTTAAACAGACTTTTTTTTATTATTTATTTGTAACAGCAGCAGCTCCTGCAGATATTACAGGCGTGTACAGTACACACTCATTTTTATACAGATGTCTCTATTGTGTTGAGACTTCATGAAGTAAATGTGATAGCAGAACTGCTCCTGACATGAGTTGGAGGTTTGTGTTGTGTTCCCCCTCCTCTTTCATTTATACATGTCTCTTACCACAAGGTTAAAGAAGGGCCTCTAAGATTCAAAGTTGGTTTGATGTAGTTTCAAATAGTAGGGGGAAAATGAGAGTCAGCCACTTTGCTGCTTTATTATCACGAAACCTGAAAGTCAGTGACATTTGGGCTGTGGGCTTTTGATTCAGCTTCATTTGTTAGTAGACATGGGCTGGTATAAGATTCTAATGGTATGATAACCTCAGATAAAAAAATATCACGGTTTCCCGGTATGTAAAATATATCCTTTTTAAATGTTTGACTAAAAAAAACTAAAACTTTTCCCCATTGAACACAATATATTTTATTTTGGGAAAAATTGATAATATTTTCTAACAGTAACCATCTCAGGCTAAATAATTCAAATGAATCATTCACTTCTGCTGTCTTTATTAGTTTCTTTACAATTTAAAACAGCGTCTTTGGATATCTTTTTTGTTGGAGATATTGTTGTCCTAAAAACAAACGAATGAAAATCTTACACATACTGTAGGAATAGCAGAACATTTGGGCAGATTTAAATCCTTGACTTTTTCCAAACTGCGGTATACCTTGAAAATGGTTATCGTCCCATACCTACTTGGTTGTAAACAGATCAGTGCAAAACATGATTTCAGGGCTAACTCAAGCCTCTGTGTGTGTGTGTGTGTGTGTGTGTGTGTGTGTTTGTTTGTGTTTTAGACATATGCCCATATTCAATAATTCAACACATTGTGATAATGAACATGCACAATATTGATATTGTGAGCACTTCAAAATACAGTGAATAATTATTTATTATTTAAACTTTGAGTGCTTTTAAAAATATATTCACATTGTATTTGCAGTGGTGTTCATAACAGCACCACGTGCTTGGAGAATGAATTTTTTATAAAGCTGCATGATATTGGAAAAATCTGACATTGCGATATCTTGTTTTGCTGATATATATATTGCGGTATGAATTTCACTAGATGATTTGAATAGCTCTGTTTGGGAAAATTTAATTCATTTATATCGACTGAGGTGATCAAGTATTTTTCTGTGATGTGCATCTGCATAAATTATGATACGTTACAAGCATATCGAACAAAAAATAAAAGTGAAATAAACAGCACTTTATGGTTTTCTAGTTAATCTAAAAGTATTCAAGTACAAATATTGAACAATGTCATCATTGTATAAACGAATAAAATATGTATAGATATTTAATAATACATTTAACTTTTGATCTTTAATACATAGCCTAACCCTCGATGTGACTATTGCACATACACACATTGCACATCTCGATGCTCAAACGATATATCGCTCAGCCCTAATTGGTTATCTCAATAGTTACATTTTCACATCTGATTTAGAATCAGAACACCTGATGCTGAAATATTAATTGTAAATTCTCTGACTGTTTATATAGCAACAAGACTCCAATAGGTAACATTAGTAATTCAACTAAACTCACTATGAAAACTATAAATGCGTTTATAATGACTAATAACGTGTTAAAATCATAGTCGTAATCTGATTACAAGTCATAATAGTTTAAATGGAGTTAATAATAAGAAAATTCAGTAGTATTTTAAACTAGAATTAATGTGCTAACCAATAAATCTGTTGTTACATAAAAGTTACATTTTATACTTTATCATCCTTTTACAAGTTAATTTGGGTAAAACATTTGTTTACTCTGAACCTGTATATACAATAAACTAGTACACTTTTTTAAATGTTATACCTATTAAAGTGTCAATACCGTAAGTCAATTAGTTAAGTTAATATCTCCATAACACCGTATATCACTATAAAAGAAAATTTGACACCGTCATAAGCCTTTTTTGTGTGTGTGTGTGTGTGTGTGTGTGTGTGTGTGTGTGTGTGTCTTTACGCAGCAAGATCAGAGGCAGAGGAGTGTTGATTTGTGGTGGTTGTGTGTGTCCTTTTGTAAAAGATCATTTAGATGCGAAACACAGAAATGAAAATCTTGATCTGAGTGTCAATTACAAAGCTATCTGCTAAGAGGAACAGCACGCCAGCCGAGATTTCTGATGCCAAATGGTAGAGCTCTTTATTTTGAGCTCTTCTTAGTTGTAGATGTGCTGCCAGGGCTGCCCCATCTGACGTTACCAAGGCAAATGCACTTGTTATGGGGACTGGTGCTGTTGTGGGGTATTAGGCAAGTGAAATGCTTAGTGTGTGTGGTTAATATAGTGGTATGAAGTTACTTGATATTACTTTTGTACTTTACTGATTCTTCTACAAAGGTAATTTAACATTCTGAAGCTTCAAGTTACTTATAAAAAAATATTTATATTTAAAATAGAAAATCCAACTGAGTGCTATCTTTAATGGCAGTTATAAATCAGAAATGCAGTGGCTTTAATATTGACCAAGTGTTATCTTATGAGTTATAGAAGTATAAAAATATGTATTATGTAACATTTATACAATTATTACAATGTTATTGTATAGTTTTGTCTTCAAGATGCTTATTCTTAAATATAATGACTTGGCATGTGACGGTGTCAAATTTTTTTGGCATTATATTTGCTAATTCTTCCATCGAGGTAAATGGAATAATCATAATATTAGAATAAATGTAATAAGAAGAGTTTGAAAAGATCAGGCTCATAACAAAATGCTCAATGCTTTTATATCGATATAAAAAGAAATTATATAAATGATCATTAATGATATTATGTACATAATATCACCAAGATAATTGTGTCTTCAGCTGATCACTAATACTTTTTCTAGGATGGCAAGGTACATGCAGTGTTGTACATTTCCTCCATTAGACAACATAAGCAAAAATGTGCTCAGCAAAAGATAAAAAATTCAGTAAAAATATAGTTGCAAATTCATAACCGCAACATATTGTACATTTACTGACACATCTGATAATGCCAAATGTAAAAGGGGCTTTACTAGCAAATGTCAAAATTAAAATATAGCATTTAATTCCCTCTAACATCAGAATCTGACCAGTTTAATGTTTTTATTTTCTTACCACGAGTCCACAACACACTTTTACCGTGATTCATAGTAGACACCTACTAATGTGTCATTTGGTGTAACACTAGTTTAAATGCAAAAAAAATTGAATAAAAACATGTATATCCAGTGTATTTACAACAAGACAATGACATTTTCAAAGACTTTAAGGTTGCAGTGTAGTCTAGGAAGGACACTGTTTACACAAATGTTTTTATTGGTGAGTGGGATTAAACAATTCTGATTTATTTTAGAGAATATATATATATTTCTGGACAGATCTGGTGTTTAAACTGTACTTTCACTCACACTTGTGTCCTCTTCGCATGTTACTCTTGTAAAAGCAAATGATGGGAGCAGCTTCCCCTTTCTGTGGTAGGAAGTAAATGTTTCTCTGCTAACTTCTGGCATACGAAGTTAGAGGGGAACAACAGCTAAGCTGCCGTCTCGTAAAAAAAATACACTAATCAGACTAAACCTAACACATCACTAGGGTTTGTTTGTTTGGTTTGGCAATTATAGTGATTATTGTTTGAGTGTGCTGTATTTAATTTAGGCACATACACAATGCAGACAAATGTTCAGTGGTTTTCATATTTCTTGAATGCAAAAATAATTAGTTTATTCTGAGTTGTGGAATTCATTGTGTAGTTTTATTACCCTGAATTATTTAATCAGTATACAGAGACAGTACACTTCATGGGAATCATCAATGAGCTTTATAAAGTTTTATGGTAGTAATCGTCCTCAAACATACAGATTTTTAAAATAAAATATGTTGATTTTTTAAAAATGTTGATTTTAATGTTCCTCTGTAATTAGGCTTGGAGTGGTGACTCATCTTTTTTGTTACATTGCTGTATGCTTTCATGATATGTAAAGGTTAGTTTAGTCAAATTATCTTCAATTTACATACAGTAGAAGTATTATTACTTTTACGATCTCGTTTGTGCTTTTAGAACTTTGTGTCCTTTGGTGAACAGTTTATGCTTTCCTAATGGACAACGGTTGATTTTATTACTTTCAGCTTATTTATTTATGTATGATTTTTATATATAAAATATATTTAGTAATTTTTTTTTACATTCATAGCTTTAGTGCTGTTTTAATTAAATTGTTTGAGACAGGTTAACCTTTCTTACACACACACACAAACAAACATGACATAAGGATTTATCTTCAAATAAAGATTACGCAGCATTCATTGATTGAAATAATTGACAAACATGATTATTACACCAGTTCAGTAAAATGAATACATGCTATACCAGAATTGTTTAACCTGTTATTACAGTGCTCAACATATATAAGTACACCCCATCTTTTAAATTTATATTTTAATTATGAAGCTATGCACAAATATAATATTGTATGTACATTAGATTAGTCAGTACTGAAGCAGAATCTGGAGCTAATCTAACAAAATAATGTACAGTAACAGTCCAAAAACTAGTACACCCAAATTTATGGTACAGAAAAATATCAAATACAAATATTAAAAAAAGAGGAAAAATCAAGAGAAATAAAAAAAAAATTGTAGGTTGTAATTTTATTTTTGTTGCAATATTTAGCTTGAGTTTAATTGTATTTTCTTTCATTTTCTAAATATGTTTGGTGACTAAAATATATTTTTAATAAATATATCTGTTTAATAAATCTGTTTTGTTTAAATGCACTAAAATACATTTCCTATATTCACTGAGAAATTGATTCAAAATGGGGTGTACTCAATTATGCTGAGCACATGTGTATCGCAAAAATAATCAAGAAAAGCCTAAATTTGTGCTTCATGAATATGTCTTTATTTGTGTTTTCTCCAGGAAAGGAATGTAAAGCACACGGCATGACACTGAGCTGTGACAAACTCAATTGACTGTAAGTACACCACTGATTTAAGCTTATTATTGGCTATTAATGAAATAAGTGTAAGAAATGTTAGTTTATTTTTTTGTAGTGCCTTAAATGTATAGAAAAGCCAAATAAACTCTATATCCTCATGAAGTACCTGACAAAAGAGGAAAAAAGTGAAAGGCATACAGACAGAGCAAACAACATAAGTAAATATTCTAATGTTGGAGGCTACAAGCTTTTGTCCATGAACACTTTTATTTTTTTGTTCTCCCAGAAGTCCATGGGGCTCTTTTCATAAGCTGTAATTTTACCCTTATAGACAGCAGATGCTTCACTGTCCTCTCGCTTGTGTGACTCCAAAAGTTTATTGTCAGTGTGGGCTCACCTGGTACAAAAGCATACGAGCACATGCTGAATGGAACAGAAACCTGGGGGGAGGGTTTACAAAAACAACTAACATCAGAAATAGAACATGATAAATATTGCAAGTTAGTCATGCCTGAAACGATTGTTATTAATAGCCCACTCATTTTGCACTTTGCACACAAGTCATGTCAATTATTTCTTACACTCTCTACATAAGAGTCATTTCAGAGATGATTTAGGACAAAAGCGTATACCGAGCTTTGTTGCTCTGCTTACTCATTTAGTTCTTTAAAAATGCATGTCTCGACTGATTTGAATCTGCTTGCAGTTTTTGTTTTGAATATTCAAATAAATTTAGGAAAAATTACAGTTCCGTTCGACTGCTTGAGTTTTTAATAGTCATTGGCTTTCTGAAGTTATCATAATTTGGCAAATCTAATCCAATAAAATAAAGCTTTGAATACAGTGAATTTCAATGCTGCGCACTTACCTGATAACAGTGGTTTCATCAGTGAGAGAAAGACCGGTTGTGTAAGAATGGCGTGATTACCATGTTTTTCTCAGAACAGGTACCATATTACCAGAACTGACCAAACAGTGTGCAAAAGATTTTGTGCACAGATCACTTCTGCAATCAAATTCACCCATCACTGTAGTATGTGCTGTTAAACAAAATATAAAACATTTGGTCATATGATGCTCAAAAACAGTGTAAAAAGCAAGAATGTGACATTAATATAATTTTATTTGAAAGCAATTTTATACATTGCAAGCACATGCTTACTTATTTTTTGTATTGTCACATTTAACAACTATTTTTTAAACATGAAAACAGTGCATGACCTTGAAATTGGACACTGACGTCTGCCAATTTTCTAGGTTTTCATTTAAAGCAAAATAAAGATGTTCACTTGACACCTAAAAACATAAATAAAATATATTACACTGTGTATGTTTTTTCATACATCATTGTCTTAGTAATCTGTGTCATGTTGCATTTGCACAACCAAACGTGAACCTTAACAGCCCATAAGCCACGGGAAGTCACACATTTGAATCACAATTGCCTCTTGGTATTTTATTCCTATTTTTAATGTTAGTTTCAGATGTTCTGAGCAAGCGTGAATCCTCCGTCCTCGATGTCATTTTGGTTATTAAACTACAAGATGCAGACTTACTGACACTTCTTACACTCTCTGTGTTGATTCTGTGTTTTCAGGTTGCGAAACGAGGACCGTGCGCGTGTGTGTGTGCGGTTGTGTGGGCGCGCGCCTCGCGTGAGTGCGTGTGCGCGCGCTCTGTGCGGGGCCTGTCGGTAGTGTAGCAGCACAGAATGGTTTGTGAGTTATAACGGGGGTGCAGGCCGTACTGTGCTGCGGCAACAACGACAGGACAGACGCGCACTTCACGTTCAAACGGGTGAAAAGACCGAGAAGAAAGATGAAGTAGACTAAAACAACAGCGGCAGCAGCAGCAAGGCAACGTGTGCCTGCGAGTCTTCTGAACTTGGCCGTGTGACAGACTGGCTGCCTGGCTGTAGCAGCACGTAAATATTGGAGTCAAAGCACTAGCGAATCCTCCAGTATTGACCGTGCTGCTGGAGTTAGGCGGGCCGTTTACCGTCTGCGGGGGCCTCGGGATCCCTCATCTCGTCACTTGAAGATCAACGACCTTCTAATAACATGCTGGCCAAATGACTGTGTTTTAAAATGCTTTTATTCTCGAAGAACAGATGACATGAAATTTGATATTACATCCAACGCGCTGTATAATTGTTTGTGATTCGATTTTAGATGGGTCAGATGCTTCTGCATGAGTGCTTTGAGCTCGTTGATAAAATGTACTTGAAAAATGAAATAATAAAAATAAAAACATTCAAATCACCTCGTTTCATGAAAGCCTATTTATTGTATTGAATTCTGGGCTGTATATCAAATGCATGACTTCTCAGATAAAACGTTTACTATTTCTAGACGCGAAGGAGCTCTACCTGCTAACTTTTTGGTCGAGGCACATCGTTGAAAAGAGTCATAAAATGTGTCGTATTACAGTGTTATGGCATCATCACATCAGTAATGTACTCCGTCTTTTTCACGTTTTGTATAACGCAGCATCGCCATCTTCTGGGAAACTTCAAATGGCTTGAAGTTTTTTAGATCGTCGCCGTTTCTTTTAAGCTATTATTTAGGGGAGGGGTGCTGACAGAATTAATCGGTAGATAGGCCCCTTTTGGTGCTTTTCGGTGTTTATTTAGATTTTTCGTGTTTCTTTCCCTCGGTCAGGGTGGTTAACATTAATTATATTTACACTCCCTTTCCGCTGAGATGCACGTTTTCCTCCTCAGGCGATACTAAGGAAACCATCCTTTAAATTCGTGTCCACCACCAGGCCAAGATTAAGAATAGTTTGCGTTTGTCTGGATTAATTGTACAGAAATGTGTCAAATAAGGTAGTAAAAGATTAAAAAAAATGGAAGGAAAAAATGCGAATTTGTCTAAAACTTCAGCGTCACTTCAGAAACACAAAGTTGACCTTGTTGCCTCAAGGGACACGAACCCCCAATAAATGTTAGCGGAGATTTAACTTAAATTTTGTTCACCTATGAGAACACTGTTTACTTCGATGTACTGTCACATCAACGCTCGCTTGTTAAATAGGCTTTTTTTTTATGTAGCTTTTTTTTTTGTAAAAAATATAGTAAGTGTAGGTTGTTCAGTACAAGCAGGTTTTGCCTAAATGTATTAATATATTAATTTAAAAACTGGTAAATGTATTAAAATAAAACCTCCTGATTATCTCAGACGACGACACGCAGCTCTTGAATCTCACATTTCTGACCGAAGGTGATCCTGCTCAAAAACCGACATGACTGTAACTCAGCTATAAAATAACTTAATGTCCAGCTGCCAATCAACTAACAATAATGTGTAATTCATCTGTGGCACCCAGCATTCATGGAAATCCTGCTTCGACTAAACGCCTCAGCTGGTAATATTCCCTTTAAAGTACAAAGTTTAAAGACAAACCATACTATGTGGTATTTTTGCACGTAAGTAACATTAATTACTTAAAGTCCTCTAAAAGAGTTTCACTGAATCCCGTTGACCTTAATTGTGTGTATTAACGACGCTTAATGCACAAATACTTTTTTAGTTGTTAAATTACAATTGCTACACAACGTGTGTGTGTGTAAGAAAAATAAGATTTTAGGTCAAATTCGCACAAGAAAAGTTACTGATGCCTAGCTATGCTTTGCAAATCGTATTGTTTTAAGTCAGCTTGAATAAATTTATATACTGGTTTGTATTTCCTCTGTCGTTTTGATTGGTCACTTATGGTTACATAATCGATTGCTTGCTTTCTTTTTTTTCTTTCTTTTTTTTACTGTTTTAAAACATTTACTTTTGAAAAAAGAAAAAAATGGTGCCTCCGGAACAGCAAAATGTTTTGCCTTTTACTAACATCTTAATCAAAACAGATTTTTTTTAATTTATATAGCATTTTAAAATCCCCTTGCAGAATACCCACATCAGTTTTACATCGCATTTTAATGATAAAAGCAGGTACAATTGGTAAATCAGAAAAATTGTAGAATGACATTCATGACAGATACCACAAGCGAACCAAAAAATGAGAGAAAATAGAGCAGAAACCACGTCACTTTCTTCTGCTCTTACGTCACTCTCTCGTGTCACCGAGGTTATTCTATCCCTAGACTGAACACGAGCATACATACTGTACTTCAGAATACGCACTGAACACTTTCTGAAGCGGAAATTCATAGTGAACCCAAAAGGTCTGCACAACTTTTCCCCCTTCTGTTCTGAATGAACTATTCTTGGCAGGTAAGGCGAGATCATACCCGGTAATTTCCACAGAAACCTCATTTGGAGTGTCACAGCTGAGCAGCGCGCAGGTTTATGCTGAAATCTGATTGGGCAGCCCTGAAAATAACGGTTTTGTTGTTGTTCAAAACACTGAAGGCACGCAGACAAGTGCGTTCACGTTCAGCATCTGGTTGCTGTTTTAAGCTAATTTATGATATATTGCCAAATTATAACCACCTCACTAAATAACATCACCTGCTTCTCGAAATCATAGTATGGTTAATACGATTAGAAGTGTATACACACTACAAACATGTTCTCTAGTGACCACTAGCTGTATATTACACGACTCATTAAACCATCTAGAGCTAAAATAGAATATATATCTATATATGTTTAAAAATCAAATAGGAAGACCATGATGAAATATATTGTGCCTACTGTACCTTCGTGTGGTCCATTTACCTCGACATCTGCTTACTAGTCACCCAAAGGTCAAGAACGTGAGGTAAGTCGAAATAAATAGTTTCTATAATAATGCAATAATCCCACGAAAAGTAGGGATGTTGGGGAAAACAGTTCCACCGCATAACTGCGAACACTCCACGCGCTCTTTTATTGGATAGAAACCGCGCGCGCCAGTTACTAGGGCACTCCGCAAACGCAATCATGGCGCTTGTTGCTGTGCAGATTTCAACACTTAGCAAACTTCAAAAACAACAAGCAAAAGTTGACATGCAAGTTACGCGTGACAGGAGTAACAAACGATTCTTATTCGACACGTTTAAGTAAACAAGTCTTCGATGCGAGAGCGAGAAAATATATGAACACAACTAAAGGCATGTTTTCGTTTTTGAAAGAAGTTGGTCGAATATTGACCGCCCCTTATTTTCGAGCGGCGAGGTTGTTGCCATGCAAAACTTCACAGCTGTAACTGAGTGGCACAGAGCAGGTTAAAAGCTTTTAAGGTCACATCGATCCTGATCCCTCAGATTTGCACTCCGTCTCGCACATTTTGGATCCTCGTTTAAAAGACTAGTTTATCAAAACTAAAGTTACTACCTGCGATCTGTTAGTTGACAAATTATTGCAAAATGTGTCATCTCTTAGAGACAGAAAGGTAAAATTTACCTGATGTATGGTGGTAACCCAATTACCAGTACAACGGGATCTATTTTACTCACAAAGGGATAATTTACTTCAAAAATTAAACGTCTATAATAATCCTCTTATCCAGAACTTTCTTTTACATGAAAAGTTGTAACTTTTTAGTAAATTTCAACTACTTACTAAAGCCACCCTCAGCCATGTAGCAAACGGTCCTAACGGTCAGGAAGTAACGTCTAAAATTAAAATATGAGATGGACAGTAAAGTCTAGATTGGATACAGCTGCGGATACGCACATCAATGTAGCATCAGTTTTGTAACACTGTAAAACAATAATTAATATTTTTACAGTAGTGGTACGGTTATGTTTATGGTTGGTGTAGAGGCAGACGTTAATAAAATATGATAAATGTGAAATTTAATAAATAACATAAATAATTATCGTTAATGTCCGGCCGCGTGACCGTTTCTGATCAAGCAACAACCGAGATGCACGGTTTCGCTTTGGCGGGTTATGGATTTCATAGTGTTTATATGAATTAAAAGTGAAGAGTGCGTGACTCATGTTTTTTGTTTCACATACGAAGGAAAACCATCCAGGTTTGTCACATGAGGTGAGAAAATAATGACAGATTTTTGTTTTTTGCTGAGTGATCTTCTTAATGGCGGGCGCCACGGTGGCCTAGTGGTTAGCACGTTCGCCTCACAGCAAGAAGGTCGCTGGTTCGATCCTGGGCCAACTGGCTGGGCCAGTTGGCATTTCTGTGTGGAGTTTGCATGTTCTCCCCGTGGTTGCGTGGGTTTCCTCCGGGTGCTCCGGTTTCCCCCACAGTCCAAAGACATGCGGTACAGGTGAATTGGGTAAGCTAAATTGTCCGTAGTGTATGTGTGTGAATGACAATGTATGGATGTGTTTCCCAGAGAGAAAACTAATGCTGGATACGTTGGTGGTTCGTTCCGCTGTGGCGACCCCGGATTAATAAAGGGACTAAGCCGAAAAGAAAATGAATGAATCTTCTTAATGGCGTCGGTTGTTCACTAGAGGTCGCCGTTGAACTAGAAATATTTTCCCCCTAAAAGTAAAAAAACTCCTTTTTACCACGTCATATCCTGTTAGCTTAGCATCTAGATTGAATAAAAATGACCTCCGTTGGTTGATAGCACGAATAACCCCGTATAAGAACTAATCTTGAGTCTGATCACATTATTTAACCGTAACTAAAGAGAAATACTATTATGGCGGCGTTGTTTTCGTGCTGTTTTAGCTGCTGTGGAGACAATAACAGTGGCCACGTAACACTAAAAGAAATGCCCACGGTTCAGCTGGACACTCATCACATGGGTGAGTGATGAATCTGTTATTTCAGACACACTACATTAACCAAAAACACATTGATAGAGTCTGAAACTATCATAAAGAGGCAGTGTCGTTGTGTCTATACGATGCAGTGCAATGAATATTTCAGTGCTGTCAGATAAATGTGTGTAGTAGATGGGAATGGAAAATAGTCATCAGCAGGAATGCAACAACAAAATCACTGCTGGTGATTAATTATTACGTAATCCTACTTTAACAACTACATATTTGTAATTCGGTTATATTACTATTATTACTTTTTTGTCCTTAATCAGAGTTACTTTACATGATTTCTTACTATAGTAGTACTACAAAACTAATTTTTTTAATATTCACTGATTACCCCTATTAATAATAATAATAATAATAATAATATTAGTATAATTATACCAATATTATTATTTTTAAACATATCTGTAGAAATATGTTTGAAGTTTTTCTATATTTGGACAGTTGCACAGAATGGCCACCTGTCAAACTGCTATTATTTGAGGCCAACAACATATAAAAGTATTTTTTAGTTTATATTATAATTTAATAATTTAATTATATATGTTAGAAGATTTATTATTCTTATTTTGAATAAATATGCAATTTATTAAGTAGTTTTTCATAATTTTCTACACTTAATTTGTAACAATTTTAATGTTCTACTGTACATGTTGATGACGAGTGGATTCAGTATTATCCAAATTAACTAGATTAAATATCATCCGTTCATTCACTTAGTCCCTTTATTAATCTGGGCTCGCCACAGCGGAATGAACCGCCAACTTATCCAGAATATGTTTTTACACGGCGGATGCCTTTCCAGCTTCAACCCATCTCTGGGAAACATCCATACACATTTTGTGTTTCTGAAGGGACGCTGAAGTTTTAGACAAATTCACACTCATACACTACATACAATTTAGCTTACCCAATTTACCTATACCACATGTGTTTGGACTGTGGGGGAAACCGGAGCACCCGGAGGGAACCCGAGCAACCACGGGGAGAACATGCAAACGCCACACAGAAATGCCAACTGGCCCAGCCGGGGCTCGAACCAGCAACCTTCTTACTGTAAGGCGAAAGTGCTACCCACTATGCCATATAAAATATCAATATGTAGATATTTAATATTTAATTATCAATGAGTAGACTTTATTATGATACCTAAAATGTAATCTATTAAATTATTTTACTGACTACAAAATTATCATGTAATTTGTGTTCACTGTTCAGTAACGGACTAAAAAGTTTCCAAGTAATCAACCCGGCACTGCACATGACAAAACCACTTTTTTCCAACTTGTCGTACTGCACCTTTAATGTGATAAATAAATATTCTATGCAAATAAATGTGAGACGAGTTGATTTAAAAGAAATCGAACAGTAGTTTGGTTATATTACCTAGATTCTAATATATTAGATTACACGATTTTAGCATGTCATTTGTGGTCATTAATGGAGTACACTTTGTACGTAATCTACCCAGCATCACATACAAAATCTACAGTAGATTACACCTCCATTACACATCAATTAAAGTTGTGATGCAGAATAAATGCAACAAAGTCCTTTAAAATATTTTCTATTATATTTTCAGGTACTGATGTTGTCATCGTAAAGAGTGGAAGGCGCATATGTGGAACCGGAGGCTGCACAGCAAACGCTCCTCTCCATCAAAACAAAAGCTACTTTGAATTCAAGATTCAGTCTACAGGTACGGCATGGTGTGTGTGTGTGTGTGTGTGTATGGCTCTTTTCCACTGAGGGGTTTGGTTCCGTATGATAAGCAGTTATTTTGATTTTCAGAATTAGCATAGTACTTAGCACAACCATATAGTAAAAAGTACCTAATGAAATACCTCACTGCAGAATGCTGATTGGTTCGTGGTTGATTGAACGTGTGCATGCTGCAAGGGGAACAACAACAACACAGGAAGTGCCGTTTTTAAATACTCAGCTGAAACAATAATGAAATGTCTAAGTGCAGCAATGATGACATCCTTGATGGCATTGTAAGAAATGAAAAGCCACGAACAGCCACATACCAAGAAGCAAGAATAGTATGTACTGTATGTCCTCCATTGTTGTTTCCAGAGCCTTATTCTTTATGTAAGAATGTCATCGATTGCTACTCTCCAATATGCACTACACCTATCAAGTTGATTTCAACTTACTGGCGCACACCAATACTACCCAGTAAACAAACTATTGGCAGTAGAACCGGAAGCCTGATCAGAAAGCTCTGCACAAGAAGTTTGGCCAGAGGAGAAATGGTCGTGTCCAACTGAGCCTGGTTTCTCTCGAGTTTTTTTTCCATCACTTCATTAATTGATGAAGTGTGTTCCCCGTCACTGTTGCCACTGGCTTACTTGATTTTGGGACTCGTGGAGCTGTGCATCGAGGGATTTTAGTGGTGTCAAAATTAATTGTTTCTTTGGTGCACCATGATGCAGATGTGGACAATTTGATATAGGTTCAGTAATAGATCATAATCGGTTATTAAGTACTGACGTCATTTATCTCTTATGCTCTATGTTGTGGTAGAATACTATTGCGAAGGAGGCGGGGGTGAGTTAATCACTGCTGGTGAGTTTGCTGGACAGTCTTTCACTGACACTAAAGAAGGTACAGCATGAGCCGCTATTTCACTAATAGGGAGAAATGCTGTAAAACTCCATCTCTGCCTCTCTCTCTCTTTCACTTTGAACATTTGATCCGCTGCCGTGTTCGTGAGGTAACTTTTCCTCTCCTCTCAGCTGTTAAAGTGATACTTGTGGATCCAGACACGCATGTGCCTGTGGTGCGAGTTTAATCCACTGCGTCTATTATGGATTACCTGTGATAACCGTGCACTGTAACCGCGGTTGTTCTTCCCGTGTCACTCACCGGTGAACAGCGCTTTCATTTAAAAGCCAATCGCAGCCCTTTCTGTTGAGCGGGTGAAGACAATGACCAATCATAGGAGTGTAAGAACTCTGAATATTTACATTAGTTTATTTGCTATAAATGCTTGTGTTGTTCTGTGCATGTATTGGAGTTTTGTCTAAAACATTCAAAACGAGTGTTTTCTTTGAGCAGGTAAAAATAAAGATACGCTTCATGTATCTTACTGCTTGTATTAAAGGGCAAAATTATATTGCAAAAAATATATAAATATGAATATATTTATAAATTGTAATATTTTTTTTCTTGTGTCGTTAAGAAAAAATCTAATTATGTATTGAAAGCATCATCAATGCACCGTGATGCACCAAGATATCCAATCAAACCTAATCGATGGAATAATAATCGTAACCGAACCGTGAGACCAGTGTAGGTTCACCCCCTAATGGATTTGCTCCTCTGTGTTTGGACTTTCAGCAGTGAAAATTAAACCACACTAAACTGAACTTCCACTCTGAAAACTGGACTGACACGGTTTCAATCTACTAGAACGTCTATGTTAAGCTGCTTTGACACAATCTACATTGTAAAAGTGCTTTAGAAATATAGATGAATTGTATCTTGATGACCTGTACTGATCTGTACTGTACTAAACTGAATCGTACCATTCAGGTGAATTGAGCCATCAGTCACTAGTTCCTCCTAGTTATTAGGTGTGACTTTAGTGAACTTTGCTCCTTCCAGGTGTCTGGGGAATAGGAGTGGCAACTCAGAAAGCCAATCTAAACCAGATCCCTCTGGGTCGAGACCCGCACAGCCTTGTGCTCCGGCAAGATGGCACCGTGTACCATAACAACGAAGAAAAGAACCGATTACCAGCTAACAGCTTACCACAGGAAGGCGACATTGTGGTGAGTCTTACAGGGATCGATCATCCAAAAATGCATTTAACCCTTTCAACTACCCCCACCAAAAACATGTTTGGATTGCATTTCTTAACCCCTAATGTCGTTAGTTAACACACTCAATGCATTTTATTTCAACACATCCCATAATTTCTAAAATGTCAGCCTCTACCAAATGGTTGATACATCGCTTCATGGTTAAAGTACCAGAATTAATACATATACTACGAATAATCTGAAAATATGAAGTGTAAGAGCACTTTATTTAAAAAAATATTAAAACTAAAGCATTATTCAATACTAAATCCCTTTTATTTTTTGAAGTATACCATAAAATATTTCAGATTCTCATTTAACATGCTTTCTTGTTTATTTTTTTTCTTTTACAATAAATCCAAAATCTACTGTAGTAGTGCAACAGGATTATGTTTGTTTTAATTTTTTTAAAATTTATTTATTTATGTATTTTTTATTTAATTGTTTGTGTGTGTGTGTGTGTGTAAACCAACAATGCTGTGTGTGTAAACCATCATTTAAAACAGTCAATCTTTAAATTACTTTAAAAGTCATTATTTAAAACAATAAAAACAAGGTCAACTGTTTGGTAGAGCGGCAGTCTTAACTTTGTTAATTTACCCTCAGGCATTCTGAGATGCAGATGAACAAGTAGAGATTAAAAAATATATATATAAATTGGAAAGAGTTGTCCTGGTATCCATATAATGGAGGTCCATACATGCAATCTTTTGAGATAAAAACAATCAAACTTGCATGCAAATCAGTATTACCCGCAGCCAGGGGCGCCGCTAGCAATTTTGGGCCCCATGAAAAAATATGAGGATGGGCCCCCTACTACCAAGCGAGCTATCCAAACTCTTTGTACCACACTATCTGTATGTGTGTGTGTGTTTACACACGTGCATGTATAACTGAGTACATGCAGTAAAGTAATACAGACAGAATTCTGCAAATTTATTACATTTAAATTACGCCATTCACTATGGGCTCTACTTTAACAATCTAGGCTCAAAAGACTGGCTTGAGGAGCATCCTGGCTATGACATATTTAAAACATACATAATTAATTCAAAACTTGTCTGTATGGACATTGAGATATTGTTTTACACTATTCTGCTGATATGGTATGAGTTTGACTAATCAGTTATATTACTAGAAATGGCCCACTGGGCAAAAAAATTAATAGATCATTATCTTTCAAGGAAACCTAACTTGATAAATTTAAAGTTTTGTCTTTCAGTTTTATGTTTGCTTTGCTGTTATAACTAATATCGTTCTACATAATCAACATTGTGGAAAATTATCAGTCATTTAATAGTGGCCACGTCAACAATTAAGTTAATATCATAGTGAAATTTATACTTAAACGCAGACTGCAATGCACATGCTAGTTTTAAAAGCAGAATCTCAGTTACCTGCTTCTTCAACTGGGAGATGAGTTTGGGGAACTTCTTAGGGAAGAGCGGGTGAGGGCGTATATATATATATATATAGAGCTCATCATTAGCAAAGTAAATTAAACTAGCGGCGCTGTCATTACCGCAAAAAGAAAGCTCTGTGAATAGACATAACGTTACCTTTCTTTTCAAGAAACTGTGATAGCAACAGCCGTCCCTTTTCACCCTCTCTGCTTTTTGTAGCCTCTCTTTTCGTTTTTGATGACCGGATTTAATCTTTGTTAACCTCGACTCGAGGACATCGCTGCTTTTACAGTTTACCTGATGATCGCTTGCACTCATCAAAGCATCAACTCTCTTCCCGCTACTGACGGACTGAACCATAGAGTGAAAGGAGGGGGGTGCAATTTGACAGTGACAGACACGAGAGGCAGATATAAGCCGTTTTTTTTCTAATAAATTGTTTTACTTGTAATTTAGAGATACATTAATAATTTATATTACATTATAGTATTGATATTAATTATAAAGCAGATCTCTGGGGGCCCCTAGAGTGCATGGGCCCTTAGAATCGTCCTAACTTTCCCCCCCTCAGCGGCGCCCCTGCCCGCAGCTCCTGTCGATGTACTGAGGTCTTATGAACTGAAACCATCACCCAATGCAACAAACTGAACGTTATTTATAACTTTATCACCTGCTATTCACAGTCTTAGAAAACGCCTCTGAGCATGTACACTGAAGTATGTACTACGAGTGTCTCGTTACATAATGACAAATCCGCTGGTGCATCCTCTCTCTCTCTCTCTCTCTCTCTCTCTCTCTCTCTCTCTCTCTCTCTCTCTCTCTCTCTCTCTCTCTGTGGTAAACACCTGCAAATACATCAGTAAAGATGAGATGCTCATGCTGTATTCTTCAGTGTACATACAGGTAATGATGATGTAAATGTTCAATTTTCTGCACTGAGCAATGCTTTTGGTTAGTGCATTATCAGCAGTCACGGGTAATAATTATGATTTGCATGCCTCTGTTTTTTAAAATATCAAAGCGATGGCATCCACTGACCTCCATTATATAGATGGATACCAAAGGACAGTGGTGAAAGTAAAAATCTTCATTACTGTTCTACTCCAGGAAATGAGTCACCTACACCTTGAATGGCCTGAGGGTGAGTAAATAACAAGAAATTAAAATTTATGGTTGAACTATATCACTTTAACAGCAGCAGTGTTTAAATGGAATTTATTGGTGATAGATTAATGCATTTGTGTGCTAGGCTCTCGTTACAGGACTGAAAATATTTTGTGTTTGATTTGAGTCAGTTCAGATTTTAATTCCAGATTATTTGGTATTGCGAGACGTTTACAGATTGAATCTTGTATTTAGCATGTGGAGTCTTGCCGCCTCAGCAGGTTGGCACTTTTTTGAAAGTACACAGCATTTTAGTCTGGTGGTTAATAATGTTTTGACTCATCTGTCTTACTGCTAATTATTCTAACTCAATCAAAACAAATGTAAGAGGAAAATAACTCTGAAGCTTAATGGTGGGGGCATTAAAGTAACTTATCATATTTTTATTTGTTATTTTTCTACTTCTAGGGATTGTGTTTAGGTTTTTAAATTGTTCATTTGCGAAGATTATCATGAGGAACGAGGGCTGTGCAATTGTTTCAGCATTGATAAGATCATTCGCTATAGTCACATCGTAGGAAATGCAATGTTGAGTTTATATATTATTATATTATAATTTATTATTTTGTTCATGTGGCTGTAAAATGATTTTAAAAGCATTCAGGGATGAGGCATTGTATCATTTGGAACGTTTTGATAATGATAATTTTTATTGAATTATTTTGTATTATATAATGATATTAGACTCGGTAAATGATTAACATTATTTCAATTGTACATACATAGTTTCCTCTGGGATTTTTTCCAGCCGTGGCGGCAGGCACAGATATTCCAACTACCCATGGCGTTATTTCAATGACGTGAGCGCAGTATTACAAGATCGCATTCATGTAATACGAGCACGCAAATCTCTTTGTTTGCACGCCAATTTCATATGTTCATGCACAAAACTTCTTACACACCCTCAAATATACACTGCCCAAGCACAAATTCTCTTGTGCGCTAAACGCTGCTGAGGAGCGATTTAGTGCATTTATGTAGCGAGTATATCTCCAACATTTATTAGATTTGCTAGGAATATTTCTGAATGTCTGAATGCAGAACCACAGACCTTTATCTATAAAGTATAATTATGGAAACTGTGTCCATCATAACTGGAAAGCTACGTCGTGCTTGCTGGCCTCACGCATCCTGCAGTCCTGTCAGTCAGTCAGCATGTCACCTTAAAGGGTTAAACAAATAACACGCAGCACTACTACGATTACAGAAAAGTTCGCTCAGTTATAATTCACTTACCTTTTAAAACATTTTGGTGTGATTTATAACCCGCTATTTAAAAACAATAACAACAACTGAATGTTTTGAATGAGAAGCTGTGATGTAGCCGTGGTGCCATGAATTTTGGTGTGGCGACCCACCATGAATGAATGAATGCAGCGGAAACCATGATATTTTTAATTGTATTGATATATGCTTGTTGATGGTTTATTATATTTTATTCAGATGCATCCATAGAATCATCCCATTCAATCTAGAATGATCAATTCCTTCCAAATAGAGATATCCAAGTCATCTGGTGAAATGGCATTCATATCGCAATACCTAATCTCTAACGTGAGAACACTACTATGTATAAACAAGTGGACATATGAGGGTTTTCTTGAAAGAAATGGCATTTAAAGTAATGGCCCGTTTCCACTGAGTGGTACGGTACTGTACGGGCCTGTACGGGTCACCTTTATCAAGCTTGCGTTTCCGCTGCCAAAAGGGTACCAGTGATGTCATTCTCGCTCGAGGAAATGTCAAAGTAAAGCTGTACGGGTTGTTCGCATATCAGCACATATCAGAAGCACTTCTCACAAAACAGATGCTTTATACACATAAATGTTCATTACTAGCCATTCTATAAACATGATCTGATTATAACTGCAAATCAATGATGTGAAATAGCCTACTGTAACATCTGCAATTACATAAAATATATAAATAAACATATATGAACACATGCAGACCCTTACAGTCTCTGATATGCTACAAATTGCAGAAAAACTGCACACAGCATACATTTAGTCCTTATTTGGGTTCAAAAACACACAATATATATCCTGCAGTCAGTGCACACCTCTCATCTGTGTCTGTAATCTTCACCAGCACATGTAACCTCTGTTAGAAAGTAATTCCGTCATTCCGAGTTCATAATAGTCCAAAAAATTCATCATAATAGTTAAACAGGGCAGTTTGTTTATCTTTTAGGGTGCTGAAGGAATCATGCGCTCCTTTGTTTTTTCAGGCTTTTTTTTTTGTTTTTTCACACTTCACTCTCATGTTTGTCAGTTTCAGAAAGGATCAGATGTCAGAAGCACTTCAATAATCACGCACACATTATTATCATCAGCTCAAAAAGTTTGTCATTTCAAATACGAGTGAGCGCACACAAGAATGTGCAACCAGTCGCGCTTTAGACACCTTGTGAACAACTACAGGGCACAGGGTAGATTCTGCTCTTCTTCTTGGCTTTGTGACTGTTCATCAAGACGACGACAAAGTGTAAGCTCAGGTTGACCATGGCTCGTTATTATATGTATACATTATTACGGTGCAATGTCTTGGCTGTGTGTTTAAAAATGGCACTTCCGCTGTTTTCATTCTCCTAGCTTGTACATGAGCTAGTGATGTATCTCTGTAAACCAATAGCGTTCAGCTGCACGTTTTGCTCTGCCTTTTGGTAACATTTTGTTGTGCTAGGTACCCTTTCGAAAGGGTACCCAAAAAGTGGTATGGTATGGTTAAATTTTTGGTACCTTTTGACAGTGGAAATGACCATAAAAGCGTGCTGAACCGTACCATACCACTCAGTGGAAACGGGCCATGAATAGCATTTCATTTGCTGATGGTTCTTTTGAATTTAATAGCTTCGTCCCTCTAATTTTGGCATTTCTCATGTTTGTGTGCTTGAAGGGTGTTACATATGACCACGTGGAGCTGAACTTGTACCTAAATGGGAAGAACATGAACTGTCCAGCATCAGGCATTAGAGGAACTGTTTATCCTGTAGTTTATGGTGAGTATTTAATTGTTTTCGTATATTCCTTTTTGTCATGTGTACTGTAATTAGGGCAAAGAGAAGATCCTTTATGGTGTCTAAAGTGATTGTATGTACATAGAAACTATACTGTGTGTTAGGCTACACAATAGACCCCTTTCACATTTCCGGGTTTCTCATTAGCGGAAGTCATCATAGTGGGGTGAGTGCTTTGAGTGCAGTGAATGGGAGAATAAAACAAATCATTTTTTTACTATCTTATTTGCTTAAATAATAAAAGAAAATCTCCACGATGATGTTATAAAGGCTTTCAGGAAAAGGAAAAAAATGAGTGATACTGATGACTGCAGCCAAAGGAGAGAATAACTTCAAACTTCTTGTCCCATAGACGCTGCATTAGTACCCCTTCCCATTCCCCTTAGCCCTTGAAACAGAGTGTGAAGGGGCTTCAAAATGTACCCCTAAGAAATGGGACAGCACCTGCACACGTCATCATATGTCATTGCGATTTCTAGCTTCATATGAGATCAGACGATCACGGCTGCTGTAGTTATTCCGGTTGTGTTATTTTTTTGCTATTTATCTTCAGAAAATCACTTAAGACAACGTTATCATGCTATCATAACGATATAATGTGGTAATAAGCTTGTAACTGTACTGTGCATTTACACCTTGGCCATATTCATCTATGCAAACACACTAAAACAACATTAACATTATACCAGACACTGTAAAAAGGTCATTCACAGCCACTAGACTTTTCTAACAGGGGATTCGAGTGTCATCGAGTGACAGAATGTTGTGGGACTGCTATACTGGAGTTATTATTATGGATTAAAGATCACAAAATGTAGCATTTTTTATTTTAGCGGGGTTCTTTTAAAGCATGATGGTAAAACATGAACACGGGTATGAATGTATTCAAACATATGCTTGTTTGTTGTAAAAATTCGTAATAATGACAAACAATACTAATCTGTGCATCTCCTGACTTCCCTGTGTAGTTGTAGCTGGTGTATTCTGGGAAATTTTCTTACCCCTTGGTTTCGAGTGTGGTCCTGAAAAATCTCCCTTTCAAGGGGTATTTAACCCTTCCCCTTAGCCCTACTCCTTCAAGCTAAAGAGAATTGATACCCCTCGTTTAGCACATTCACGTGAAGGGTGTCGGGGTGTAAGGGCTAAGGGGTAGAATTGGGATTGGACCTTAGTGATTTGGCGGACAGTGGAACAGTATAAAGATTAGTATTTTGGGGCTGCTCTATGATTCTTAATATCATATGTCTTTTAATATATCATCAAATTATTGCTCTAAATGTAATAAATTGTTACACTGAATTACATTTCAGTTGGTGTTTTCTGGAAATCATCTCAGTTATCAGACGGGTTTTTTTTGTTCAGGAAAAAAATATACAGTTGAAGACAGAATTATTAGCCCCCTTTGAATTTTTGTTTTCTTTTTTAAATATTTCCCAGATGACCTTTAACAGAGGAAGAAAATTTTCACAGTATGTCTGATAATATTTTTTCTTCTGGAGAAACTCTTATTTGTTTTATTTCGGCTAGAATAAAAGCAGTTTTTATTTTTTAAAGACCATTTTAAGGTGGAAATTATTAGCCCCTTTGAGCTTTTTTTTTCAATAGTCTACAGAACAAACCATCATTATACAATAACTTGCTTAATTACCCTAACCTGCCTAGTCAACCTAATTAACCTAGTTAAGCCTTTAAATATCACTTTAAGCTGTATAGAAGTGTCTCGAAAAATATGTAGTCAAATATTATTTACTGTAATCATGGCAAAGATAAAAATAAATCAGTTATTAGAATTTAGTTATTAAAACTATTTAGAAATGCGTTAAAAAAAATCTCTCCGTTAAACAGAAATTGGGGACAAAAGTAAACAGGGGGGCTAATAATTCTGACTTCAGTTGTATATCTGTATGCCACTTTCATTGTTTTGTTAAACTGACAATTATAAGGCGTTTTCCTACTCTGCAATAAAAATAAAAATGTATTTTAAACATTAGGTACATTCAAATCAAGACTGAAAACACATCTGTTTAGCTGTGCCTTTACTGAATGAGCACTGTGCTACGTCCGACAGATCGCACTATTGTGTCTTTCTTTTCTTTTCATTCTTTTATAACTTGTCTTAACTCATTTTAATCTGTTTTTATCATTTTTTTTATTATTTGATTTTATTTTCTTATACTTCAATTTTATTTCTGTTTATGTAAAGCACTTTGAATTGCCACTATGTATGAAATGTGCTATATATATAAACTTGCCTTGCCATTAAAGACGATCTTAGTTTGATTGTCTGTACCTGTGATGTTGTGTATTGTGAAAATAATCTGCAGTTGCATCCTGTTTTTGGTTTATTAAATCGTAGGGGAAATGACTTGTGTGTTTACAAAAAGTTTAAATAGACATCCTCCTAGTAATCAGTGTAATGTGAAGTTTAACACACTTTGTCTTGTTCCTCGCAGTGGACGATAGTGCAATATTGGATTGTCAGTTCGGGGACTTCTATCATCCTCCTCCACAAGGCTACCAGAAGATTCTCTTCGAGCAGCAGATCTTTTAAAGTTCACAATGTGCTGTTGTATACACTAACATACTCCACAGCCGGGATTTGAAGTGCTACGGTTATGATTGATTCCTCACTATTGGGTGGCTCAGACTGCTGAAAGGAGTTGAGTCAAAATGACAGACGATCTTCTGCTTTTCATGTGAACTCGTTGTGCGATTTCATCATTCTGCACACTTATTTGTGCACTGATCTCAAAGTTTATCAAGCGCATCCATCTTTATTTTGCACTGTGCTTTTACTTGTATATCAACATTTTACTGTCGTGATCATCTGGGTTTCTGTTTTTAGCAGGGTGCGAAGTATACATTGACCATCGGGGGGTCAAGTTTTTCAGTTATGTTCATACTATGCCTCAGTGAACCAATAGTACCGATTTAATTTGATTACATCTAATTTATTAATCGAACTTTTGTTTTGAGGGATATTGAGTGGTTCTCAATGATATTTGTGATATTAAATAAATAGTGACATGGTATAATAATGGATGACCATGAAAGACTGCACGTATTTTATATTTTACTGTTTAGCTTCCATACGAGCAAGTGTTTAATAAAATACAATCTATGCATCTAGTTTTACGGGCGCCTACAGGACAAACACCTACAAGAATCATGTCTTATGAACACCTACGCTGTCTGTTGGTGCTCAAGATTTGCTGCTAAATTAATATTTTTGGCGCAAACATTAATTCACAATGGTATGAAGCATTGTAGGGGTGATCAAATGTACGTTATCTATTATTTAATTAGCAATATTTATTTCAGATACAGATCAAACTATTTCTATTTCTTCACTATTAAAAGGCATATCTTTTTTATGTTCTTCAGAGGGGATCTCCCCCCCCCACCCCCTGTAATTCGCACCCTGGTGTTAAGTGTATGTATTGAAGTCTTCACTTCACAGCTGACAATCATGACTGAAACTCTACATTTCAAGTGATGCTGACTTAAAATGCTGAAACTGACTCCAAACACTGTCAACAGTCTACACACTTTTTGTTTATATACGACCCATTCACTCCATAATCAGCATAATCAGTTTAATTTGAGATATATATATTTTATTTTATTTCAAATTAATATGATTAATTTGATATATATATATATATATATATATATATATATTAGGGCTGTCAAAAAATTAATCGTGATTAATCACATCCAAAATAAAAGTTTAACATAATATTTGTGTGTGTACTGTGTATATTTTATTATAAATATATAAATACACACATGCATATACTTGATAAAATGTTGGTTTATATTTAGATATATAAAAAATATATGTGTATGATACAAATTTGACATTTGAATATGATGTAACTACTTTGATGTAACTTTTTTTACATATAGTTTTGGCTTCTATGAATGTGTTTATCACATATACATAATAAATATATATAACACACACACATATTATGTCAAAACAAACTTTTATTTTGGATGTGATTAATCACGATTAATTCTTGGACAGCCCTAATATATATATATATATATATATATATATATATAT
>CAIGQQ010004000.1:3055374-3086473 GCA_903798035.1 Danio albolineatus
ATATATATATATATATATATATATATATATATATATATATATGATTGATACATATACATTTATCAAGAGTTTCATATTCATGTTACTTTTGATCTACATTGTCTTAAATAAATATTCCTGTTTCTAATATATAAAGTGTGACATTTGAAAGAGGTTAAGAAAAAGTCATATTTTTTTTACTTGGGTTAAATTATATCTGATTTTTTTGTTTGTTCTTGAATTAGAAATTGTCATTCATTTCAAGGTTAATGAATGAATGAATGTTCAGTATGGTGTTACTTTTCTATCTTATAATCTGACATAGTCTACGTGTTGTGTCTTTTAGCAATAAAGATTTTGATTTTGACTTGTGTTGGCTTTATTTTGCCACTTAAACGATGCTACTGCTCATTTAAATGCAAATTTCAACTTGAAGACCATCATCTTTTTTTTTTTGTTATGCAAGAAAGAACATTACAAAGATACAATATGAACAAAGGGACAAAAAGGGTTACATAAAAATCCAGCAAATTAAACAAGTTTAAATGATTTACACCAAGAAAGAGTTTTACATGCAATATAGTTGTTTGAGTCTTTTAAAGAGTTCACATATAAATCAAAGTCATTCATTCATTCATTCATTTTCTTTTCGGCTTAGTCCCTTTATTAATCCGGGGTCGCCACAGCGGAATGAACCGCCAACTTATCCAGCATTTGTTTTACGCAGCGGATGCCCTTCCAGCCACAACCCATCTCTGGGAAATAAATCAAAGTCCTTTCTGAAAATAAAAAAGTAAGGGTGTTTCTTTAAAAATTTACATTTGTGGATATAAAATGTAGCCAAAAAAAGCAATAAATTAATAATATATTTACAATGAGAAGGATCTACTTTCAGAGAGTATTCAAAGAATACAAGTTTTGGGGAAATACAAAAGTTTGGAAATAAGAACTTTTAAATGACATTGGAAAAGTCAACCCAAAAAACTTTACAGTAAGTGCACTCCCAAAATAAATGATTTAGTGTTTCATCATACTTAGTACAAAATGAGCATTTAGGGGAATATTATTATTAAATTCAGCTAGTTTGAAATTTATTGGGTAGCAATTATGAATGATTTTGAAGACCATCATCTCGCCGGCTACTGTAGTGCGCGGTGACGTAGCATTTGCGTTCTTGGCGTACGCAAGCGGTTTATGTCAGCTGAGAGAACTTGCGCAATCGCTGGTCTACGCACACTGACGCAAAACTAGGCTACTGTACGGGTCCAATCAAACTCCTCGCTATTTATTCAAGACCATTTTACCCTAGAGAGGTGGCGTGAAACTGTAATGTAGACCTTGCTATCAAATAATGATTAAAATAATGTAAAAGTTGATATAATTACAGGTACCACGGTGGACTCTTGTGTCCGGTCTGCTCTGCACCACCCGGTTCTACGTACATGCACCATCATCTGCTCCCCCCTAAAGTGAGAGGAAGTGTGATTCATTTCTGCGATTCGGATCTTTACAGTTATGAACAAGTTCAATAAACGACCCAACAATTATTAAACTCATCATCTTTGACGTTATCATTCCAATGTGGCATATTATTACATACGCAATGGAGTTCAAGTCGTTTATCCATCAAATCAATTAAATTCAGTGTGTTGTATATGATTCAGACAGCCCTTAAAATGATTTAATGTAAAGCCTCATTTGCATACACAATGCTAAAATTCACTTTTAGAAAGTTTTTGAAAGTTTTATTAAAAATAACTAACGTTAAAACAACACAAACTGATCTGCTTCCTTCAGGGACCTTTCAAGGGGCACGGGCTCAAGTGGAAGAAAGGGCACTTTTTATTAAATAATAATAATAATTGTACTTAAATAAATAAAATATATTAAAGGATATTTTACACTAAATTCACCATGCCCACTTAAAAGCACAGTTCATTCAAAACCAAAAATTCTCGCCCGCTGCTCCTGATGCTGTATGCCAGGGATCACCAAACTTGTTCCTGGAGGTCTGGTGTCCTGCAGATTTTAGCCCCAACCCTAATCAAACACACCTGAACAAGCTAATCAAGTTCTCACAAGATATACTTGAACAGACAGTAGACAAAAGATGCAGCAAGATCAATAAGTACAGAAGATTACAATGAAGTTGTTACAATTGAGATTACAATGAAATTCATTTTAAATGCCATAAAATTCTGAAATTATCGTACGTTATAGGATGTTTTTTTTATTTTTGATCGTACATCGTACAGAGGTTGAAATTATCGTACAAATACGATAATTATGGTACGTCTGGCAACGCTGAGAATCGTCTTGAAGGGGGCGGGGCATGTCAGATACTGTTTGATTGGTCAGAAGATTTGATGAGAAACTGAAGTATGAGGTGACGTGAATAAAACCGTTGATCCATTTAGACGGAAGTGACAAACTACAAGCTTTACGTGTTTATATCAGTTCTAATTTATATCAGTTTTAGATCTTCTAAATGTAAATTTTGTCACTGTTATGTAGCACACTAGCTTATATATCTTAAAAATGAAAAATACTGATATTAACATCTATAAAACTTTATTCTTATGTAAATTAATTTTATGTGAGCTCGAAAATATATTATTTTGTGTTAAACAGAAGAAAGAATAATGGTTTGGAACGTAAAGAGCGAGTAAATGATGACAGAATTTTCAGTTTTGTGTGAACTATCCCCTTGATGTGACTCAAGAACCGCTCATTTAGCGAACCGGTTCATTAAAAGATCCGACTCATTGATTCGCGAATCAAACGTCGCTACACCCCCCGCCCTCCTCTTCCTCCCCGAGCGGAGCTCCGCACGTCGGTCGGGACTACAGGCGCACACACACATACACACAGAGCCATGGCCGAAAACGCCGGCTTGGAAAACCATCGCATTAAGAGCTTCAAAAACAAGGGGCGAGATGTGGAGGTAAGTCCGCTAGAGAGTTTGAACCCTGGGCATTGTTTCAGCTCGTTTTCCTCCCCTTGAGACTGAGTGGTTCAGGTTTTATGGTGTCAGAAGGGAGCGGGTGTTTGTGGATCCAGCAAGAGCATCATGGGGAGCGGGCGCGGCCTACATAGAGGCCTCTTCAAACACATTTCCCTTCAATATTCTACTGCTCATCGCGGTTTATACGCGGATTTTGGCGGTTTTGGTGCTTTGTCTAGTCGTGTAAAATCAAGACGGGTTTGTTTGTTATGTTGGTTTGGTAACTCCGCGCATAGTTTTGCATTTAAAACTGCGCTGGGCCAAAAACATGCAGATTTATCGGGCTAGCATCGATGCTAAATGGTTAGCAGTCGGCAGTTAATCGTCTAATTAATACGTTTACTCGTGTTTTGCCGTGTCCACGCATTTAACATTCATGTATACAATTAATAGACCTTAAACATGAGCGAATAACTTAAAGTACAACTTGTGAACTAGATACATGCGCCAGAGACAGGTGTGTTAACACCGGCTTTAGCAAGCTCTCCAGAACTGAACTAGTGACCAGTCACACCTCAACATCTGACCTCTTTAATGCTTGTTCAGTCACGCCAGGTTAGCAGTCCTTCTGTACGGGATTTTAACAGACGTGTTCGTTGATTTGAGCCGAAAGTGCTGGTTTTAGTGAAGATGTCATTGTGAAATGTCAGCTGCTGAACTTCTTTTCCTCTTCAAAAAGGTTGCCCTTTGGTGTGGTAGTTAGCATCTTAAGATTCGCCTGTAGATACACCAGAGCCAAACAAACCTGCTTTTATTTTCTTCATGCTGGAAGGAAAAACTCTAGATCGTAGTGTCCATAAATGCAAACCAAAATCAAGGCTGCATCAAAGCGACCTAGAAATATTAGTAAGCCAGGATGTGCTGTAAAATGATGGATTATGTAATGCTACAGTCGAGTTTTTCGTTCTTTGGCGCATTTGCCTATAACCTTATTTTAATGTCAATGATTTCAGTTCATCTTGGTTAACCTAGTTGGGCTGAACATATGACATTGTAACCCTGTCATTTACCTGTGTCAGAAATGCACACGACCAGATAGAAATTAAGTTTGTATTACATCAAACTGTTATCATCAGCAAAAAATGAGTGCTTTTATAATCCTCATGACCACATAACACAATAAATGCGTAATTAATGCAAATTACAGTATGTTAATAAAACTTTAACTACATCGTACTAGGCATGGGACAGTATGATAACCTTGGATAAAAATATCAGGGTTCACGGTATCACGGTATTGTGATTACTGCTCTAAAATATATTCTTTTTTTAATTGTCTGGATAAAAAACAAACTTTATTTTCCTTTTGAACACAATATGTTTTATTTTCTGAAAGAGTTGTAATATTTTGAAACGGTAAACCTGTCAGCCTAAACAATCCAAATGAATCACTGACTTCCGTCTTCATCAGTTTCAAAAACACAGATGTCTTTACAATTTACTACAGCATCTTTGGATATCATTTCTACTGGAGATACTGCTGTCATAAAAAACAAACAAAAAATGTGAATAAAAAAAATCTTACACATACCTTAGGAACGGTTTAGCAGAAAAGTCAAGGTTTTAAAGCTGCCAAAATTATTCAAACTGCAGTATACCTTGAAATTGGTTATCATCCTATGCCTACATGGTACATACATGCAGTACACATACAAAACATGGAGTTATACACTGTATAGCCAATTTCATCTGGTTCATTATTCATATTGTTGCAAAATGTGAGCCGTTTATTGGCCTTCAATGCATTTCAAGTTGGATATATAGTCTGTCTAACTTTATTCACATACATGCAGTTAATTTACATAAAGCAGTAGATGCTGTGCTTTTTCCAGCTGCTTGATTGTTTGTTGTTGCGAAATTTACACTTTTTTTGGCTAGCAATGTTTATAGTTAGCATGTCCGAATTTATTTATATGCTTACTATAAAGCAAATCTTAACCATCTGCTTATTTGTCACAACGTGCAATCAGCTACAAAATGTGAAATATAATAGAATATCTTTCTATATAACATTGGATGCACGCATAAGCATATCCAAATTTATCCAGATACCAACAGTACTCGGATATACGACTCCCATGTAATACTGTTATAGCAGACATTTCATTTAATGATAATGTTTGTTTAGCGATTGGGTTTCACAAGTGGTGTATTATGTTTTGGTCTTGTGGGCATACCAGGCACCTAGATATATTCAAGCGTGGACACACTCACACAGGTGTAAGGAAGAGAGTGGGGTAGTCGTATTTTTTATTGAACGCACGGCACATGCAACAACTCTATATCACTATGCACCACGCTATGCGACAACGCAATATCAGCCTTAACGCCATACACAACAGGTATTCGACCCACAGATTGCTGTTTGACATATGTTATGTTTCAAGTTTAAGGTTTTGCTACTAACATCTTAGGCTTAGCGTGTCTGTCTTGCATATCCAGTGCGTCACAAATCAACGGACCCTCACTGCATCTCTAGCGACTTAAGGTGGAGTCAGAAAGTTGCTTGATTGTTTGTATGATCTCAAAATATAGACTATATTTCTGCCTTTCTCAAAGCTGTTAATTTTGACTAAGCTCTAAAGATTTTCTTTAAAGATATGTATTTTGAGGAGCGCAGTACAAATAAAATAAACTCGACTGCCTTATCAAACATGGTCAGTTGAGTTGAAACGCATCTATTTCAGAATCAGAATCAGTTTTATTGAGACTTTATTGAGACTATCAGTTTTATTAATCAGTTTTATTTGAACATTACGTCTAACTAAGAGGTCCATCATTATAAGAGACTGAACCTGCATTCAAACGGGTGTTATAATCAAGGTGCTGCGATCACATTTATCATGAACTCATTTGCTCTCGTACCCTGTTGATACAAGACATCATTATCATCTTCTGCCGTGGGCTCATCTGTGTAACCCCTGAGGCCTCCTTTAAGATTAATGGTGTGAATTGACTGCTACTGCAGGGTCCCGGTGTGACTCAGCCATCAAACACACACATGGCTTTGGATGAAGCCAGCAAAGCTGTCCCCTTCTGCAGCTATTCCGGGAATTTGCAAAGCAGATTCAGATTTCTCATCGTGTGTTCCTAAGAGCGAAAGGCTCGTGCGTGACCCATTTGATGTGGAAAGCATCGGGCTGTGGAACTGTGGGATACTTGGGCTCATTAGCTACTTGATTTAACCCAGAACATTGTAATCGTGGCGAACTGAGAGAGCGACAAGTGCTGCTGTGTTTGGCATTGCTAAATGTCTGTGGAAAATGAAACAAAGCCACTTGATTCGTCTGCCATGTCACATCCTCTCGCGCTACAAACCGGATACAAACGAGGTCAAAAGAGGGTCAGAGGAGTTCAACATTTGCACAATGTTGAAAATACATTTGTGATAGGCTGATGAAATTTACAATTCGATTTGGATTCACAAACTCTTCTGATCTGGATTCAGTGTACGTTTGTTTGGCTTTATCTAGTTTCATAGCTGTGAATTATACGTCAAGCCTTTAAAATGGTACATTATAATATATAGCCAGTTGTTTTGTGAGTTAATTGTTCTACTCCATTGTTGTATTTTGGTTTTCATAACTGTATTATAGCTTTATTCCGATGTGAAGTTAAGACATCACAAGCAGTTGTAGTAGAAGAAATATATACTGTAGTATGTATTTAGAAAGCTATAATTTTCAATCTTTTATTCGTGGCTAAAGGATGAGCTTCACATGGCTTTCTTTATGTGAATGGAATGTTGTGTGACATTGTTTACTTTTATTGATGTCTTTTTATGGTTGAAACACCGAATTGTTGCAAATCACAATATTTGTCTTTTGGTTGTGTTGCTTCTCTCAACATAATTTGTGATGTCACTGGTAGCAAATAGTAAGCAATAGTTTAACTGTTGTCAGTATTGCTAAAAACACCATTTTCAAGATTACCAAAATGACAATTAATGAAGCTTTATGAGGAGACTGACGGAATTTGAAAGCTTGTAGTTTGTTAGTTCTGCAAAATAAAATGCGATGCTTTTTGTGAAAATCAAATGGCAGGTGTGCAGAATTTTTAATAAAGTTCATGCATTATTGAAAACAGTGGATTTAAGTCTTGGGGTCCGTTCTTCATTCCTTGATTAAATGCTCTAATATTATTTGGCGATGCTGTTTTATTATTGTCTTTTCATGGTTGAAACACTGAGCAGTTTGCTAAACACAGTGCTTGTCTTTAGTTTGTTTTGATTCTCTCAGCATAAATCTGTGATGTTACTGGTAGTAAATAGTAAGATGTTGTTTTACCATTTTCAATATTTCAAAAAACACGATTTTATTGAAACGACAATTATTGAAACTTTAGGATCTGACTGCCGGTATTTAAAAGCTTGTACTTTATTCTCAGAAATAACATGCTAAGCTTATTAGGAAAAATCTAATGGTATGTGTGCAAAAAAAAGTTTATGCATCACCGGAAAACAGTATGGACTGAAGTGTTGGGGTCTGTTCTTAGTACCTTGATTAAATGATCTAATATTACTTGGCGGATCCCGGATTTTTAATCATTATAACTGCTCTCTGTCTAATTCGGTTCTTCAAACAAGTTTGTATATCAGATTAAAATATCTGGATGAATTAATTTGAGATAACTCTGTTCGTAATTGTTGTGATGTATTCAAGTTTGTTTGTTCCGTGGCATGAGGCAAAACTGGCTATTTAATATTTGAGAGGTGGCTTGCAGCAAGTTACTAGCATATTAGCTGTCAATGTTGTGTGTGCATGACTCTTTGTAAATTATGTAATTATTCCTTCACAAAAAAATGAGAAAATTGGCCATGTCTATCAAAAATCATACTAATGCAGAGGCAGTGCCTTTTTAAAATTAGCATTTGTATTTAAAATGTTCATAATGCTGGCATCTTAAAAGCATGTACTAGTACCTAAAGTGTTCATATTAGTCAATAATAGGTAATCCTCCTTGAGTCTTATGAAACAGTACAACACCTGTGACAGTATTTATACCTTAATTTTAGAGTGTAGATTACTTGCATTTAAAATTATTTTTTCAAAAAATTTACAATATTCCCAATTTCCGCCAATACTATTGAGAGAAGTACATACTTTCAGGACAACCTTTACTTGAAATTACTTAATCTAATCCTGTTTATATGAAATAAATCTGCTTCGAGCAGGTTTGAGCTTCCTGTTCCTGAGGCACCTCCTGGATGAGTTTTGAAAAACTATCCTGGATCATGTCAAATCGTCAATAATCATCAAATCCTGTTCAGTAATCCACATATGAAGAACATTCCCTTAAAGGTTAATCAATATCGTCAAGCCAGACCTATTAAAGTACTTGAAGTACAGTCCTTACTTGGCTTATATCCAGCCGTTTTACATGCGCCAGATGAATTAGCTAAATCACATGTGGGTAACTTGCACTGTGTTTGCACATTTGGCCGATGCATTTATCCAAGTGACTAAATTGCAAAATTCAAATACAAAATCAGTTTCTGTCTGTGTTTAGACCTGGTGTTACGATGCAGTTTAAACAATGCAAAGTGAACTAGGCTGAATTTTGGTGCAAATTGCGTCCATGTTCGAGAACACATTTGATCAGATTGCTTTTGTAGTGTAAACATTCATGAGATTAAATGCATTCCTGTTGTAATAGAGTACACATTTTAGAGTTCGTTTTTATTATTTATGTGTTACCGTCTACATATCTGACATTTTCCTGCTTCCGCACATGATCATAAGCTGTGTAGCATATTGTTTGTTCATTTAATAGTGCACATACATCGCACTGAGCACTTCATCGAAAGTGATGTATAGAGAAATGAAACGTATTGAAACAGTAATCTCGCTCTGCGCACCACATGGCACATTGATACCAGGTGAACACAGGGATCGTGTGTTTGATAGTGATTCAAATGCACGAGTTTGATGTAGTGAGCATCATGGTCTAGAAAAAGTCAACCCTGATGTTTGGGGCTATTATGCAGTCAGCCTATTTATTAGTATGTCGTAGACCTAACAGGAGTGAGACAGCATGTTCTCAGACCACGCTGGCAACAAGACGAGCACATGCACACATACTGTGTCATTATGCTGGTGTGGAGAGTGCCAAGCTGTCATGTCACAGGCAGAGCATCGTCCGCTGACTCCTGGAGCGCTTCCTCTCGGCTCTGCCCTCACTGCTGTGACTCATACAAATCCTATGTGCTGCGAAACACCATTCATGTTGACAACTCAGGAATCTGCTTTGTAATGAGTATTTTTTTGTGTGTGTGTGTTTTTTTTTTCCATCACGATATTTGGTCTACTGTTGGTTGAACTTTAAGCCATGGTGCTTTTTCTGAAGAAACCAGTTTGAATCTAGCATCAACTAAAATGCAATTTTTAATTGATTTCTAACAAAAACATTGAACATTTTATTCTGCCATGAGTACATCAGTATTTTATAAAAATGATCATTAACGCAATAATATCCATATCGTAGAGAAGTGCAATAGGTTAATAAATTTATTTATTTATTGCAATAAGTTATACATATTATGTGCCAAGCATTAGTGTTCATGCATCCAAATCTGACCAATCAGATGGGGCCTTGACAATCTTCATCCCCGCCTCTCCATCAGGTGCTGTTAAGCAAACTAGAGCTAAAAATAAATACTAATGCTGGGAGATAAGAGAGGAAAATGACAATAGCCGATAAGAATCAATTTCTACTTCGGTTCTCATTCATTCATGGTGTTAAAGTCTAAATGTTTGCAAATAGTTAGCTTAGAAAAAGATCTATTACAGGATTATTTTCATTTTAGTTTTATCATGACAATTAAAAAAAAAATTGCTGATAAAATAGCATTTTACAAGTTAGTTGTATCGTTAGAAATAATATTATCGCAACACTCAACAACAAAAGGGATGTAACGATTCACGATACTAATCTTGCGATTCCCTTTCATTTTTGTCTTAAATGCTGCACATTTTTTGCAAAATAATATATTTTCTGCCATAGCTTAATCGCTATTTTTAAAACAAATAAATCCCCCCCCAAAAAAGAATACAAACTTAAGACGCATTAATATAAACAAACTAAAACTGTGACTGTGCCTCTTACTTTTTATGAAGAAATATCAGCATGTCTATGTTGTCTAGCATAAGCTGATGTCTTTGCACATTTACAATGTCCCCTGATGATGAAAAAACTCTTTCACTGGGGACTGAGGTGGCCGGTGTGAGGAAAGCCTTTCCTAAAGCTGAGAGTAGTGTGTACAGGGGCCCTCTGCTCCTGAGGAATGGCCACTGGCATAAGATACTGATTATAAAATTACTGCATACAGTGCATCCGGAAAGTGTTCATAGCGTTTCAGTTTTCCCACATTTTTTCATGTTACAGCCTTATTCCTAAATGGATTAATTTATTTCCTCAATTCTACACACAATAGGGGTGGGCGATATGGAAAAAATATCATATCACGATTTTTTGGGGGAAATCACGATTTACAATTTTTATCCCGATTCTTTTTTTAAAAGACAATTTTTTAAAGATTTTTAAAGACTATTTTGCAAATTACAAAGGTACAATACAACTAAACTAATGTCCTCATATAAAGATATACTCTTACCATGTATGTTCAAGAATATTTTAATCAAGTGAAGATTTAATGCAAGTGCTATTCTGCAAAGAGAGAACATTCAACAAGACTTGCATTACAATTACTGCACCATCAAAATGAACATTTAACAAATCGAACAAATCTTAGTTCAAACTAGAGAGCTTATTACACAGATCCTCAGCAACACCTTCAAACATGCAAATGACTTTTTTTTTTCCAAAGTTAACAAATCTAGTAGTGTTTTGAATTTAATAAATGCATAATCATGATAACCATGAAACCATGATTATTCTTCAGACTATATAATCATACAACCAAAATTTATAATCGCTTCATCCTTGACTGTTATGCAGTTCAAAACAACATATGAATGTGTTTGTAGAAGAATACTTGAGCAATGCATTGATTTTGTTGTGCTTTGCAATACAACATTTGAATGTGTTTATAAAAAAGCCACATTGCACAATGCAGTGATGTAGTTTCAAAATACAACATATTTACATTTGAATGTAGAAAAAGCCAACGTGGGTATCTTAAGGAGCAAAAAACTGCATATGAGCTCTTGTATTGCTGTTGTGTCATCTTCACTTCAGTATATTGCAAGTCATCTCTGGCCCCTCATTTGCGATGCTCTTCATGAACTGGACCCCTTGACAAACTAATTAAATAGCCCAGTTGTACACAGATCTACCAACAACTTATGGTTTTATTTCAGTGACATATGTCGTGAGCGCAGTATTACCGGGTGAGATCGCAAGTCTGCAGACGCCCCATATAGAGCATGCGGGTCGCCGATCGTCTCTGTGTTCGTGCGCACTTCTTGCGCGCCCTCAAATAAACGCTGCTGAACTGTGATTTAGTGCGTTTATGTAACACGTATGTCTGCAACGTTTATTAGATTTGCTAGGAATATTTACGAATGTCTCCAATAGACCTTCAGAGCGGCATTATTGCGTTCTGAAGTGAAGCGGCTATAAACTCCAGCAAGAGAAAGTCATTGTATACAGAACCACAGAGCTTTATTAATAAAGCATATTTAAGGAAACTGTTCATCATAACTGAAAGCTGCGCCTGTATGCTGGCCTCGCGCATCGCGGAGTCCTGTCAGCCCGTCTGTCAGTCAGCATGTCACCTCAAAGGGTTAAACAAATGACGCACGGCGGTTATAGAAAAGTTCCCGCTGTTATAATTCACTTACCTTTTAATACGTTTTGGTGCTATTGTAACCCGCTATTTAAGAAAACAACAACGACAGACGACTGAATGTTTGAATGAAGCAGTAATTGCCGTCGCGGGATGAATTTAGGTGTGGCGCCCCGTCATGGAAGCATGAATGAAGCGGAAGCACTGCACTATATACTGCATCGCGATACAACGATTTTTCTGAAAAAGTGGATCGTGGAGTCATTTTTATCGTCCACGATTAAATATCGTATTATCGCACAGCCCTAACACACAATACCCCATAATGACATTTGGGTTCATTAGAGTTCACCTGTGATTAAATTCAGTTGATTGTACATGATTTGACAAGGCATACACCTGTCTATATAAGGTCCCAGGGTTGACAGTGCATGTCAAAGCACAAACCAAGCATGAAGACAAAGGAATTGTCTGTAGACCGCCGAGACAGGATTGTCTCGAGGCACAAGGCTGAGGAAGAGTACAGAAAAATTTCTGCTGTGGCCACCATCCGTAAGTGGAAGATCTTTGGAACCACCAGGATTCTTCCTAGAGCTGGCCGGCCATCTAAGCTGAGTGATCGGGGGAGAATGGCCTTAGTCAGGGAGGTGATCAATAAGCCGATGGTCACTCTGAGATCCAGCATTATTTTGTGGAGAGAGGAGAACCTTACAGAAGGACAACCATCTGTGCAGCGGTCCACCAACCAGGCCTTTATAGTAGAGTGGCCAGATAGAAGCCACTCCTTATTAAAGGGCACATAGCAGACCACCTGGAATTTGCCAAAAGGCATCTGAAGGACTCGGACCATAAGAAACAAAATTCTCTGGTCTGATGAGACTAAAAGTGAACTCTTTGGAGTGAATGCCAGGCGTTACATTTGGAAAAAAACATGCACCGCTCATCACCAGGCTAATACCATCCCCACAGTGAAGCATCATGCTGTGGGGATGTTTTTCAGCAGCAGGAACTGGAAGACTAGGCAACTATTTTTGCTTTTTCAAACAAGCTATATACACGGTGCACAAGAGCATAACAAAACATTTTACAATGAAATAACATAGTATTAAGTTTAATAAATAAAACTAGTAAAATTGTCTTTAAAACAGACAACATTAAGTTAAGATGAACTAACCTCACCTCTAGTTAAACACATACTGTGCGCAGCAGTACTAACTGCTTGGTAAACAAAATTATGATAAATTGTCTTTAAAACAAACAACTTGAAAAAAATAAAGATTAACCACCGTGAATCAAAACCACCTATTCGGATTCTCCCGCTCAACTTCGTCATGTGCGGAGTGAGCTCTGATTAGTTAACAGCTCAGCTTAGCTGTAATTGCCAGGTGTGCTGCGACAGCTCTGATTGGTTAACATGTTTCAATCATGTGCACGAGCATATTTTGAATAAAAATCTAAATAAATTAATAGATAAAATTGCAGCCTTTGGAAATTGCATGTGCTTAAATCGCTTTAAAAGTTTACCAAGATCTCTGGAAAGTGTAATCTCGATTTCTAAAGAACTTTTGTCATTTCAGTTGAGTACGTAAACACAATGGTAAATCAGCAGTTTAAAGGCTCGTACACCCCAGGACGCTTTTCGTTTGCGTTTATCGTCTGCGTTTTTCGAGACGTTTTTCAGCATTCAAGCCCAAGCGATTTTCTCTGGCGTCGAGCAGGAGAGCATGCAAAATCACTCCTTGACGTTAGATGGCGCACACGGTGGCACCAAGCTTCTGACACCCGCTTGTTACACAGAAGAAGAAAAGAGGAAGTTGACACGCTTGTTGTTGCTGATCGGCAAAGCATGGATGGTTCAAGTAGCAGCTCTAGCACTGAAGAGATGATTATTGTTCACCAGTGCAGTAAGCAGCTCCACGTTAATATCTCCTCTGGGCATCTGCGCTGGCATTGACAGTTTTGCGCTTGAGCGCCTCCAAGGGGTGTTTACTGTAATTCAGCAGCTCCGTACACGTGAGCAACAGTGGGAATCTGATTGGTGTAGAAGGTTTTGATGCGGGGCGTCAAAACAAAAAAACGAGCATGAGGCGTTTCTTTAAAAATGACGCTTTTACGCCTGGCGTTTTGCGTGTTGGTGTGCACAATCACATTGGCGCCCTTTATTTAGTCTCGAGGCGTCAAACGCCGACCGAAAACGCGAGCAAAAAACGTCTCGGTGTGCACGGGCCTTAAGAATGCGCTCAAATGGACGTTTTTAATTTTAGTACAGATTTGTGTCTAATTCCAGTATCGTGACAACACTAATAAAGACCAAATAACATCTAAGCAAACAAAATACTTCTCACATCTTTGAACATAGCAAATGTTTTCCAGGCTAAACAATCTCTATAGACCAGTTCAGTGTTTTTTATATAAATCTAAATACATCTTGGACATACCTGTGCTGTCTGGGATGCAACCCTGGGATAGTATGCTCAGACATATCCAGATTTTCTTCTCATAGTGAAGCTATCTGGCCCCTTCCAGGTGTCAGGAATGCTGTTTTTAGAGATCTTTAAACTTGCATCTTTGTTTTGGAAATTCTTGATCCTCATTTGGCTCCTTTACACATTTAAAAATCTTTTTCGAAGTTCTCAAATGAAATCCATCGCATGTAAGTACATACAAGAAGCACATTTAACCCAACATATTTAGGGATATTCTGTAACAAAACATACATCTAAAAACCCCATTTTTGTTTTGTCATGTTCTTTCTTTTAAATGACTGTGTAAATGTTCAGGAAACCAAGAATAAATTGTTCATTTTGTCTTATTTTGGTCCTTACAAAACACAGCAATTAAATTGTGCTACAAGTGGGAAGTAGAGTTGGTACCACACTTGAATTTGGTACTGAAGTTTTAATAGCGTCCATTAGGGCTGTGCGATAATACGATATTTAATCGTATCGCGATCCACAACCTGCACGATCCACTTTTTCAGAAAAATCGTTGTATCGCCATACAGCATATAGTGCAGTGCTTCCGCGACATTCATTCTTCCATGACGGGCGCCTCACCTTAATTCATCCCGCCACGGCTATTACTGCTTCTCATTCAAAACATTTAGTCGTCTGTCATTGTTTTTTTTCTTTTCAATAGCGGGTTATAATCGCACCAAAACGTATTAAAAGGTAAGTGAATTATAACAGCGGCAACTTTTGTGTAACCATAGTGCTGTGCGTCATTTGTTTAACCCTTTAAGGTTACACATGCTGACAGGGCTGCGCGATGCGTGAGGCCAGCATACAGGCGCAGCTTTCAGTAAAGATGAACAGTTTCCATAAATATACTTTACAGATAAAGCTCTACGCTTCGGCATACAATTACTTTCTCTTGCTGGAGTTTAAAGCTGCTTCACTTTACTTCGGGACGCCTTAATACCGCTCTGTAGGTTTATTGGAGACATTCGTAAATATTCATAGCAAATCTTATCAATGTTGTAGACATACGCGTTACAGAAACGCACTAAATCACACTTCGGCAGCGTTTATTTGAGGGCGCAAGAAGTTGTGTGCACGAACGGAGGGAAAAGGCGCGCAAGCGGAGACCCGCATGCTCGTATTACTGTACATAAATGTGATCTCGCCCCGTAAGACTGCACTCATGACATTTGTCACTGAAATAACACGGACCGTAGTTGGCATGAAAAGCATCCCAAATGAGGGGCCAGAGATGACTTTCAATATAAGTGATGATGACACTACAGCAATATAAGAGTCCATATGCTGTATTTTGCTCCTCAAGATACCCACGTTGGCCTTTTCAACATTAAAATGTGAATATGTTGTATTTTGAAACTACATAACATCACTGCATTGTACAATGTGGCTTTCTTTACAAACACATTCAAATGTTGTATTTTTAAAGCACAACAAAATAAGTGCATTGCTCAAGAAGGCTTCTTCGACGAACACATTCATCTGTTGTTTTGAACTGCGTAATCAGGGATGCAGCGATTATAGATTTTGGTTGTATAATCATGTAGTCTGAAGAATAATCATGGTTTCATGGTTATCATGATTATTATGCATTTATTAAGTTCAAAACACTACTAGTTTTGTTGACTTTGTAAAAAAAAAGCCATTTACATTGTTGAAGGTGTTGCTGAGGATCTGTCTAATAAAGATTTGTTAGATTTGTTAAGTGTTCATTTTGATGGTAATTGCAAGTCTTGTTGATTGTTCTTCCTTTGCAGAATAGTATATTTTAATATTGGGACATTAGTTTAGTTGTATTGTACCTGTGTAATTTGCAAAATAGTCTTTAAAAATCAACTTAAAAAAAGAATCGTGATAAAAATCGTGAATCGTGATTTTCCGGAAAAAATCGTGATATGATATTTTTTCCATATCGCCCACCCCTAGCGTCCATTTCCCACTAACATTTAGGCACTGCACGCTCTTAAACCTCTGTGTTGCCATTTTGTTCACGTGCTCAACAGAAATGCCTGTGTTGGCCGTGAAGGTCATTGTTTCAACAAAATCACCGACGTTTACTGATTGTAACTCGGATACATGGACACTGGATCGTTTTAAAGCCGCGATTCATCAGTGGATCGTTTGTATGTCAGCTTATAGACAAATCAGCTGAAGGACGTGACTTTGAAACGCTCCAGTGTCCCTGTATCTGTGTTTACACTCAGTAAACAGTGGTGAGTTTGGTTAAAGTTTCAGCATTGAGTGTTACTGAATTCCAGTATTGTGACAACCCTATTGGGAAGAGAACTTAGGTTGCTATTTCACTTTGAATAATAATCCAGAGGGCTAAATGCTTTAAATTGAACACTGCAAAATGCTCACATTCCATCCAGTTGTGACTAAACATTAGATTCTTCCTCTGTTTCCATTTCTTGTTTGTCAGTTTTGCTTTACTCCAACATCCTTCCCCCCCACCTCCTTCCGTGGCCTTTAGATTGCATAAGGCACAGTGTGGGTTTGCTGTAACATGAACTGGGATGCCCAGTCACAAGATCAAATCTGATCCGTCCCACCATCCCCACTGCACAGCATGTGAAGTCTACATCGTTAACTGCTGATAGTTTTCTTTTTTTCACCAGGGTCACATTAAAGAAAAATTTTTCTTGAACAATTGTTTCAATTAGTCAGCAGCACCAATTTTCAAAAGTGGCATGTGGATCTTTTGTCATCAAATTGACAGGAAATGAAAAGTCACCCTTTTTTTAAAAATGTTTGTTAAAGGTCTAGTTGTTAACATGTTTTTTAATGATGACAGCTCAAATATTGCACTACAACAATTAGTAGAGCTTTTTTTCGTACCACAAATTGCTAACTATATCATAGTTTCACTGTAGCAGTGACACCAAATGGGAACCACTGGCTGGAATGAATCCCATTAAATATATATTATCACTACAGTATTTTTGTTAAACCATATTGTGCATTTTTATTCGAACTATGTCTGTTAAGGCTTTTGATTTACAGTTTTAGTAAGTATAAAATATGGCTCCTTTTTTGCTGTTGTGTTGAGATTGTTATACTTGGTCATGATGATGATCAACAAGTGGACAAAATATGAGATTGTTGTAATAGTTTTTACAGATGGTACTGTTCTTGCTGATAAAAACAGAGTTTTTTCTTTAAGCTGCTGTTAAATGAACATTCATAGAAGACAAAAGATGTATTAGGGTTGGCAGATTAATGATAACGATTGATCATTCTTCCTTTGCTTTTCAATTAACTATGGCTCTGTGTATTAAATGCTGCACGTGAAAGTATCACAAATAACATTTACTCACCTCAAATTCAGTCGAGTGTTTAAAATAGGTCCTTCTGTGAGATGATTCCATAGTTGTGTGAAAATTAGTTACACTGAATCAATGAAAGCAGTTAAACCTCCTGTTTATAACACAAAGCTATAGGGATGTCCTGGGTTTCTTTGTAGGCATTTGGAGTTTCCGCGAGAGCACCCTTTTGCCTCCAGAGGAGATTTACTACAGATAACACTGTGCTTCAATGACAAGATGTGCATGACAATCTCAGCTTTGCGTAATCATGTTTGCAGTTTAAATTCGCCTAGAATCTCTTAATTATCATTAATTTGACATGTACATTATACAGTGCGACCATCTTTAGCCCCTTATGGCCCGTTTCCACTGAGTGGTACGGTACGGTTCGGTACGCTTTTAAGGCCGTTTCCACTGTCTAAAAGCGTACCGAACTGAACCGTACCGTACCCCTTTTTGGTCACCCTTTCGAAAGGGTACCAAATCCAGAAAGGGTGCCGTAAGGTGGAGCTAGACGCGCAGCTGAACGCCATTGGCTTACAGCTCACGCAACAAGCAGAATGAAAACAAAGGACCCGCCATGTTTCATACACAGCCGAGAGACAATGCTCTGAAATAATATCAGCATATAATAACGAGCCATGGTCGACCCGAGCTCAAACAAACCTTGTCATCTTTTTGAACGGCCACAAAGCCGAGAGAAGAGCAGATTCTTATGGGTTACGAGCCCATAAGCGCGAGCGCGAGGTTTCGCTTCTCGCTTGTGTGCGCGTCAATGTTTGAAATAACAAAGATCTTAACCTGGACTATTATAAACTGGGAATGACGGAGTTACTCTCTAACGAGAGAATAATGGCGGAGAGGCTGCATGTACTGGTGAAGATAAAAGACACAGATGAGAGGCTCTATTTCGTATTGTTTTTTAACCTAAATGAGGCATAAATGTCTGCTGTGTGTAGGGTTTCTGTAATTTGGTAACATCGGAGACTGTGTGGGGCTGTATGTGTTCATATGTGCTGCATTTATTTATGTATTTGATATAATCGCGGACCGTAGGCTATTTCGCATCATTGATCTGCAGTTATAATCAGATCATGTTCAGTCAGTAATGAACATTTAGACACCAGTGTTTATGTGTATAATAAAGCCTCTGTTTTGTGAGAAGTGCTTCCCGTATGATTTGTGAACAACCCATAAAGCTTTACTGTAGACGTTTCCTTGAGCGAAAATGACGTCGACAAACTTTCTGTCGTACACCACGCCCACCAAAAGAGTACCCTTTTGCAGTGGAAACGCAAGCCTGATAAAGGTGACCCGTACCGTACCGTACTGTACCACTGAGTGGAAACGGGCCATTAGTTGCACCAGTTTCAATGGTTAATCTGCACTGTCTTTGGTGCAGATGTGTGTTCTGCGTTTTGTGAGAGAGTTCTAATAGAATGGCCACAAAATGTGATTGTCTGCAGTGAGTGAGTGAGTGAGTGACAGCTGGGTTCTACCGTCACCATGGTTACTGCAGTTGGTTGCCTCTCTTTGTTCTGTTGGAGTGGCCAGACTTTGGTTAGCATTAATGTAGTATTTTGTTTGCATCATTACCGCCTGTTCAGTATTAGAGGTTTTCACCGTGGCAGTGTGTGAACAAATCAGCTGAGAATTTAAACAAATAATTAAAACAAAGTATTAAACTTCAAGCAAATGCAGAGTATTTCACTGGCAACAATCCACAAGGCTCTTGCAATAAAACCTTTTCAATAATGAATTTAATTGTAGAGTTTGTCTTTGTTTTATGCTTGTATTTTACAATCCCATTTCTCTTATTCTTTTTCAGACGATGCGAAGACATCGTAATGAAGTGACAGTAGAACTGAGAAAGGTAAGTTGACAATTAATATGGCATAAGGTTCTGTTATACTTACTGTTGTTTTTGCGTATTCATCCTTCTAATGTGTTTTGCTCTTCATGAAAGTATTAAAGCTACAGTGTGCAGCTGAACATTGCATTCTGATGCACTGCTTGTGACTCATCAGAGAATGTTGGTTGAAATAAACCAGACTTACTGACAAACACTGGATCTTCTTGAGGTTTTTTCAGTGATTCAGTTCTTGAAGCTTGTGTTTAGAATTCCTCAAGCTCATTTTAAATTGTGCGATGCAGCTAAAACCATTATTTCTTGATGTTTTTCTTCTCAATATTCAATAGCAGCATTTATGTTTGGTGTAAAATGGTATTAAATGATCTGTGAACGTTTAGTCACTGGCTCCTCGTTTTAAATTGATTAAATAAAATGGATATTTAACTGATTCACAGTAATATTTTTACTATGGATGTATCAAAGATGCCAATAAAATGTCCAAATGTCTTTCAAATTAACCCGACACAGTCTTTAGGAATCATAAAATATATTGAAATGACTTACAGTTTCATTTTTCATTATAAATTATAACAGTAATCGTGTCATATAAGTAATTATAAACATTCTGCCAGTCTTCAATATAAAACGCCCAGTCCTAATAGCATTTGTGAGATATCGCATGCAGTCCCACTGACTGACCCGTCTTGTGGTCTTTTACTGATGTCACTTGATGTGTTTAAGTTCAGTGGCAGTGTTGTATATGGCTGTGTGTGTGAGAGAGAGATGTGCATCACTGCTACAAATAGAGGAGCATCTGTAGCTTAAATATGGCCTCAGTGAGAAGCTTTCTGGAGTCTCTTCAGTAGATTTAAGCAGGTGGTTGCTGCGTGTGAGTGTGCATGGATGCTTTTCTATTGCCTTCATTTAGGATGAAGCAATGCATCTCACTTTAGGCATAATGTGCATAATAGTGAAACCAACATTTTATATCAGCGAGAGAATGATGCTCATCAGACAAGTGATCAGTAGAGCTTTGATTACTAGACTGGACTTTTGTGTTTTAAAATTGTCTTTGAGAAGTTTTAAATTTGCCAACCTCATTTTAGTTCACTGGAAGAATACATTAATAATTATTTTTTATTGTATTATATCTATTTTTGCCAAACAAAGCAGCATAACTTTTTTTTTTTTTTTTTAGAACTGAAAGAAATTAAAGGTGCTGGATGTAAGTTTTTTTTTTTTTTTTTTTTTTTTTTTTGACTCTTCTAAAACATTAAAATACCTTAATATGTTAGCAGATATTAAGGAAAACATGCCAAGTGAACATTCTTGTTTATCTGAAAAACAATGCTGAAGTCAGATATTCTTCTTTTCTCCGGAACGATGTCTTTGTTTTAGTCATTTTAATCCACCCAATGTCAGTTTAGCCAATTATATTTCAGCACCCCAGGTTGCCTTGGTGGAAAACCACGTATTTCTTTCATTCGTTCAGAAAGGCTCTCAAAGCATGCGTCCGTCACTGAATTGCAACCTCCTGTGCACAATAGCAGACTCCAAAATGAGACGCAGATTCAGAGTTCCACATCAGGTTATTAATTAGCAAATAATATAAATATTATGAACGTAAACATTAGATGAGCAGGTTTCATTTGTAACCGCATGTCCTAACAACACGCTGTGTTACTAGATTTGCAGTGATTTAAGCAATTTGGCTGTTTGCACCAGACGAAACACGATAGAAATTTAAATGCAGCCGTTCAGAAGCACAGAATATGTACTCACTCACAAAATGGTTAGGTTTATAGTCTAATTAATACATATTAAACATCTTTAACATTATTAAATGTGCATACTGAATCACTGATAGTAAGTCACAGTTCTTAAGTTCAATTTCAAATGGTTTATTTTATTTTCAAGATCTGAGATGAACCATCCGCTGCTGCTTTCAGTATATGGCAAAAAATGTCATGTAAAATGACATTTAAAATTCACATTATTAGCATTTAACACCAAATAAAGCACAAGGCTTACCCGAGGTGATCATTGTCAGTTTTCTGTTGTTCAGCTGTGAAAAATAAAAGCAGTTTGTGCAGTTAGTTAGAACAAAACCTCTTTAATATGGAAAATATTCCTTCTATCGCGTGCTTAATCGTCAGAATCTGGCAACCTGTGCTTAAGTTCAGGAATGTAATACCTAGTTCAACCACTGGGTGTCAGACTTACATACTGCACCTTTAACAACAACTTGCGAGTTCAAGTTCCAAACGGCTTTGGCTGTACTTATTCACTCCTGCTGCATATTATTTTGAATGTTCTCCAATTTGACAGTGATTAATGATTTGAGAAAATATGCTGGCCATTATACCATAAGGAAAGGCAACCTTTTTAGTTTTACCCCATTCAAAGTTTTAGTTAGCTCTGTGGAAATGCATTGTGATTTTTGTTCCACTTTGGAATATTTCTTGCACTGGGTTATTGCACTGAGCATGTACATTATTTAAAAAATATTATTTGTTTAATCCAAAATGTTTATTAATTTTTAATTCTTAAAATCAAAAATTTTATTAAATCACTTGCATTCATTAGAGTCAGTTTAGCGCTCCTATAATTGATCATAATGAATGCGAAATATCACTTTATATTAAGTGGTTTTAACTGAGATGTATTACTTGCGATCATTGCATTAAACAACACTTACGATGCTATTGAGTTGGGATAGGAGTAAGTTAGACATAAGTTTGGTATGGGTAGGTTTAAGTGTGGGTTAGGGTACAAGGGATGGGTCAGTGGTGTAATTACAAATCGGATTACAGACATTTTTAGATGTAGATCAGTTTTAAAATATAAATACAATGTAAAAGCATGTATGTACATAAGTGCATTGTACCAAATTATACATTTAAATATAAGTACATAGTTATTAAGACCACTTAATTCCCATACCCACACGGACTGCTGAATCACTAGTATCTTTCAATTGACGACCTTAAAAATCATCAGTTCTGTGATCATCTGAGCACATAAACCCCCCCCCCCTGGATGTTTCCCCTATTGTAAGTCTGACTGTGATTTAAAAAAAATAAAACAACTCAACCATCGGTCTTGTTATTGAAGCCTTCATGTGGCTTTGTTCTCTCGGCTGGTGGTTCTGTTGGAGATCTGCTTTGCGCTTGCAGTATTTGGGTCACTCCGTCCATGGTCACGGGGCCTCTGTCTGGCTGCTCCCCAAAATGAGGGGCTTCCCTCGTCACACACCCCCCTGCTCCCTTCCCGTTGACAAGGATCTCAAAACCTCGCTAGAACTATTTGTGTTTTTGCACCCAATAACAAACCTAACAGAACCCGGCTTAAGTAGCATAGCATCACCAGAGGCAAAGCTCCATTAGGACAAATGCCTGCCATCATGCTTTGTCTCACAGCGTGAGTGGGCAGAAACCCCCTGATGTTGATATGGAGCAGAAGTTCAGTTCCTGGAGCCTAGATGTTTTTGATTCATTTGCTGCTGGATTGGGTGACACAGCATGTCCTGTCCATATTAGGCGGCCCAGAGGAATCGGACAGAATGCGGCTGTACTGCTCTGTGTGTTTGTGTGTGTGAGACATTCCTCTTCGCATTCCTGTTTGCTCTAACATTACAGTCGCAGACCGCTCACACTCACTATATTTTCTCTCACCGCCTCGAACCAGAAGGGCCTTTCTACTACTTTTATTTTTTTACATTTTAATTGTTAAGAAACCGTTAGCACCTGTCAGCTTTAATTGTGGGGAAAAGTGGATAGTTTTAAGCTTTTCTCAGCTATTTTCATCTTCTGGGTTTAAAATTATTTTTGGGGTGGATCAAAATTGATGACATAGCACAAATCTGCTAGTGGAGTGATGACACGTCGGGTTCTCATTATTATTCATAGCGAAGTTTTCTTCTCCTATGAGAAGACCCTGCTTCTTAATTATTCATGAGAGCACATGCTTTCCATAGGCAAGGCAAGCCGGCCAAGCTGTGAGACAAACTTACTGGGTAACACAGTGCACTGCCCGGGTCGTATGTGTTTGCTTCCATGATCCACGGGGTCTGTTGCATGTTTTTCTCCATGATTCTGTCAGGGCCGAAATAGCAAAGCTGTTGTTTGCAGCAAGCATTTTTGTTGGGAGAGCTGTACGGGAACTAGAGAATGGCGGACTTTGTCTTTTATCAGTTGAGTTTGTTACTATTCAGACCAATCGCCTATCTGTGCTGCTGTGTTTGCACATGTTTAAAGTCCTCCAGATTACCAGCAGGGTTAATGGTTGGATTAGACAGAGCAAGAGACCTGCTGCACTGCTATCCACTGTGTCTGCATTCAGACCCAGGGATTGAGGAGGAGAGAAGTCAGCGAATATCAGGGTCCTGTGTTTCTGAAGTCAATAAAATCCTGCTAGGTTGGACTGTGCTTTGTTAACTGCAGTAACCAAGGCAACACTGTTATTCCTGCTGTTCAATGTGCAGCACCTGCGGGATTAGAATTTTTATTCAGTATAAGAATGATGGTTTAGTTTAGGTTTCTTATGATCCCTATTTAGTAAATAAACCAAGTTAGAATGTAAAACACAAACACTGTCATGAATGCATTAAAATATAAACTTGTTAAACTTTTAATGACCAAAAATACTAATTTGTGCAGCCATTGCCATGCTGTCATTGTAGCTGGTGTGTTCTGGGAATTTTCTCAGTGGAAAATCTCAGTTTCAAGGGGTATCTAGCCCTTCCCCTTAGCCTTACTTCAAGTTAAAGAGAATTGGGACACCCCTACCCCTTCATGTGTATGCACAAAACGAGGGGTAGGGGGAAGGAGAAGGCCTAAGTGGTAGAGTTGGGATTGGGCCTTACTCAAATGTATTCTCAGGATGTAAAATCACAGACTAGTTTGTATTTGTTTAGGTGCGTTTGAAATGAGGATGCATTTAAATGAAAATAATTAGAGAAGCTCATGATTATTTTATTGCTCAATTTGTATAGAACAAAAGAGACGAGCATCTCCTGAAGAAAAGAAATGTTCCACAAGAAGAGAGTCTGGAAGACTCTGACGTGGACTCTGACTTTAAAGGGGTAAGCGTCTTTCTTCTGATTTCAGCTCATACCTTTCATTTAGTCAATATAGTTTGTCTGAACTTGTTCTCTGCTCTTTATTTCCAGCAAAATGTAACGCTAGATGCCATCTTACAGGTAAGATTCTACCATGAGTTGATGTTAGTGTTGGTGAAAGGCATTAACAGAGGGTTCACTTCTTCTTTCTCTCATTCTCCATTTAACTTGTTTGTCCTCTACAGAACGCCACCAGTGACAATGCAGTGGTGCAGCTCAGTGCGGTGCAAGCAGCCAGGTAAAGTTTTGTGACATGGAAGTATGAAAGATTTGCATTTTTTACACATGAATGCCTTCTAAAAATATCTCACTTAGCCTCGGGTCAACATACCTTCAAAATAGACGCTCTTTGCTTTCTTAAAGGTATACATCAATCCAGTTTGACACACAACATGTAATTTTATTCATAATGAATTTATTTTCAATATGTCAATCCAGTCTTGCGTTTGTGGTGGATCAGGTTTATACCAGCATCTAGCAATAGCTTTTTTACTTGAAGATAAACCCAAAATGAAATGTTCCAGTTCATTTACTCACTCTTAGTTCAGTGAAGATTTATATGAATATTTTTAGCTGAAACAGAGGTGCTTTGTGATTCATAAAGTGCAAGGCAACAGCTACTAGCACAATGAGTCATTAAAACACATACAGGCATAACAAAATTAGTAGCCATGGTTTATGAAGTAAAATGATCATCTGTGTAAAACTAATTTCAATATAATTTGTTTTAATTCATGGCCTCTGCAAACAGCCCTGAATGTGTGTTCATGACACACACTTTTATTTTGATTTCTTTAATATTCTTATTTGGTTTTGGTCTTCATCATCATCACTGCATGTTAGTCTAAGGAAAATAAATTTAGTTTCTGCACTATTTTTTTCCTAGTTGAATTTGTCTAGTTTAAATAGATCTGAATTGTTTGATATTAAATCAGCTGTGAATTATGCTTGTTTTTAAATTCCTTTTTGATTGCCTTTACACCGCTAGCATGTATTTGAAGCACAGGAAAAGACGACTGATGGACTTCTTGACCTTTTTGTTTGCAGAAAATTGCTCTCAAGTGACAGAAATCCCCCCATAGACGACTTGATAAAATGTGGAATTCTTCCAATCCTAGTCAAATGCCTGGAGAGGGATGACAAGTGAGTAAATGTGCTGCGTTAAGTGAATTAATTCTAAGCATTTTTAATTGTGTGCAAACATGCTTCAGTTAAGGAATTTTTCACTGTCACAGTTGAAATGTGCTAAATTGTGAATTATAAAAGTCTTTTTTAAATTAATGTATTAGTTCAGTTCAGCAGTGATACATTAAATTGATAGGATTCTAATGTAAGCAGCACAACATTTTTTTTTATAGATTTTATGATTTTAGGTGTGATTTAGGGGTAATCTTATAGGTCCAATCAAGCGTTATTCATGAATACTTTATGCTTAATCAGACACAACTTGCTCAGATTACAGTTCAGAGCCTTGTTTTATATAGACATTCAGAGACAGAAGTTGTTTTTATATATTTAAATCAAGTGGTGCAGTACAGAAATGAGTGTGTGCTTGAATGTCACTTTTTTTCTGTGACTGACCCATGCTTTTTTTTTTTCTCCTTTTGCCAGTAGGGAAAACCTTTTTATTTTCATAATTTAACTTGTTCAGGATTGTAAAATCCTTAGTTTTTAAAATAATGTTAAAGGATCTGAAATGCGTAGTCATTAGGATAATGATTGTACTTCATACACCAATGGGAATCCACCCTAACACAGTTTTAAAAGACTTTCATCTATTTGATCACAAATTACTGGGAAATTAATGAAACTGCTGTGTGTAATACAGTTGAAGCATTCAGGCCTGACTCAAAACAAGCCAAGAAATGCTTCTATAAAGGTCAATTCCGGTTACAAATACACAATCCTGTGGGAAAGTCCTGCTGAGCTGCTGTATTCAGAGTATTGCAGATGGTGGTTCTTTATTCAGAGTAGTCAGGGCTGAAATGCTGTTTACCGTTGGCTTAAAAAAAAAAACATCAATTTTTTTTCTCTCCATCTTCACCAGTCCTTCATTGCAGTTTGAAGCTGCCTGGGCTTTGACCAACATTGCATCAGGGACGTCTGCACAGACACAGGCAGTGGTCAAATCCAGTAAGTGGTTCGGACAGAGTCCCTATCGGTCTGTTTTGACTTTTATCGGCTCCGTCTGTAGTTAAAGACTCCTGTTATTCTCTGTAGATGCTGTCCCATTGTTTTTGAGACTTCTGCACTCTCCTCATCAGAATGTGTGTGAGCAGGCCGTGTGGGCGCTGGGAAACATCATTGGTGAGTAACTGTGAAATGTCCTCTCGGTGTTACTAACTCTGAATTTATAAAAAAGGAAGCAAATGTTCAGAGAGTGAGCACTATACAATAACAACGAGAAAACTAGAAAAAGTGTTTTGCTTTCCTCACAACAACTACAAAAACAAAGAAGAAACGCTGACCAATATGATTGAAACTCTTTGCTGTCGTGTTTATAGCAGCTGCTATATGCATTTTGAATAACGCTGTTAGTTCAAACTGTATTATTCCATGGTCTGTTGAAATTCTTGATTCTGATTGGCTGGAGGGTGTGCTGTATTTTCGTTGAAGCTTACAGATAGTTCCAGTCAGTTTTGATCACAGTTCAAAATAAATGCGCTTCTTTCAAACGTTTACAGTTACCATAGCAACTTGCATGTGCTGCGCATGAAACCGATAAGGGCTATTAATGGCGGACGGGAAATCCGCAAAATTAGGAAAATACACATCAACTATGCCACAAAATCAAGTTTTAAGAGTTTTTTAAGCAAGAATGTAGTTATTTTAAAGTCAAATCGGCAGTTTATGTGTATGTATAGCGTGTCTTTAAAAATGTTGGAAGCTCCAGGCGGTCAGCGGAAGCTCCGCAAACGGCTCCTCCCGAGGGAAGCTTTATGACGGCCAGAGAATCTCCGATTCTACGCAGCTGGATCTAATCTCTTGCATCTCTATTGTTAGAACAGGATATACAATTAATCTTTGGTGTATCTAACGGTCAGTCTTTGGACATTTGAACCTATAATTTGTTCTCGGATGTATTTTTTGACCGAGTAAGTTTCATAATTAATTTATGACCGTAAGTAATGTAATAATACACTGATCCTGCGTGTTTGGCTAATTGCTTTTGTTTTAAAGAAGATAAATAAAGCAGAATGATAGGTTTAATCATTATGCAAAATGTACCTATATTTAACAGCAGAGATTTCTGAAATAGACTTATTTGCTTCAAAGACTCTAGAATACATTTGAAAATGTGTATTTAATTTATATGGTACCTTTTATAAGATTTGAATGTTTGTTGTGAAATATAAATCGCGGAAATTCTGCTACACTGTAGGTAACCCAGCTTTTTGTCAAGACAAAGCCAATATACAGATCCTTCCTCGTCAGAGAAGCGGTAGAAAGTAGACAAAAGAAACGTGTGACAGAATGTGACTGGAAACACACTCCAAGTGTGACTGGGAATGTCTTATTTGTCCACCTGTGATCGGACTGATGAAATCGCATCTTAATATTAGCAGATATAAACAGTACGCACATGCTCTCTCTCTCCCTCTCCCTCTCTGTCTGCCTGCCTGCCCGTCAGCCTGTCACAGCTGATTCAGTGGAGGGACTAGAAAATCTAACATGTAAAAACGGACAAAAATTCGGACAAATATTGCGCTGCAAAGAGCAAAACTATTTTAAATTTAGGCCTACTTTGCCAAATGACCATGGAATAAGCAGGATAAATAATGGCTTGTCGTGCGTAAAATAATTTTAATGCACTTTGTGTGGCCCTTTGCCTCCACGTCGTGCATTAAAATCCTTTAACACATGGCAAGCCATTGATTATCCCTTACTTAAACACCAAACGAATTATCTAGAGACTTATTAGTGTTTCAAAATTGTATATACAGTAGGGCTGCACGATTAATTGGAAAAAGACCACGATTCGACCCCCCCCCCCCCCCCCATACAAATATGTTTCTTAATGTTTTAGAAGACTTCAAAGCTTACATTGTGTCCCAACAAATGTATCCCACAAAATCCACATCATTTGAACTTGTAACAGCTGTGATGCTCATGAGTAGTGTGTTTTCCGACATTAATGCATGTGTGTTTGTGTATTATGGGCTCTGTGCAGGTGATGGACCTCAGTGTAGAGATTACGTCATCTCGCTCGGTGTGGTCAAACCTCTCTTGTCGTTTATTAATCCTTCCATCCCCATAACCTTCTTGAGAAACGTCACCTGGGTCATTGTCAACCTGTGCCGAAACAAAGACCCTCCACCACCCATGGAAACAGTACAAGAGGTGAGCAGCGTGTGTGGCCCTGTATGTGCTTTTAAAAGTCATTTGGGTTGGTAAAAATTATCATAAGTCCATTCATCCAATTGAAGATTTAGTAAACAAATTGAATAAATTGCAATACTAAAGTAAAAATACTGTAATTTGATTGGCTAAATTGATCCGTTTAGCTGTTTGTTTGACTGAATGATGTGTGTGAGGCACTTTATGAACTGGTATTTAATTCATTATGCTACAGTTTTCAAATCTTCAAATTATATTATATTGTTGAAGATTTTTTGCCTTTCAGCCTCATCCGCAGTAATGTAAAATGTGTGTGTGTGTGTTACAGCATCTATTCAGTCAGATATAATGCTGTGTATTCTGCGTGCCAATATTTAATGTTGTGCTCATTTTTCTTTTCATTTTCTGCTATCTGTAATCTGGAGGTGTCGCTTTGAGCTGAAGGGAACATATTGTACCTCCTGCTGCTATGAAATCATTAGACTGTTTTCACTCTCTGTGTGTGTGTGAGATATAGCAACTGCTTCATTGATGGCAGGTCTAATGAATATTCTGTTGTGCCACAGCTGATTTCATGTTTACATGCGGTCTGCTTATTCAGTTTCAACTGAAATATCAAGTTCTGAAATGTCTGTTTTTCTCACACAGATTCTTCCTGCCCTCTGTGTACTCATATATCATACAGATATAAATGTAAGTATGTCGGATTACTTTTCCCAACAAAGTGTTGCTTTTAATTCAATAGTGTAGTAAATGTGGGTTTAGTGTCTTAAAGCGAAGGTTCACTCAAGAAGGAAAATAGTCATCATTTGCTTACTTTTTACTTATTTACAGGGTTCATACTGTCATGAAACACCTGGAAAATTCATGACATTTTGACATGGCATTTTCCAGGCCTGGAAAAGTTTTGGAAAAAAACTGAAAAACCCACTTAGTTTTGGAAAAGTCATGCAAATTAGTTAAACAGATATCTGTATAATTATATATAGGTTAATTGTCTTTACTGTTTTTTGGCCATGACCAACACATGCTCTCACATTATTAGTGCTGTGTGAGCATTATCTAAATACGCTTTTCATAGATATGAAGATTCTGTTAAACTAAATGTTGCATGTTTTATGATGTGCTGTAATACCTTTGAACATGCACTGTTTTTCTGTTTTCTGTTATGTACCATGTATGCGTAGACATTACATAAAACATTAGGTCATGAAAATTTACTTAAGTCCTGGAAAAGTCATTGAATTTTAGTAGTAAAAATGTGTATAAACTTTGTATTCAACATATTTGAGTTACTTCTTTTGAACAAAAAAGATATTTTCAAGAATGCTGGTTGACTTTATGCAAAAAGAAGGCCTAGATGGGCTTTATTTAGCAAAAGATGATTGCTTGACTATTATCACCGTTATTAAATGGCTGTATACCACACACATCAAAACGAATTTCATTACCCTAAAAACTCTATTTGGAAGAAAAAAAATGTAATAAATACTTTTTAAATAGTTGGACGATTATATGACATTCAGATCTGTTTTGGCTGTAAAGAAATACATTTTTTCTTTTTCCCGTTCTTTTTTTAAATACACTTTAACTTTATTAAAAAATATATATATATAAACCTGAAATAAATAAATTGTCATTTTTGGACCCGGATCTTATTGGAGCACCTTTAGGTGTCAAATACTTTTTGAAAAATGTTCTAACTTATTTTAGTGTTACAAATAGCGATGTCCCGATCAGGTTTTTTTTCCCTCGAGTCCGAGTCATTTGATTTTAAATACCGAAACCCGATCCGATACTTCTGTAATACATGAAAAAGAATAAAGAAGAGCGAAGAAACAGATCCAGGATGTTCTTTTTATTTTAATTCACCTTATTTTAACATTCAACAACTCTGTTAACAAACAGAGCACTTCTGTGAGGTGGCTTGAACAAGTAATAAATAACATCAATTCACTTTTGGACTTTAGTGCAACAGTAAATATAATAAAAACTAATGTAAAAACAAAAAGCACCTCAACTTAAAATGCCCTGCAGTCAATCCCAAGTTAACATATCTCACAGTTTGCTATGGCAATGTTGGCATCATCAACATTAAAATGCCTCCAGACTGCAGACATACTCGTGCTTTCCGCTTCAAGCTCCTTCCGTGTTATACTTTGCCCAATAGTGTCTGCAACAGTCATGCCACACACGTTGCTGTTTCTTTGTGAAGTCAAGAAAGAGTTCTAACTCTGTGCCACTGCATAACTATACATGTGTTAAATTTATAAGAAAAA
>CAIGQQ010004000.1:3096473-3131174 GCA_903798035.1 Danio albolineatus
TAATATTAAGTGTCCAAAGTCCATTCACACACACACACACACACACTCACACAATATATATATATATATATATATCGTTTTTATTTTGATGAATTGATTTGTAATTTGGTCATGTGGAGGCTGTGAAATTGACAGCGTAGGGCGACATCTAATGGTGTGTGTTAGTAATATTAAGTGTCCAAAGTCCATTCGTTCATTGATTAATTGTTGTTTAGAGACAAATCTGATTTCTGATTCATGTAATGTGGGTGAGCGTTTGAAGGATGGAATGAATGGGGGTTCACACACATTAAAGTTTGTTGACCTCTATTGGTCCCACTTTATATTAAGTGTCCTTAACGACTATGTACTTGCATCAAAAAATAAGTACAATGTATTTACTGTGTTCATATTGTATTTGAGAACACTTGTGATGCTCTTGAGTTGAGATAGGGGTAAAGTTAAGGACAAGTTCGGTGGTATCAGTAGGTTTAAGGGTGGGTTAATGTGTAAGTGATGGTCAACAGTGTATTTACAAATGTAATTACAGATGTAATTACATACAGGTATTTAATCAGGCATAAGTGTGATGTGAAAACATGTATTTACACAATAAGTACATTGTACCAAATCATTATTTTTGGTTTAAGTACATATTAGTTAAGGCCACTTAATATAAAGTGGGACCCATCTATTTTCATAAAATAGTTTCAAGACGTTTTACTTCCAGAAGTGATGTTCAACTTAATTGCAAATTACCTTGGAAAGTGTATGTCTGTTTTGTATTGCTTCTATGTAATATACAGTACAATAACGCATACAATGTAAATACTCAACAGGGAAAGAATATGGCAAGGCAGATAAGCGATGGCTATATTCAGACCCGACAATAGTTTCTCTAGAGCTTCTGACTGTCGTTTTAGATGGTTTTTTGGCCGTACTTCTGATCTACGCCATCATTAAAGACAAACACTACAGGTAAACATGATAACAGATTAACAGGCTACTGAAGAAAGACCTGTGACTTGAAAAGTTATTTAAATTCAAAGACAATGAAGTTTTGTTAAAGGGACTATTTACGAAAGCAATGCATCTGTATAAACGTTATTTCTTTCTGAACCAGGCACTTTGTTCAGATCACACTCTGTGTTTGTGAGCTGTATGGAGGCTGGATGACCTTCTGTCCAGACTGGCTGATAGGAAGCCCAAACCTGAACACCAGCAACTGGCTGTACCTGTGGATATACCTGGTGTTCTTCAATGGCATCTGGGTGCTGGTGCCTGCACTCCTGCTCTGGCAGTCATGGACGGATCTAAGAAGAATGCATCAGACTCCCAAGAAGAAGAGCAGATGAGTCAGAGGAGGTCTAATTCTAGAATTATTACATATTGGTAGGGCCAGACAGAATCTGCAGACATTTTTTGCTTTTTCTGTGAGAATTGTTTGAGAATTTTGTAAACAACAACAACAACAAAAAAAAAAGATTTATGCGGAATGAATTTGGCAGTATCATAACGAACAACTTAATAAATGAAATGAAAAAATAATAAGCTTTTAATTTTAATTGAATGTTTACAACGCAAATCCAATTAGATCCACTTATTTGGTAAATAAATTCTCAAATACTATCTATTAACTAAAAGACAGAAAATATTACTTTACAAACTGAATTTTCAGTCGTTCATTCATTCATTTTCTTTTCATCTTAGTCCCTTTATTAATCTGTGGTCGCCACAGCGGAATGAACCGCCAACTTTTATGAAACGCTAAAGCATATATTTTACGCAGCAAATGCCCTTCCAGCCGCAACCCATCACTAGGAAACATTCATTCACACCATAGACTGTAATCGATAAGGATGTAGTAGTATCCTTGACATCACCCGTAGGTTTCTGAAGAACCCCAAAAAAGCTAGATTCACACATATACACTAAGGCCAATTTAGCTTACCCAATTCACCTATACCACGTCTTTGGGGAAACCGGAGCACCCACATGAACACAGAAAGAACATGCAAACGCCACACAAAAATCAACAATATTACTGAAATTAATTAAAAAAAAACTGAGCAAGTGTAAATTTAATTAAATTAATTTCAATAAATGTTATCAAATAAATAGACTCAACGATGGACTAAAATTGACGTGCAGATTTCTGCGTGCGCTCAGTCTGTGTGGGTCGTTTTAGAATTGCTGGTCCAATTTGCATCTCCAGTAGAAAAAAATTATTTTTCAAAAACTTTAATAAAACCGCTTTGAATAATTACACAAATTATATCAAGTTAGCTCTAAACTTCAGGAGGATTTCATATGGGATAGGATTCACTATTTCTTACTATACTATTTTGTACCGTCTCTGCCTACTGAAATACACATTAAGCTATAATTATGAAATGAGGCAAACTTTCATCTTTTTATGTGTTTATTCTACCAAGTAAAATAAACATTTGCATGAAACATTTATTTTCTGTATTATTTGTAATTTCAGACTTCGTATTTCCCCCAAAACTCACTACGTGATCCAATATGTTCCAAGTGAATGTGAATAGTTATGACAGATCCAGTTTTCTCACACCCCTTCGCTTCTTAATACCCGATGAATCATGCTTATGTGTATTTTCCTTTATGAAAGCGTAACCGGTTGTGCTGCTGTATTTTTAGCATAATAGTCACTCGTACATGCAGGTCTGATCAAGAAGTAAGGTATTGCCTTATCATCATAATTAATTTATTGCACAATTTACAGCTTTGTATTTTCAGTACAGCAGCTTTGTGTGTAAATAATACATCTAATAATTGTGGTGCTTATGAAAACAACGTAGTTAAAATTAGTATACATCTCGATTAGGTATAATTATGCGTACTTATAGAATTATGCACTAGGACCAAAATAAATAAATGAAACACGACGATGATTATATAAAAGTATTATGTTTTGCATAATAATGGCACACTATTTGGCATTACTTAAAGCATTAATTAGTGATGCACAGTGCATTTGTTACTGTATTGATTCGTTATTTTAGTGTTATTAAAAGTACAACTCATCCATTACTTACTATCAAAAGATCCGACTTTTGATCTTTAAAAAAAAGAGTCAATGTTGAAAATTATCATTCATTTTTTTCTTCAGCTTAGTCCCTTATTTATCAGGGGTCGCCACAGCGGAATGAACCTCCAACTATACCAGCATATGTTTAACACAGTGGCTGCCCTTACTGCAACAACACAGCACTGGGAAAATACATTAACATTCACAGACTTATAAATACTTTAGGATTGTTTTTCATTCTTAGTTCATCTTTACTAGTAGTTAACTGGTTACAATTAAGTAAAGTGCATTTTAAACCATCTCATTGTTATGAAATGCACTCTCCAGTATCAAAAGATGTGTATTACAGTATGGGCATAATGGAAATAAAGGGTCAGTTCACCCAAAAAGGGAAATTCCCTCCTAATTTACTCACTCTCAAGGGGTTCTAAACATTTATGATCTTCTTTCTTCTGTTGAACAAAAAAACAAGATAGTTTGAAGAATGCTGAAGAAAAAAACAGCCATTGACATCCATAGCAGGAATTAATTTACCATGGATGTAGGGCAAAAATAAAATCTCGATAATGATTTTCCTTATTGAACGATAACAATATATATTTCAATACAAGTTGTTGATGCATCCAGATGTAAAAGAGTATCCCAACAATGACTAAGGCCACAAAAAATAGCAGGTCTGTTTAAACGGTGGCTGAAAATTCGATACATCTCTAATATCAACACACTTTTAGATTCCCATTGTTGCACATTTCTGCTGTGTGATTGACTAGTACAATCAGTATAATCTGTGTGATTGACTAGTGCAATCTCTTGGATCAATACAGAGTAAAAAAAAAGTCCAGAGCGTATCATTGTTAATAACATTAATTTTTATCACGATTCCATACAATATAGTTTATCAGCCCAGTCCTACATGGATGGCAATGGCTGCTGCTTTTCAACATTTTTCTAAATATCTCCCTTGAGTTCAACAAAGAACCTCGGACATGTTTAGAACAAGACGATTATTTTCCATAATGACCGATAACGATTTATATTTCAATTCAAGTTGTTAAGGTTTCCAGATTTAAAAGAGTACCCCAACAATGACTGAAGCCACAAAAATTTGAGGGTCCATTAAATGGTTGCCAAAAATTTGGTACATCTTTAATCCCAACACTTTTAGATTCCCAGTGTTGAGCATTTAAAGTAAAAATGTAAAGTAAAAAAGTCCAGCGCTTATCACGGTTATTGACATAAATTTTATCACCATTCAGTAAATTGTTCAACGCTCCAGGATGTCAATGGCTGCTGCTTTTCTCGCATTTTTCTAAATATCTCCCCTTGAGTTCAACACAAGAAAGAAATTGCGTCTACAATACACCATGATTACAGTAAACACTTAGGAGTGCAAGACAAGTAAATACAGATAAAATTAGTGAAAAGTCACCTTCACTGAACAAAAGTCTTCAAATGTATAATGGTCACACTTTACAATAAGGTCGCATTAGTAAATGTGAGTTAATTTAATTTATTAACTTACACTGAACAACACTTGTACGGCTTTTATTAATCCTAGTTTAGTTACATGAACTAATGCATTACTAAATTCCATATTCATGCTTGTTATTAGTTAATGCACTGAGAGTTAACATGAACTAACAGTGAATGTCTTTAACAAACAAACATAACTTCTGTAATAAATGTATTGTTCATTGTTTAACAATAACTAATACAGCTTTATTGTAAAGTGTTACCTGTAAAATAATAATAATAATGATAAAGTGTCATTAACATATACTGTAATAAGTTTAAACTACATCACATCTCCCAGTCCTCATGCTTTCTGCAGTAGTTTAGCTATAGACAGAAAGGCTTGTTGAAGACCCAGACCCTTCACGGCGCTGCAGGCTTGGATCTCCCATTGGCGATCCGTGTAAGTGTCCAGATCCAGCTTGTTGGACACCTCTCTGATAGTCATGGTGTTCGGCAGGTCCTTTTTGTTGGCCAGCACCATCAGGGGAACCCCTTTCAGATGCTCATCGTGCAAGATCTTCTTGAGGGCTTTCTGAGCTTCTCCGATCCTGGCGTAATCACTGCTGTCCACTACGAACACCAGCACTTTACATCCCTCCAGGTAGTACTTCCAGTTGGGCCTCATGGTGTCCTGCCCTCCAATGTCCCACACGGTCAGAGAGGTCTTCTTGTTGAGCTGGAGGGTCGCCACATTGAAGCCCACGGTGGGCGAGGTCTGCATGATGACTCCGTGCAGCTGTCTGTACAACAAAGTGGATTTTCCTGCTGAATCCAAGCCCATGATGAGCACCTGAGGAGGCTTTTTAAACCGTTTGGACTTGATGGCGCCCATCTTGGATTCTGACTGAGCTTACGGGCAGTTGATTCTTCTGCAGGGCATCAGAGCCTTCAGTTTTCAGCTTGTGTTTTTGAAGGAAATCCTGTGAAAAAGAGAAGTGACACGAAGTTGTGAATGACAGTGTGTGACTAAAGTAGTCAGGACTGCCCTTGTGATACAGCCGGACGAGCTGGTCCGCATTTTTAAACGGGTTTGTCAGCTTTGCGTGCGTGCCAACAACCTGATCCCGGAGACTTTAAAGGAATTTAAAGTCAATGTCAGTGAGTGTCGGTTAACAGTCTACAGAATATATAAATATATTTAATTCATTCACAGACAGATACACACAAAAAGCAGGTTAGCTTAATATATTACAAATATTCAAATATACACATTTTTTGTGTGTTTTTTTTTGTTTGTTTGTTTGACTGTGACCATGGTACCACATCATGGTAATGGACAATGGTCATTTTATTATTCGATAATGTCAAGGTTATTTGAAATATAAAATACATGTTCAAATGAAGTCAACTACTTTATATTCATACATTCGTTTTCTTTTCAGCTTGGTCCCTTTATTAATATAGGGTCGCCACAACGGAATGAACCGCCAACTTATTCAGCAAATGTTTTCCCATCACTGGGAAACACCCATACATTCCCATTCACACACACCACGGACAATTTAGCTTACCCAATTCAACTACAATTTGTCTTTTGGACTTGTGGGGGAAACCGGAGCACCCGGAGGAAACCCACGCAACCACGGGGAGAACATGCAAACTCTACACAGAAATGCCAACTGACCCAGCTGAGGCTCAAACTTGTGACCTTCTTGCTGTGAGGAGGCAGTGCTACCCTTTGCGCCACCCGCTCACCCCTCAATTACTTTATTCGTACGTTCATTTTCTTGTCGGCTTAGTCCCTTTATTAATTTGGGGTTGCAACAGCGGAATGAACCGCCAACTTATCCAGCATTTGTGTTACGCAGCGGATGCCATTCCGGCCCCAACCCATCTCTGGGAAATAAATTACTTTATATACTCACCAAAAATAATTGTTACAAAGTACTTGTTTTATACGTTGCCCCATTTTTTTGCCTTCACATGTGTGTGTTTGTGTTGGGAAAAATAGGCTGTGTGTTTAGAATATATTTAGAGTGTATATGTGTCTGTTCAACTGTAGTTAATGTTGTATGGTAATAGGTGTCACGGTGGAGCTGTGGGTGGCACGATCGCCTCACAGCAAGAAGGTCACTGGGTCAGTCAGCATTTCTGTGTGGATGTTCTTCCCGTGTTGGCGTGGGTTTCCTCCGGGTGCTCTGGTTTCCCCCACAAGTCCAAATACGTGTGGTACAGGTGAATTGGGTAAGCTAAATTGTCTAGTGTATGTGTGTGAATGAGTTTGTATGGTGTTTCCCATTGATGGGTTGCTGCTGGAAGGCATCGGCTGTGTAAAACATATGCTGGATAAGTTGGCGGTTCATTCCGCTGTGGCGACCCCTGATAAATAAGGGACTAAACTAAAAGAAAATGAATGAATGTCGATACCATCTAGTAAAATACCTTAGTTTATTTGGTTCACTGTAACCCTGCAAAAGCCCCACCAGGCCTGCTGGTACATCAATTACAATACTATAATCACGTGGAGGACTGGAAAACGGAGCTGCTGTAGAAATACAGTGAGCGTCAGTAAATATCCTTCATCGTTTAATAACTGAGACCATTAGAATATCTTTTTTAACCCAATTATCATCGAACATTGATTTGTTCTTATATCTGACTGTTTTGGGTGTCACAGTTGCTCAGTGAGTAGCACGATCGCCTCACAGCAAGAAGGTCGCTGGTTCAAGCCTCGGCTGGGTCAGTTGGCATTTCTGTGTGGAGTTTGCATGTTCTCCCTGTGTTGGCGTGGGTTTGCTCTGGGTGCTCCGGTTTCCCCAAGTCCAAAGGCATGTGGTATAGGTGAATTGGGTCCGTAGTGTATGTATGTGAATGAGTGTGTGATGATAAATGTGATGTTTCACAGTGATGGGTTGCAGCTGGAAGGGCATTCGCTGTGTAAAGCGTATGGATAAGTTGGCGGTTCATTCTGCTGTGGTGACCCCAGATTAATAAAGGGACTAAGCCCAAAAGTAATTGAATATCTGACAGTTTTATTATTTAATATTATTTGGATATGGGGAGAATACAATATAAAAGTGCCTGCCTATGAAAATTGGACAACTGAATGTGGAGTTTATCAATCTCAAATCTCGCTATAGCAGTTGTATAACTAACGTTTTTGGTCGGTTTTATTCCATAAAGTGATCCCTTTAAATCCCGCCTACTCTCTTACTACCCAATCGATGAAGCAGGAGTGATTCAACTGCGTCTGTGATTGGTCAGTCGAGCCGTCGTTCATGAAGCCGTAGCAACAGTAATCAGGAAACGAGTGAGTTCGTTTCCTCGCTTACGTGAACGCGTTTCCGTGGGCAACAAACCGAGAGCAGAGCTAGAGGAGCAGGTTAAGTCGATAAATACATGCTGTCGAAGTCCCTGCGGTCGCTAGGTAGGTGTTGTGAAGTTGTCTCTGTGAAAACAGCTTCTCTGTTGTCTGAGTTCATCTCGTGTTTTGAAATAGCAGTGCAGTAGCTGTCAGGCTAACTGAGCTTTGCTCGTGCACAGTAACGCGAGCCTGCAAGAAGATAGCCAACGTTTAAACTAGTGCTGCGATTTATTTCACGTGCACTGTACACATTAACGTGAGCAGACAATGTTTTCTCTGTTTTACCTAAGTGCATGTATGGTACACTGCTGTAACTGGCCACTGTTGAAGTGACACAGATGTATGGTAACTAGAAGTTCCAGCAGCTGCTTTGTTATTAAGCAGCGAGATTGAGGTAAAGTTTATTTTGTATATTCTCAAATGCATTCAGTGACAACTTATAGTGACGTCCCTATAGTGTTTACCATGGTACTTTGAATATTTGGTCTGAAATCACACGTAAGTACAACTTCAAAACAGCATTAGCACTGTTTAATTGACTGTGAACTATGCACTTTGATAGTCTATGGCTTCTAATGTGATTTCTCCATTTAGAACTTGTAAATAATACTTTTCTGAAATTATAATATTAAGGAGAAAGTCAGAATGTGCCTATATAAAACCAACTTTACCTCAATAGCACCGAGGGATTATAACAACAGGCAAGTACTCTTGATCACTGATCAGTTTTGTGTCATTTCACATTTAAAAGACTGTCTGCATGTACTTCCCTATATTGCGTGCTCTCACTGTGGAGTTGTTGAACTGGACTGCTGCAGTGGTCATCTGTTCTGTCATCCCTTTAAGATAATTAACCTCAGGTTGAGCCTGGAAGGATGTCAAACAAAAAGTACCTGTGGAAAATGTATTGAGGTGAAGTTGGTTTTTATATTTGCGCATCCCTTCAGTGACAACTTGTGACATGCTCTCTATATTGTTTACCATGCTGCTTTGAATATTCAGTCTGAAATCGCATGGAAGTATGACTTCAAAACTAAAAAATGTTTATTGGTAGTCATTGGTAGACTATAAAAATGTACATTGATGGTCATTGGCTGCTAATGTGATTTCCTAATTTAGAATTTGTAAATAATACTTAGCGACATTTGCAATAAAAACTCAAAACATAAATTCATGTAGAAAGTATATGTTAACATTATATTGAAACATTTTGTTTATATTTTCCAAAACAACTAACCATAGAGTTATGGGACCGGGAAAATATCGATCTGTAAACATGCTTTGTACTTTAAATTAGGAAAATAAACATGCGTTATGGATGTGACCAAAGAAGTCTGTGAGTTTGCGGTACATACTTTGTAGAAATGCTGTGAATTAAACTGCACCACCCAAAAGAAATAATGATAATCAAAAGGATGAGAGTTGACTTTTTACAGAATAAAAATGATAAATTTTATTTTATTTAACAATTTTTTTTTTATTTAACATGAGGAAAAAGTGTCCTTATAGAGGTTACTGATGTAAAATTGCCACTTTTGTGACTTTGGTATATCAAATATAGTAGTTTGAAAACATTGACAGATACGTTTTTGAGTATGTCTGAAGTATTGTATAGTACTTGCTTACACAACTTAAAAACCGTTTCCATATTTTGGTGAAAACGTTTTTCATGTCAAGGTTGACATTTGCATGGAATAGCTCTTTTCCATTAAGGGAAAAGTCTGCATGTGCGAATATAAAACCAACTTTACCTCAATGGAAAATGGTTGCTTGTAGCTGAACAACAAAACAGCCTCTTGTGAAACTATTTGAGAAGATCCTTCTAAAATATTTCTAAAATGCTGATGTGATGCTTACACATAGATATCATGTTATTGTTATTGAAATATCTTTTGCTCCTTATTCAGACGTTTTTTTTGGGGAAAAAATGAAAATGATACGTTAAATTGTAAAGTGATTTGTAAAGTAAAAATTAGCAATAAAACATTCATAAGTTTTCAAATGATTTAGATTTTTAAATAAATATTTGAATTCAATTGAAATTTCAAATAATCTGAAAAAAAAACAGACACATAAAAAGCAGGTGATTTGTTCAGTATTAACAACTCGGCATCAAATCAGCATATTTCATCGATTTCTAAAGGATCACGTGACACTGAAAATACTGTGATAATGACAAAATTCTGTGAAAATTCAACTTTACTATGATATAATTAATTGGGAGAAAAAAATGAAATTATATATTAAAATTTTAAGTAAAAATTGGCTGTAAAAACATTCATAATTGTTCAAATGATGTTCAAATAAATATCTGAATAGAAATGTTTTTAAGAATCTGAAGCAAAAAATCAGTTTACCACATAAAAAAGCAGCAATATCTGATTTCTTTATTAACAACTGAGCATCAAATGAGCATATTTCATTGATTTCTAAAGGATAAAATACTGAATTTTTTTACTTTAATTCAGGGCCACGATTTTAATATGACTGGATGATTTACTAAATCATAACTTTTGACAATTGAGGTAAAGTTAGTTTTATATTTGCACATTCGTTCAGTGACGACTTGTGACACGCTCCCTATATTGTTTACCACTCTACTTACAATAATCGGTCTAAATTTGCATGCAAGAATGACTTCAAAGCAACAATAGCACTGTTTAAGTGACTTTACATAACAGTTCTGTCTGGTTCTCAAATCTGATTGGCTGATAGCTGTGCGATATTCCCGTAATAACAGCACTCGTACAGCCTCCTCAACCATGTGTATTACTCCACCCACATTGTGACAGCAGATGAATAAACACAATACAGCTTGAGAAAAATTGCAGCTGTTGAGATTTTTGAGATTTTTTTTAGGAGAGAATGTAGTTGTTTAGAGTGCAACTATGCAGTTTATTTATAAGGATAGTGCCTATTTTAAAAATGTATCATTTCTAATAAACAGCACATCGGCATCCATCAGCCTCTCATACTGAGCAGAGCAAAGACGGTTGACGTTGTCCATCCACAAGATGGTGACAGAGACCTCATAATAAGCCCTTAGAGGAGAAAAACTCAGCGTAATTTCATTATTAATGACATTCTAAGGGGCCGATACCGCCTAACGCACTTTTTGTGTTAAACGGTGCCTTTTTAAAATTATTTAATAATGGCCATGAGCATTTTGCTCGCTGCTTATTATGATTTTTAGACTCTCTGTGTTTAATTTCCTTTTTTATTTACTTGATTATGCCGTCAAACTGTTGTGTAAACGCAATATCACACTTGTAGCAGTGCGATATGGCTGTACACTGAGGGCACACTAAGGCACGCCAATGAACGCCTCACATCAGTGCTGATATACAGCCACATTGCTAGGCCTGTCACGATATCTATTTTGTGCTGTCTGATATATTGCACCAAAATATATTGCGATAAACGATATTATTGTCATTTTATTCCACTCATAATGCCAGAATGACAATATAATATCATAATGCAAGTACAATCTTCCAAAGAACACGTAATATTTCATTCTTAAGAATATTTAATTAAGTTATATTCATTTTAGCAATTAACAATAAGGTATTGGAATCAGAATGTGAAAATGCATATCTTAAATAAATAGTAATAAATGTTAACAAAAAAGGTAAAAAGTAACAGAGGCTGCAATTTCTGCTACCAGATCTATCTTTAGTACATGAAAATATACTCAAGTAATTTACAGTAAATACTATAATGTTTTTTTTAACCATACCGACACCTCCAATAAAGATATAATATTGCTAGAATTGTTTTTTTTATTTATGGGCGATTATATATTGCATCACCAAAAATTATTGTGGTCATGTTCATGTGTTGTGCGATAAGTCGATATATTAATTATTGTGACAGGCCTACACATCGCACTGCTACGAGTGTGATATTGCTCATGTATATAACGCTGCTGATATGATTTCTCCATTTAGAATTTGCAAAGAATACTTGTCAGAAACAATATTATTAAGAAGACTGTGCGAATAGAAAACCAACTTTACCTCAGTCTTTTGACAAGTAATTTGTATCCCTGTAAACCTGTGGTATTTAACCCATGTGTCCAGTTTCACACTTCAGGGATCTGCCATGGTGGATGTGAGCAAGTGGCCTCTCTTCACCCTCTTGAGTGCACAGGAGCTCTCCTCTATTCGACAGGCATGCATCTTTGGTGCGTCTGCCAACGAGGCCATATACATCACCCACGATGATGAAGTAAGCTGACTGCGAAACTGATAGTGTCTTCTTTGTCTGTGTGGGACTTCGGTGTACTGTTTCAGTGGTTCATACACTAGTAACAGAAAAAAGGGTCACTGCATGCTTCGGTGTCCATATGAAAACTGTTCTGGGTGTTTTGGGACAGGTGTACGTGTTGGGTTTGAACTGCAGTAACTGCCTGGGCACTGGAGACAGTCAGAGCACCATCGCTCCTAAAAAGCTGGACTGCCTGAGTGGGAAGAAGCTGGTCAGTTTGAGCTATGGCAGCGGGCCTCATGTTTTACTGGTCACTGAAGGTGAGTAGAAGTGTAAATCCATAATTAAATGTTTTTAGCTGCTTCACTGCTTGTTTTTAAAGACTGCGTCATGGAATATCATGAATTTAAAAAACATTTCGGTCACACTTTATTTTGATGGTCCGTTTGTTGAATTTAAATTACATTGTAACTATTTGTCAGTAGATTATAAGTAAACTGTTAGGTTGGGATTAGGGTTTGGGTTGGGGTAAGGTTTAGTGTAAATTGACATGTACTTGCAATGTTTCTTATAGTCCAGGGATCACCAATCTCGGTCCTGGAGGTCCGGTGTCCTGCAGGGTTTAGCTCCAACTTGTCTCAAAACACCTGCCTGGATGTTTCAAGTATACCGAGTGAGAGCTTGATTAGCTTGTTCAGGTGTATTTATTTAGGGTTGGAGCTAAAATCTGCAGGACACCGGACCTCCAGGAACAAGTTTGGTGATCCCTGTTATAGTCCTGTTGAATGTCAGTATCAACAGATATAAGCAGACAGTCTACTAATACTCAAATGGACCATCGAAATAAAGTGTTACCAACATTTCTTCCAGACATTGAAAGTTTGGAAATGCTTGATTTGTTTGGTTCAAGTCTTGGAATTTTTGTTTGTTGGTTTCATCAAGTCTTAAAGAATTTTTGTTTGTTGGTTTCAGTTTTATTTTACATGTTTTCAAATGTAGTTTTTCTGTTGCGTTGTTAGTTTTTTTTAGGTGTAGCCTATATTATATGGCATAAGTGGCTCCTGAGAGAATTGAAATTATAGCTAATTGGGTTGCAAACTAACTTTTTTGTGCCTCTGCAACTGGTATTAGTCATGTATTAAAAATCTTATATTTGTGTAAATTACTCCTGATTTAATTTATTAGTCAACATTGTATTAACGTTATAGGCTATGGGAATTAAATAATTCCATTTTAGCTTAGTTCTTTAGCAATTGCGACATGAAAATATTTGATTAAAGATAGATTTTCCTTTTGTCTTCTTGGTGCTCTTTGTATGTCATCGAAATTGAGCTTTTTAGTCAGGGAAAAGTTATGGATTTTTTTTATTTGGCTTAGAGTGGGAACCTTGTTGTGAGTGTATAATTGTTTACTTGTATTCAAATAAAGTTGTCAAGGAAGAAAACACTCTTGTATGATTGTTCTAGCTAAATGTTTAAAGGTCCTGTAAAGTGCTTTGAAATATGAATTTTTTTATTCCATGTTTAATGTAATCTCAACCGAAACATGATGTTTTCCCCTTTAAAAAACTGCCAATAGCATTTTGTTCTTATCACAGCTCTGCCAGTGAGGGTGGTTGAGCTCAAGCGCAGCAAATGTGAAATGTCTGGAAGGTGGCGGGGCATGTCAGATACTAGACAGCATTTGATTGGTCAAGATTTTACTGAAGTATGAGGTGACTAGGCATGGGCCGGTATAAGATTCTGACGGTATTATTACGTTGGATAAAAATATCACGGTTTCACAGTATGACAGTATTGTGTTTACTGCTCTAAAATATATTCTTTTTAAATGTCTGTCTAAAAAACGAAACCTTTTCCCCCTTGAACACGATAGATTTTATTTTGAGAAACATTTAAAGTAAAAGTTACAATTTTTTTTGGCAGTAAACACGTCAAGCTAAATAATTCAAGTGAATCATTGACTTCTGCGGTCTTCATTTGTTTCAAAAACACTGATGTCTTTACAATTTACACCTAAAAAAAATGTTTTAAAATTTTTTAATAAAAAATATTACAGATACCGTAGGAACAGTATTACAGAAAATTTTGGCGGTATAAAAAACCTTGACTAATCCATACCGCAGTATACCTTGAAAACGGTTATCGTCCCATGCCTAGAGGTGACATGGAAAAAAACGTTGATCCATTTATGTGGAAGGGACAAACTACAAGCTTCATGTTTATATCGATTTTATGTCTTTTAAACATGAATTTTGTTGTTGTTTTGGAGCAAACTAGCTTATTGATATCCTAAAAACTAACCATACTGATACTAACATCTAAAATGCTTTATTTTAATTTCATGGGACCTTTAACCACAATAATGAGGATACATTTTATATGATTTTTGTGTATGAATTTCATAATACTTTTGTCTCTTTACAGACGGCGAGTTGTATGCATGGGGACATAATGGATACAGTCAGCTGGGCAATGGGACGACCAATCAAGGTGTATCTCCTATATTGGTTTCTACAAATCTGCAGAGCAAGAGGGTGACTGAGGTGTCCTGTGGTTCACACCACTCTTTGGCTCTGACCCATGAGGGTGAGGTAAGGAAATGCTTTTGAACATTAAATTGGTGCATTGTAAGAGAATGGAAGCTCATTTTGTTCACATACACTGGACGAATTGCTGGGTTCCACACAATTTAGTCATGTTGTCCCAACACAAATCTCTTAAGTAATGTGATTAACGTAACAAATTTAACAAAAATCTGCAGTATTGTGTTGTTTAAGCTCATTTTAAATAAGTAGTTTGAACAAGCAGCAAAACTATATACGTTTTTGAGTGTAAGAAAAAGAAGGAAACAATACAAAAAATCCAGGTTTACCAAGCAAGACAAATGAATGTAAAAGTGCTGATGGGGTGGAAAGTTCTGCAAGTGATCTACTGACAATGCACAAGTTAAAGAACTCAGACACAGCAGATCATGTATATAATGACCAGTACAATGCATCAAGACCAGTGATTATTAGGTCGCAAATAAAAGCAGCCGATGGTAATTAGTTGTGGCTAATCTACAATTACAGGAGCAAAAATGGGTCAAGACATGCTATTCAGTTAAGTAATGGTGCAAATACATGTAGAATAAATCCTGTAAACCCTAGTAAACAATGTCACACGATTCATGTATAAGCCTTCTTTATGAAATGGGAACTTTTATGCATGTATATATGTTCATGCCTCTTAATTGATCATTTGTCATAGTCTCATTAATAAAAAAAGAGATAGATAGATAGATTTATTTATTTATTTTCTTATTATACATATTTTCACTATATTTTGTGTTTAACAGATAAAAAAGAAACCCAAACAAGTTTGGAAAAAACTGAAAGATGATGCCAGAGTTTTCAGATTTGGGTGAACTATGCCTTTTAAGTTAATTTAAAAACCCCAAAGAAGAGAGAGTCTGCACTGACTGTTTGTAAATCTGGCCCTTAGTCACAATTTTGTGATAACCTGAAATTGTCAAGCAAGAGATAAAGTCCAAATTATGACACACTAAACCACAATTAAAAGATAAAGTCATATATTTTTAAATTTTATTTGAATTTACATCTTTTTTTAATGATAACTATTACTTGTTTGAAACTTTTTGACTTGTATATCATAATTTCACATTTCTATCTCATAGTTTTGATTTAGTATTCCAATATTTAGATATTATGCCATAATTGCAATTTATTGTGGTGTTACTTAATTTAAAATGTAGGAAGGTACCCCCAATGTCATATAGTAATCTGAAAGTAACAATAGATTATATTTTTTGTATATATCCTTAGATTACAAGTAGTCTTTCCTGATATGTGGTTCTCTCTGGCCCATCTGACCCGCTGGTGTGACTTTTCCTCTACTCTCGGCGGTTACAGCGCGATACTTCTGGTTACAGATGCGAGTGCGTGTTTGCAGAGTTTGCGTGTTTTTCTCAGAGTTTTTTTCCATGTCTATCATGGATCAGCTGTGATCGCCGCTGCAGTTTATGAGTGTTTATCATCGGTGAACAGCGCCAGAGCGTTAAAGCCAATTGCAGCCCTTCCTGTTGAGCGCGTGACCAATCATAGGGGTGTAAGAACGAACTCGCTAGACAAGGCTCAGAAAGCTAGTGGGATCTTTACATTTGTTTATTTGCTATAAATGCTGTTATGTTGTTCTGTACATGTACTTGAGTTTTTAAAGGTACTGTTTATATATCTGACTGTTTGTATTAAAGGACAGAATTGTGTTACAAATAGTATACAAATATATATTTATACATTTTAACACAAGACTTATTGTGACGTGTATAAATATAAAACTGTGTATGGAAAGCACCGTCAATGCACCGAGATATCGAACTGAACTGAACTGATGGCATGATAATCGTAACCGAACCGTGAGACCACTGTAGGTTCACGCCTCTAATTTAAACATTTAGTTCTCATACCCAATGAAATGATGCCCTGATCATCCTGTTGATGCTCAACTATGTCCATTAATTACAGTCAAACTTGTGACACCCTGCAAAAAAAAAAAATCTAACCAAAAGAATGAACCGAATATGGAAGTTTTTAAGTTTCTTTGCTCCCTGTCACATGCTAATCCCATAATCCAAACTAAATCCTTCCTGTTTCTTTTGCATGTAACAAATTCCCTTTTATCAATCTGTTTAGTAACACTCCAGCAGTGGGTTAAATATGTAGGCTACATATTAAAGGCTATTAGGTGGATTTAGATTTGACAAAACCCTTCTCTCTCCCCCCATCTGTTTAGCAAGTATAGTTAGCTACTTAGCCTCACGGTGCTCACTGTAATGAGGAGCATGTGACCGTTTTCACTAAGCTCTGAGGGCTTTTGTTCTCACTGTGACAACCAAGATCAGCTTGGAGGCTGTGTTTTCTGGCATGGTAATTCAGATTTAGCTTCAAAAAAAACATTTTGATGTATAGTACAGCTGCATTTCTCTAATTTATGCATATTCATGATCAGGTGTTTTTGTAAATACTCAGATATGACCTTGTAACTCTAATGTTTGTGAATGTAAAAGGTCTGCTAAGTCTTAAAGATCACAGAACATGATGCATTTAGTTATTATTGACTGCTGGGCACCCTGTGGGATCCTATCGTTTCACTGGAGTTGTAATGGGTATAGTTTGTTGCCTCTGATTATAAAGTACAGTTTCAACTGTATTAAAAAGCCACGGGTTATGAAATTGAGCATTTATCTTTTATATGGTTTAGTTGGCTTATGTGCTAGCATAATTATACATTTGCTGTCAGTTACATAGCTACAACAAACTAACACAGCTCTGATTAGTCAGACAACAAGGTATCAAAACAAAAGCTTTGGGGACTAAGAGGACTCTATTCCAGGGGAACTTCACCACACCGGTGAAAGAATACATGTCTGAAATACATGTCTTCACCACACCGGCAAACAATGTCTACCTTTAGCCTTAAACATTACTTTGTAGTTGAGGCCCGAAAGAGTTTGTATTACTGACATGTCAAGAAAGCACTGTTTTTTTTGTACTTAAAGCAAATTCAGTTTGTGTTCACTTTCCACTTTGCTTTCACTTTTCTCATTCTTGTATTGATTCAGTAAAAACTGCACCATTGACAGGGTTCATGTCACTCAGTTTAAGTTCTGAGGAAGCATGTGGAGGTGGAAATCAGAAATGGTAATGACCCATTGATTTCTGATTCACATTGTAAGCGGTTGATGCCTTGATCTAACCAATCAGAGCAGAGTAAGGTCCCGTTTACACTAATGCGTTTTCGTTTTAAAACGCATAAGTTTTGCTACAGTTACGCCATTCGTCCACTCTACGCCGGAGTTTTCGAGCCCTGAAAACAAAGTGTTTTGGAAACCCTGGAGAGGCTGTTTCCATTCTAAAACGCTGCTGCTCCGTCTCAGTGTGGATGGGGGAAAACGAAGACGTCTGAAAACGGAGGCGGATTGGGGCTTTTGGGTCATTGCGTATCCTTCCCTTATTCGTCAAGCCCCTATCACTTGACTATCACGCCACCGGACATGACTCCCAGTCGACATTTTTGATAGCCATGCATTTTTAATATTCATTTGTTACTTTAAGTAACAGCTCGACCTCGTCGTCTGTCCACAAAAAGACCTCTCTTGCTTTCTTTGCCATTGCGTTCATCGTTCAACCAGCGTTTGTTGACTAACAATAACCAAATGCCGGGTGAGACACGTGCTTCCTGTTTATACTTGAACGCGCATGCCCAGAGTTTGCGAATGGTCACGTGATGTATGTTTTTGGTGGTGTAGTGTGGACGGAGATATGTTCAGAAACACTGGGTAAAACGCTAGTGTGTATCAAAACTAAAACGCACTAGTGTAAACGGGGCCTAAGAGTTCAGAGAGACCAGACTAGAAAATTAGCATAGAAACCATCTTAAAAGTGAACATGCACCAATTAATTCATTAATGATCATGGCTCATATGGTGATTTGAAGGGGTTCGATTAAGTCAGTATTTAAGTTAAATATTAGTCACATTCTCCTATCAAGTTTGTTTTTTATACATCACAACTTTTGCATGGCAAGTGACATATACACATTTATAAATCTATAGCCATTCTTATAAATGAAACTACAGATCTTTGAACGAAACTTTTCATATACTGAGAAAAGAGCTGATGCTGCTGTGCATATCTCTGGAAAATTAAAGTCTTTTTTATTTAATCTGGGATGGATAGTGTATAGTATGAGACCTCCAAAATCAATGTAGGAACATTTAAAATAGAATAACAGGGGTAGTTTAATGTCACTAATTAACTGTAAACATTCATTGATGCTAATTGTATGCTGTTCTAGGTGTTCGCATGGGGCTACAATAACTGTGGTCAAGTGGGTTCAGGTTCCACTGCCAACCAGCCTACACCACGAAAAGTGTCCAACTGTTTGCAGAACAAAGTGATTGTTAATATAGCCTGTGGACAGACCTCATCAATGGCTGTGACGGATAACGGTGAGGTAAGGGATCAGATTCGCTCAACTTATATCTTACTATTTGTTGAATTACCCAGCCTAATACTTCAAATATTATCTTGACTATTTACTGTTTCGTCTGCATGTGTCGTCTTGCTGTATCTGTGTTTGTGTGTGTTTCAGGTTTACGGCTGGGGCTACAATGGTAATGGCCAGCTGGGTTTAGGCAACAATGGGAACCAGCTCACGCCATGTCGTTTGATTGCACTACAAGGCTTCTGTGTGCTGCAGGTAAATACTAAAAGATTTAATGTAAAGATCTACTGTGTTCTCAGATTGTTAGCTGCATGTTTAATATACTGATATACAATATTGTTCAATCTTTTTGGATCATTTATGTTATCGGTTTCAATTAAATGCCATTTTAAAGCTCTGTTTATCAAAGAATACTGAAATGTCCACAAAATAGTAGCAAGATATCTTCCTTTAACCCCACATCAGAATATTTCATTGATTTCTAAAGGCTGTATGAGACTTTTGACCCAAACTTTTAACAGTAATGCATAACAAGATGGTGGTAAACTCTCTTTTTTGCAGATTGCATCAGGTTACGCTCATTCACTAGCACTGACTGATGAGGGCATGCTGTATGCATGGGGGGCAAACACTTATGGCCAGCTAGGCACTGGCAACAAGAGCAACCAGCTCAGCCCTGTACAGGTCATGACTGAGAAAGAAAGGTAAGGCGTTTTGGGAATAAATAGTACACAAATATGTTTCTAGCATTAGCTACCTAGATTGATCAACATGACTAATGTTTAGAATTGTAAGCAAGTGCTGATGGTCAGTATATCTATATTCCTAGTCTCCGTTACCATTTTTGGATGAGAAATGAAGACTATTGATGCCTGTTGAGATATATATATATATATATATATATATATATATATATATATATGAATAAATAATCCCTTATGTAAAATGCAGTGCTTCCCACACATAGACTTTACTTAGGCGGGCTGCCCAGGTATATTAACAACCGCCCAAGTATATTTGGTGACATTTATTTTTATTATTATCATCCTTTTCCACTTTTTTTGTATCCGCCCTATAGCCAAGCATCCACGATCGATTAACTTGTGAAAAATGTCCTCTCAGCCTACACATTTCCTACTTCTCGGTGTGTGTGTGCACAAGAACTGTCAGCACTCTCACAGACAATCTCATGTGCTCTGCAGAGACCCACAGAGATACACCTTTGATTTGGGACTTAAATTCGTCTGGGGTTTCTGAATCACCGAAAATGTCCGGGATTCGGCCTTTGGTTTCGCTTTTTAAGCTTTTAAGCCTGATTTACTTTCGCTTGACTTTGCAGATGACAGCACATGCACAACTGCAAGACCGAGAGAAACATTATATAAATATAATTAATTATTTGATCTAAACGTCTCAGATAAGCTTTTCTATTTACTCTGAGAGGACGAAATTACATCCAAACTGGCTACATATTGTTTGTACACTGTTAGAAATGCTTAATTAACTTATTTGCCTTATTTAAATAATCTACACTTTTTATTCTTGTAGTTGTTATATTTTTTTATTAAAGATTTTTATTCCATAGATGTTTTTTTTCCTTTGTCATTTATTTCACTTTTGCTGTTTGTTTTTGGGGTTTTTTTTGGATGATTTTGATATATTACATATACATATCTAACATGCTTTGGCAATACAACATGAACAACATGTCAGCAGCAGACTTTACCTGTCCGTGGATCCACATGGCTCCTGAATAGAATAAAAGTAAATAGTGGATATCTTTTTTTATTTGAACAGTCTTTTTTAAAAGCTTTTACCCATTGAGAAGAAATAATAATATAGTGTCATAATAAATAAAAATATTGTTAAAAATCACTTTTTTGTCGCATACAGGTAACCATGTGCCGTCGGTAAAAGGTGTGTTTCAATCCAGCTACCACCCCAAGTATATTTCAAACCTGTGGGAAGCACTGAAGTGCATGTAACAGTTGTCAGTGGCCTGTAATGTGTTTGGTGTGTTCAAGTGCAGAGATGCTGCTGAAATGAGGAAACAACACTGTTGACTTTTGTCACTGCTTATTCTTTAGCATTGGCTTGGTATGACACAGCCTTAAAGGGCTAGTTCACCGAAAAAGTAAAATTCAATCATCATTTTCTCATCTACCACTTGTTCCAATCATTGATTCCTTTGTTGAACACCAAGAAAGATATTTTGAAGATCGTTGGAAAGCAGCAGCCCTCGACTTCCATTGTATTTTTTTGTTCCTACCCATGATATCAATGATTTGCAGCATTCTTCAGAATATCTTGTTTTGTGTTCAACCGAAGAGAGAACTTGATAAAAGTTCAGAACCGGTTGAGTGTGAGTAAATGATGAGGAAATCACAGTAAAGCACTCTAGTTGGTGTAAGCTACATGATGTTGACGTTTGCATTTTGTCAGTACCATTGTTGGTCTGAATTGTCACATCCCAGGGTGATTTCCTGTTGGTCTGGAAAGCGTTTCCTGCAAGTCATCCTGTTTTGAGTTGAGTATGAGCAGTAGGTCTTTTCGCCCTCCTGAAAGGTCACCGAAGTCGTCTCTGCTAATATTAGATTGTTTGAAGTTTGCCGAATATGCGTAACAGTTCAGGTCAACTCATTATTCAGTAACGTTAAGAATCTAACCAATGAATCCCTCCACTTCCCTTGATCCTTTCCTAATTGTGTCCTTGTTCTTCCTCCATGTGTCCCTGTTCTCCTCCACCTTGGCCTCCTCCATTCTTCCTGCTTTTTTGATGACTCCTCCTGCCAGGATTGTGGAGATCGCCGCCTGTCACTCGACACACACCTCAGCGGCGAAGACCCAGAGCGGTCAGGTGTATATGTGGGGTCAGTGTCGCGGTCAGGCTATCGTGCTGCCACACCTTACACACTTCGCCAGCACAGATGACGTCTTCGCCTGCTTTGCAACACCATCTGTAATGTGGCGGATGCTTTCCATGGGTGAGTTGTGTTGATGAGCTGTGGTTGTTTGGATGTTAAAGTCTGCATGAACCGGATGCTGCGACCGTTTTAGTTTTTTTTGTTTTCGTATTGTGACGCAGTTCCTAGAGAAACAAAATATTAAAAGAGATAACGGTGGGCGTGGCTTGTTTTTTCTACTGCAAGCTGATTGGATGTAGTAAAGTAGCCGTTTCATTCAGAAGGATGGGGAGAAGGTTTTGGGGAGAGTTATTACAACCCATAGATGTATACACTAGATATCGCATACGGACCCTGAGCATGCATCAATAGTGCCGCCACATTTGTACAGTGCTCCCAGGACAAAAGTTGTTCATCCGTTCAACACCACTAGTCAAGACTATAGCCAATGTAAAGATGCTGGACTTTAGCACTGTGTATGGGTGTACTAATGATCAAAAAAAGAAAACAAAGCATAAAGGCAGAACATTTCGTAGGTAAGATTTGATTTTTTTAAATGTTTTTGTATGTTACAAATTTTTGTGCTAAAGTATTGATGATAATACAGTCTCTACTGCACTGACCATGAGGCAAAGTAGCACCAACTCGTGCTAAATACAAGGCTTATTCTAGTTTTGTTGAATAAAATAAGCAAACAATGTATTGTTGGCTAAGTGAAAGAGTAGTTCATAACGGGCATTCGTTCACAAAGGAATCGCTCCCTTTGGATGCCCATCCAGCTGCAATCCATCACTTAACACACCCATTAACACTACTGACAATTTAGCTTACCCAGTTCACCTATGCACCATATCTCTGTGGACTTGTGGGGGAAACCGGAGCACCCGTAGGAAACCCACACCAACACGGGGAGAACATGCAAACTCCACACAGAAATGCCAACTGACCCAGCCGAGGCTCAAACCAGCAACCCTCTTGCTGTGAGTCGATTGTGCTACCCACTGCGCCACCGTGACGCCACACTTATATTATAGCCTTTAAAAATGGCATCGTAGAATGCAAATACAATATTTCATACTTATGATATGCATTGATCTTTGATGCAGACACTGTTACTGTTGTGTTTTATTATCAGAGCACGATGATTTCCTGACTGTGGCCCAGTCTCTTAAAAAGGAGTTCGATAATCCAGAGACCTCTGACCTTAAATTCAGCATTGATGGGAAGTACATCCATGTCCACAAAGCGGTTCTCAAAATCAGGTGATGATGACTTTACATCAGTTAATAATAATAGTATCAAAGAGCTCACTTGTTTACTGTTAATTAGAAGTTTTAGTAACTTTCTCCTGTTTCGTCCCATGTTGAGTTCAGGTGTGAGCACTTCAGATCAATGTTTCAGTCACACTGGAATGAAGATATGAAGGAGGTGATTGAGATCGATCAGTTCTCATACCCGGTGTACCGCTCTTTCCTGGAGTTCCTCTACACTGACAGTGTTGATCTTCCTCCTGAGGACGCTATCGGTGGGTTGAGCTCTTGACTCAGATCTCATTTTCATGTTTGGCACTTCACCTCCCATTTACACTATAGTTTAGTGGAATGTAGATCTTTTGAATTTCTTCTGAATTTTGTTTATACTAAAGATGCACTGAAATGAAAAATCTGCGCTAAAACCGAATATTCTGGATGCACTTGGCCAGAAACCAAAAGTGCTTTGTAGTAATTATGTATTATGTAATTAAATAATATAATTTTATTAGACTTTTTCATTTTAACTCCCATATTTAGATTATGCTTGTTAAGGACATTTTATTGACAGTTGAGAGTCTTCATTTTGCCAGCGTTGCCATGTCAGCACATCCCATTATTTGAGTGGAACTTTGCTTTTCCAGTGAGCATGTGCGCTTCATACATAGATAAGTTCACGAGTTATATGAACGGAATATCTATAGAGCAGAAGATTGCAAGATGTCCATCATGATGCAGTCTGTAGCATGATGGCATACTGGATCAGGTCCAATGCGTAGTACGTACTATCCAATGCATACCATCTACTCTAATGCCCATGCTGTGACAGTTGGGTTTAGTGTTGGTAGGTGTAGACCTTTAAAAACTGTGAGGGTTGGGGTAGGTTTAGACGTTAATAGCGTACAATGTATAGCGCATGTGTCTAAGAGTGCATGTCTCCGTGTGCAAGTCTGCAGCTAGATATAGTTGGAAAATTCAGTGCATCCCTAAGTACACTCTAAAATAATTCAATTATAATATCACCAACTCATGTTTTATTGATAACTGTGTTCAACAATTTGGAGACTACAATTACTGTTAATCATAATAATACTAATTATAATTGTAAGTAGTTGCTATTAATGAATTATTTACAACAGTAACTAACTACAATACTGAATAATTTGTTAATAATCTTAATAATAATTGTCATGCTGATGCTGATGTGTTTTGTTGCAAACAATTGTCTTGTTGATGATGACTATGATGATCTCTGACATTGAAATGTTTTATATCGATTGTTATCTAGTTATACATGTACACTCATCGGCCACTTTATTAGGTGCACCTGCCTAACTGCACGTTAACGCAAAATTTCTAATCAGCCAATCACATGGCAGCAACTCAATGAATTTAGGCATGTAGACATGGTCAAGACGATCTGCTGCAGTTCAAACTGAGCATCAGAATGGGGAAGAAAGGTGATTTAAGCAACTTTGAACGTGGCATGGTTGTTGGTGCCAGGCGGGCTGGACTGAGTACTTCAGAAACTGATGATCTACTGGGATTTTCACGCACAACCATCTCTATGGTCCAAAAAAGAGAAAATATCCAGTGAGCGGCAGTGTGTAGGCTAAATGCCTTGTTGATGTCAGAGGAGAATGGCCAGACTGGTTCCAGCTGATAGAAAGGCAACAGTAACACAAATAACCAGTCGTTACAACCGAGGTATACAGAAGAGCATCTCTGAACGCACAGCATGTCGATCCTTGAGGTGGATGGGCTACAGCAGCAGAAGACCACACCGGCTGCCACTCCTGTCAGCTAAGAACAGGAAACTGAGGCTACAGTTCACACAGGCTCACCAAAACTGGACAATAGAAGATTGGAAAAACGTTGCCTGCTCTGAGGACTCTCGATTTCTGCTGCAGCATTCAGATGGTAGGGTCAGAAAATGGCATCAACAACATGAAAGCATGGATCCATCCTGCCTTGTATCAACGGTTCAGGCTGCTGGTGGTGTAATGGTGTGGGGAATATTTTCTTGGCACACTTAGGGCCCATTAGTACCAATTGAGCATCTTCTGATGGCTACTTCCAGCAGGATAAAGCGCGAATCATCTCAGACTGGTTTCTTGAACATGACAATGAGTTCACTGTACTCAAATGGCCTCAACAGTCACCAGATCTCAATCCAATAGAGCATCTTTGGGATGTGGTGGAACGAGAGATTCACATCATGGATGTGCAGCCGACAAATCTGCAGCAACTGAGTGATGCAATCATGTCAATATGGACCAAAATCTCTGAGCAATATTTCCAGTACCTTGCTGAATCCATGCCGCAAAGGATTAGGGTGGTTCTGAAAGCAAAAGGGGGTCCATCTCGGTACTAGTACGGTGTACCTAATAAAGTGGCCAGATAGTGTATGTTGCAACCAAAAATATTTGTAATTGCACAACTGTAAAACATAAACTGAATTTGGATTCCCAATGCATGTTTATAAACAGTGGAGAGTTCAGGATGCTCAGAACATTTGTTGTAGATTTTTAAAAAGCTGAATGTATTTGGATCTCTCTCTGATAGGACTTCTGGACCTGGCAACCTCATACTGTGAAAACAGGCTGAAGAAGTTGTGCCAGCACATCATCAAGAGAGGCATCACGGTGGAGAACGCCTTCTCTCTGCTGTCTGCTGCCATCAGATATGATGCCGAGGTAAAACTCAACCACACTGGAGGCCTGGCTTAACCAGAACCATAGCCTGCTTTAGCAGAGTATTAGCTCCCCTCTGCCACTATTTTTTTTAGTTTGCTTCATGCAATTAATCAAGAGTATTATTGAAAGCTAATGCACAGAATCACTATTGCTAGCTGATGATGTTTTATTTTGCATGCTTGTTCAGTCACTCACAATTACGCGTTCATGCTTTCTTTCATGCAAAGGATCTAGAGGAGTTCTGTTTTAAATTCTGTGTCAACCACTTGACCGAGGTCACGCAGACAGCTGCGTTCTGGCAGATCGACGGCAACATGCTGAAGGAGTTTATCTGCAGAGCCAGCCACTGTGGAGCCTTCAAAAACTGACTCTGACAGCCAGCAGACGCACACACACACACACAAACACACACACACTCACACTCACACCATACAGAACATGTGGAGAATCCATCTGTTGCTGCAGTCGCTCCTCCAGGCACATAGAGGGCGCTGTTACACCAGACGGACATCACACACACTGCCCCCTGTCGAGCATCAGAGGAACTTCTGTGATGGATCAGTTGTTCACACTCATGAAGAAGGGTTTAGATCTGTTAATCTCACGTACAACCATGCTGTATTCTGTTGTGTATTAAATGCCTAGAGTTATTTACATCTCTAGTGCTGCAGATGGAGGAACAGTATGAGTTTGGGCCAGATAGAGGCATAGTTCAGCTGTGATGCATAAATGTACCACTGAAAGACAGACAGGAAGACAGATTTGATCTTTTTGTTGTTGTTTTTTCCTTCTTCTTCATGGGTAATATTAAACAGGTCACTAATTAGGTTTCTTGCAGTGATGCAGTGCATTACAAGTTGCTCTGTTTATTGTGTTGTATAGGCTGGGATCTGTAAATGTGCATTACGCTGGACTCAGTCAGCAGACGTTGAGGTGGGCTCGTCTCTTAATGTTATTGACCAAAAACTGCTCTGTTTCATTATTGCTTGATGTGAAGGCTTCACTTTTGTTCTTCAGATAAAGACAGCTACTGTCTGTTAATGCTTTAGCCGTTAAGAAGCTGTATGAAACAGCATCTGCAGTATTGACCGTTACATTTTAGTCTGATGTTTAAGTTTAAGTATTATTGATAGTTGCACTAGTAGTCGGATCTCTACAGGGTTTCTATCAATCTTTGCACCTTTTATTTTGGTGTGAAGCTCTTGGATTTCACACGCTGATGCCTGTGGGGAGATTTATTTGTTACAAATGAACTGAGCTGTATTTGTGTTTTTCACATGTACATACTGTACAGTTTTTGCATTAGTTTTGTAAATTTAATCTGTGCACATTACATGTGCCACAGTTTCTCTTGTAAGTTATGAATTTAATCCATTAAAAATAAATAAAGCTTTTCTTATGAGTTACACAGGGTGGTTTTATTGATTTAATTATTTTTTTAATGTATGCTAATTTACAACACATGTATTTATTTTGTGGACAATCTGAATAGTAATGTAGATTTATTATGATATTTAGTTGTCTTTATTTCCCATAAGCACTGACTTCATGTTTCGGAATAGATTCTGCATATAATATCTTCATTGTCATCATCAGTGTTGGGGGTAACTAACGCTATCTCACGGCAATTCGTAACTTTTGTGGCTAATTCCTATGAATTCAGACGATCTAATTCGTACAGTTTAGTACGATTTGCTCATCACCCAATGACGGTTGGGTTTAGGGGTGGGGTTGGGTGCCACGCCTCCTTTTTTAAATCGTACATTTTTATACGACTGAACTCTTGCGAATTAGCCACTAAACTGGCAAAACATAAAATGCTTACGTTTTCTCGTGAGACCAGGCTAGGGGTAACACATTACAAGTAAAGAGAGTTATGTAATAATTTAACTTTTCTAAGTAAAAATTAACGCATTACTTGAAAAAATAATATTTGAGTTACTTATTTAAAAATGTCATTCGAGTGACTTTAATTAATTTGCTTTTTAAAAATACATTTCTGAATTAAGATTAGCAGTCCCTTTAAATCACACTCAATGAAAGAATGCAGGAACAGACGAACCAAGATATCAGAGCCTGACATTTCTGTGACGGAAGCATTCTCATTTCTAATTATTTTGAACACATCGAAGAAAAGGAAGAGGGAATTGTCTCAGTAAACCGTAACTTAACTTCACTAATAAGACAAAAAGAAAAAAATCAGCAAACACATTGCTTTAACATTGCATTAATCTGTATGGACTTAGGAAGTTCTTAGAAAACAACATTATCTTAAAAATAAATTATATATATATATATATATATATATATATATATATATATAATTTTATTTTTTATATATATATAATTGTTAATAGCAGAGCTCCTCTATTTAAAAAAAGAAGGAAACCCCCCCTGCAAGTTCTGAAAGAGATCAAGCCTCATCCAGGTAGTAAAAGTAACTCAAAAGTAACGTAATGCATTACTTTCCATAAAAAGTAACTAAGTAACGCATACAGTTACTTTTTATGGAGAAACTCAGTATTGTAAAGCTTTTCAAAAGTAACTCTTCCCAACACTGGTCATCATACACTCCCTGTTCGTCTCATTTTTAAAGTACGGTGACACGCTGTTTACACAATAAAGAAAAACACAATTAAAAACTATTATTTGCCAAACGATTTCTTACACATAGCCAGTTTGTTTCTAATTATTATTTGAATAATGTGTTAATTGTTGAAGCTCATAATCTACTAATTACAGCTCTTAAAAGTGATAGAGAAGTTTTAGTCTCGTTAAATGAGGAACCCTTTCGGAATCTCCAAATCGTTTATGGTGTATATTAAAAAACATTACTATTCATTGCATAATTTGAATACATCTACGTAAGTGTTATAGACGCACCTATCTAATTAACAAGTTTAGCTATTTGAATCATAGTCGTTTGCATGTGTTTGCACTCAGTCATCGGTCTGTGCTGTCATGAGGCAAAATAGTGAGTATGGCGGTAAAATACAGCTGTCTTACCCAGATTTCAGCTATTTACTCACCGTTTACTCTCCCTCAAGTGGTTCCAATACTTTATGAGGTTCTTGTTTCAAGAGAAGATATTTTGAAGCAAGCTGAAAGTATACATTTCATAGTAGGAAAACAAATACCGTTGAAATCAATAGTTCCAGCTTTCTTTTGTTTTTAAGAGCTGAAAAGGGGTTTGAAACATCCAAAGTGTGTGACACTGTACCAGAAACGTACATTTTCACTCATAAAAATGTGACAGGGCCTGACATTTAAGCTTGCCCTCAAAAAAAAAAAAAACTTAAAGAAAACTCAAAATTCAATTATAGAAAGCATCGTTGATCACTGTCAGCTTCTCCTCCATCAAATGTCACTTCCTTTGAGTCAAAGGTTTATTGCATGTATTTTATGGTCAATTTAAAGCAAATGTGACAGGACTGACAGAAACATGGGGACAATTGTAAAAGATTATTTATTTGTAAAATTTACTTCATAATTTCATGTTTCTAATTAACTGATGTGAGTGAGAACAACTTAAACTTGCTAATTCTGCATTTTTTCCCCTTAAATAACTGAGGACAAAGACAATGACAGGGTTTGTACATTTGTAAAGTGTTTTTAGTAAAGAACACAAATCTGCACAGCAAAAAAATCAGTGTACGTTTAACTCAATTTGAGTTTAACTTAACACTCCTTGGGTGTACATATGACTCCCTCCATTTTGGAGTTAAAATAACACTTTCTAAAGTGTGACATTTGTACATTGCTCACAGAGTTCATTTTAACACAGTAAGAGTTTATTCTTACATCAAACTGGAGTGTGTGTTACCCTTCAAAGTGTTAATATATTACCTTTTTTCCTATATTATCAATTGATGTGACAGATAACAGTGATCTAATATGTTGAAAATAGTTTTAATTTGTTAAATGTTCGTTAATCTTTTCAGAAATAATTTCAATACATTCAACTCTTTGCATTTTAAGATGTAACAAGACATGTTTCAGGGCGCCACGGTGGCCGAGTGGTTAGCACGTTCGCCTCACAGCAAGAAGGTCGCTGGTTCGATCCCCGGCTGGGCCAGTTGGCATTTCTGTGTGGAGTTTGCATGTTCTCCCCGTGGTTGCGTGGGTTTCCTCCGGGTGCTCCGGTTTCCCCCACAGTCCAAAGACATGCGGTACAGGTGAATTGGGTAAGCTAAATTGTCCATAGTGTATGTGTGTGAATGTGTATGTATGGATGTGTTTCCCAGAGATGGGTTGTGGCTGGAAGGGCATCCGCTGCGTAAAACAAAATGCCGGATAAGTTGGCGGTTCATTCCGCTGTGGCGACCCCGGATTAATAAAGGGACTAAGCCGAAAAGAAAATGAATGAATGAATGAATGAATGAATGAAGACATGTTTCAAGTTTAAGTAAAACATACTGATTTGATCACTGTTTGTCTGAAAAACAGCGGTTCGGTAACTGCATATTGAGTTTAAAGTTTAACACTGAAAAAAAACTCTTAAATATACACTTTCATACTCGTGGATTAAAATGTACTCTAGTTTTAACACCGAACAACATAAAAAAAAATCACACTGTATATATAACACTGGAATTTTTGCTGTGTGAGAACCAAATGAAGGACATGTTCCTTTACAGAACAACTCACAGAAACCAACCATCAGTCCGTTTTAGACATTTTTTTGAGATGAAATATTTTTTATTCCCTCTATTTCTGTTTTATTTCAGGGACAGATTCTGGTGGAATGCCCTGTGTAAGTAAATGGCAACATATGAGGTGAACTATCCCTTTAAAGTCTTTTATCTTGCAGAAAAGTAAAGCTGCAGTTAAGCTCACTATAAATGTCTGTGAAGTGATAAATTGAGGGTGTGGTGTTTGTTTGAGTCTTTCTAAATATTCTGGAAGCAAATCACATTTCTCAGGAATGGGAACCAGATCGGAACAGGAGATCCTTTAAGAAAAGACTCCGCCCACGCGTGATGTCAGCGCAAATAGGAAGAGGACAGCATAAAGGCGGACTGGCTGTTGTTGTCTGTTTGGTCAATGACAGGTCAATGTTGATCGCGTTTGAATGGCAGAATCAAACAGCTGGAGGTCTCACCGGGAGTCTGACGGGAACAGATTGATTCCGAACGGCGACGACGCGCGCAATGTCCGGGAAACCGGAGTACAGACCGATGCCAAAGTACAAGGTTAGATTAACGTTAGCCTGTCAGTGTGTTTTCTTATGGTAACCGGACCCCAGAGGATAGAGGGACTTCAAATAACAAGTAGCGTTTCAAACAGGAAACCTAATTTGAATTTAAGATTCATTTTGATTTCAAATTAATCTGATGGCATTATAAATCCTCTTATAATACGAATTGTGAGTCAGATTCTGTTCAAACTATTTTTCTTATAAAGACAAACTCGCTAGGTTGCAACCATTTGAATGTTGCAACAGAAATCGAGACTCATCAGACCAGGCAATGTTTTTCCAATCTTCTAATATCCAGTTTTGGTGAGCCTGTGTGAATATTAGCCTCAGTTTCCTGTTCTTAGCTGACACGAGTGACACCCAGTGTGGTCTTCTGCTGCTGTAGCCCATCCGCCTCAAGGTTGGACATGTTGTGCGTTCAGAGATGCTCTTCTACATACATCGGAGTCGATTGTAATGAGTGGTTATTTGAGTAACTGTTGCCTTTCTATCAGCTGGAACCAGTCTGACCATTCTCCTCTGACCTCTGGCCTCGACAAGGCATTTGCAGCCTCAGAACTGACGCTCACTGGATATTTTCTCTTTTTCATGAGAAGATATTTTCTCTATTGTCATGTGACTGGTCTTGCAGATTCCTTGGATCATACATATAATTTATTCCCTGATTGACACGACTTCCTGTCCACCATCTTGAATTAGTTTGAAAATATGTTGTTTTGAACTCTCCATAGATCGTTAGCCCAATTTCCACCAAATTTGGCTCAGAAATTTGGTCAAAATGTTATAGAATTTTCCAGTTGCTCTGTAGCTTGTTTATGACGTGGCCGCTGGGCTGCTTGGCCCCGATAATTGCCGCTATATTTATTGTTATTATTTTTAATCAAAATTCTAACATGGTTCCTGTGCTGTATTTCAGGTCAGGGCCCTCGACTGTCCAAAGCCAACCTCTTCACACTGTTGAGTCTGTGGATGGAGCTTTTCCCAAAGAGAGAAGCCTGTCAACAAGAAAACGATGCTGTAGGTATATTTACATTCCCTATTAACCAATCCTACCTGTTTTAAAGACACAATGCTCACAGTGTATAATGTGTGTTATTTCACTGCATGCAGGCTGGAGTCAGTGGTCTTGTGGTGGTCCACGAGTGCAGGGTTTTGGGTTTGCATTGCTCCAGTGCTCAGTTACACGCAGGGCAGGTGGCTGTGGTCAAACATGGACCCAGACTGAAAAACTGTGAGCTCTACTTCTCCAGAAAACCCTGTTCAACCTGCCTGAAGATGCTCATCAATGGTGAGAGGACACAACTCTACTCAATATCAGCAGAATATAGAGGTTTAATGATACTGTACAGTCAAGTCAGTTCAATACAGACCTTAAAATCATTCATTCATTTTCCTTCAGCTTAGTCCCTTATTTATTCGCGGTCACCACAGCAGAATGAACCGTCAACTATTCCAGCAAATGTTTTATGCAGTGGATGCGCTTCCTGCCACAACCAAGTACTGGGAAACACATATACACTCTCAAATTCACACACACAAACTCATACGCTATGGCCAATTTAGGTTATTTAGTTCACCTATGCCACATGTCTTTGAACTGTGTTGTAAACTGGAGTTCCCAAAGGAAACCCACGCCAACATGAGGAGAACATGCAAACTCCACAAAGAGATGACAAATGGCCCATCTGGGGCTTGAACCAGCGACTTTCTTGCTCTGAGGCGATAGTGCTAACCAGTAAGCCATCATAGCGCCACAGACCTTAAGACAGTTAACTAAAATAGACTGTTATTTAAAATGTTGAATTTGCTATGGATTTGTTGTGGTGGAGATCTTGATCAAATTCCTCAATGCACAAGACCAAACACACCAGAGTAAAAACAATTATCATTCTGAAGCTGAAAATACAGAATTATGTCACACACATGATTGCACCTTGTCACTGGCTACATGGCAATCCTAACAAACACTAAAATATAAATACAACTTCTGCATATTAGCAATGATTTAATTTCTGAAGACTGGAGTAATGATGCTGAAAGTTCAGCTTTGGAGAACTCCACTGCATAAAATACATTCTTGCTTACAGTTTTTGTCTTGTTTCTAGTCCAGACATCTAAAAAACATCCTAAATTAAGTTTTTTTTTGACAAGTAAAAAATATTGTCTCGTTTTTAGAAATAATGTGTCAAAATCAAATGAGTTTTTTCTTAAAATAAGCAAAATAATCTTATTTCATAGCAAAAACTAGATTCTTTTTAAGATATGACTGCTGTATTCGCATTATTCTCCATGTTCGAGCGGGCACAGCCATTTAAATCTGGTTGGCTTGAGAAATCCGGTCTCATTCACTTCCATCCATTTTAGACATTAAAACACTTGATATTTTTTTATTCTATTATTGTATTTTGTCTGAATAGTCATGCAAGCACTTGTTTGTAGAGCAAGTAATTTGATCACTTTCTGCCGTTTATTTTTCCTAGTCATTTCCTCCATAGACAACTGAATCGGAAGTTCTAAAAAAAACGCAAAAACGAGCGTACTTCCACATTGAAGAATGAGGTAAATAAAGGGTAGTTCACCCCCAATTAAAAAGAACATTCGTTTGCTATTATAAATGTGTTTAGCGTTGCTTTTGATCATTTTAGGGGATTTTCCCTTCTTACTGACTCCACACTTTTGAATGGTTATGTTTACCATTAAAGAGATACCCCAAAATGAAAGTTACTCCATCATTTATTTTGCTCATGTGGTTTTAAACCTTAATGAGTTTCTTCTGTTAAACAAAAGAGTATATTTTGAAGCATGCTGATTCCAGAGACCCATCAACTTTCATAGTAGGAATAAAAATACTATGAAGTTCTCTTAAGTTTTTCAAAATATCTTCTTTTGAGTTGTGCAGAAGAAAGAAACTCAAAGATTTCAAACCACATGAGCGAAAGTAAATGGAGTAACTTACATTTTGGGGTGAACTATCCCTTTGTTTTTGGGGTAAACATAACCATTCAAAAGTGTGGAGTCAGTAAGAAGGGAAAATCCACTAAATTGATCAAAAGTAACGGTAAACACATTTATAATAGCAAATGAATGTGTTAATAGTAATTTATTTGATAGTAAATTAAAAAAGTGTTGTTAGGTCATTAAAAAAACTCACTAATGAGTTTTCACAGAAAGATGAAGCAGTAAGAAACATGTTTTCACTATTGATGATAACCAGTTGAGTGAACAGCGTTAATAACTGAGCAGCAAATAATAAATTCAGTTCATCTTTATTTCTGTAGCGCTTTTACACTGTAGATTGTGTCAAAGCAGCTTCACATAGAAGTTTTAGTAAATCGAAACAGTTCAAATTGCACAGCTGCAGTTCAGTTTAGTTCAGTGTAATCATATTAGAATGATTTCAGATTCGTCATGTGATCCTGTAGGCTGCAGGGATGATGCTAAAACTTCAGCTTTGCCATAACAAGAATCAATTACATTAGATTACATTATAGACAAATATGTCTTCTCCAAGCCAGTGTTCTTTCTCTCTCTCTCTCTCTCTCTCTCTCTCTCTCTCTCTCTCTCTCTCTCTCTCTCTCTCTCTCTCTCT
>CAIGQQ010004000.1:3131184-3149796 GCA_903798035.1 Danio albolineatus
TCTCTCTCTCTCTCTCTCTCTCTCTCTCTCTCTCTCTCTCTCTCTCTTTAAAGGTCCCATGAAGGGTTTAGAAATGAGCATTATCTATTCAATGTTTGACGTCATCTCAACGGAAAAATGAAGAGAGGGCAGGACATGGTGTAGCTCCTCCCCTTTTTAAAAACAGCCAATAGTGTTTTGTTTTATCACAGCTCTGCTAGTGAGTGGTTAAGCTCAAGCGCATCAAATGAGAAGCATCTTGAAGGGGCGGGGCATGTCAGATGCCAGAGAGCATTTGATTGGTCAAGATTTGATGAGAAACTGAAGCATGAGGTGACGTGAATAAAACCATTGATCAATTTAGGCGAAGTGACAAATTGCAAACTTTGGATGTTTCTATCAGTTTTATGTGAATTTTGGTGCACACAAGCTAACAGATATCCTTAAAACTGACAGGCTCAAACTAACATCTGAAATGTTTTATTTTAATTTCATGGTACCTTTAAGCTGGAGTGAGCCGGATCTCCTACTGGCCCGCTGATGCTGAGCTCAGCCTGCTGTCTGAAAGCCTCCATCATCCCAGCAGCTCCTCCGCTCCTCAGGAAGCCGTTCTGGACGCCACCGCAGCAGAACGTCTGAAGTCCAACAGCAGACCTCACATCAGCGTGCTCCTGCAGCCCCTGGACTGCACCGTCCTGCAGTTCCTGGACGAAACCTCACGAAGCGCAGACTTCCTCGGAAAGATCGCTGCGGACAATCCGGCACTGGACATTGGAGATATCTACCGAAGGGAATTTTGGAACAACTCAGACAGCTTCTTAGAGAAGTTCTTCATAAGCGATGAGGAGCGGCATAAGTATGTGCTGAACAAGATGGGTCTGGAGAACTTTTGCGTGGAACCAAATTTTAGCAATCTCAGGCAGCATATGAGGAGTCTGATACGGATCCTGGCGTCTGTGGCCTCTAGTGTTCCTGCTCTTCTAGAAGATTATGGTTTCTTCATGAGGGAGCCTGTTGGGATGGGTTCTCCAGATTTACCTCAGGAAGTCATACGACACTGTGTCATACAGGCCCGCTTACTGGCGTGCAGAACAGGTCTGTTTTCTGAATTATTTTGTTTGACCTCGAATGCACATCACAAACAAAGTCTCTTTAAGGCAAGTCATTTCACTCTGTGGCCATCTTTAAAATGACTCTCGGGCATTCTGACAAAATTCTCCAAAATTGTTTACCCAAGCTTATTATTAAATCACATATTAGGAATCAGCATTAAAATTATTCGCATTAATTAACTCTTTAGTTTAATTTCTAAACGTTCGAATCACTCAAAATATGCAGAAACTCACAGCTGGTCCGAGCCCTTCCCCCGGAGATTTGTCAGTCTATATTGATCGATGATTAGAAGGTGGGGCTTCATTCGCCATATTGACCGTTACACTTTCCCCCATTCAAAACTATACGAGTGACGCGTCTTGTGTTTGTCGAAAAACAGTAAGTGATGTCAGAAAGTGCCTCAGAAAATTTGGTGATGCTAAAAAATATGTGGTGCAGAAACTGTTCTGAGATCATTTCGGAAAAGTGTGATGTAGAGAAACCAAACAGCAGAGGATCACGAGTTCAGAAACTCATTTCAACCGCTAAAGGAAGAAGCACACGTCATGTTTTTAACGTGGTTTTGGACGCGATATGTAAACAGCCCCATAAAGATTAAAGCAGTGCGGGGCGATTACAACTTATAACACACAATTAAACACAAATTTTGCAAACGACACAAAACGAGGCGACAGTTTTAATTACACTGACATGTTCTGATCTGGAGGAAGAAGAAACTGGTCTATTTGAACTGTAACAGTTACTGACAAAGTCCCATAGTCTTAGCTGCTCCTTCAATAGCAAATGGCCGGTGAATCCCACGTTGCAGCGTAGGTTATTGTATCAATAATCAAATAAAAATGACAGGAACAAACACAGCACATGGTTGGCTGTACTGTGGTATTGTTGTGAAAATGAACTTTAACCCTTACCTGTCAACGTTGTGATGTGAAAATAAGGGATACGTCCACCATAATAAGGGAAACCCCCCCCACCCAAATAAAAATAAATAAATAAAATGAGATAAAAAATCCCCATATTTATGTTATTCTGGAGCTGTTTCATTGTAAATAAACAGTTAAACGGTCAGTAAATTTTTTTTAAAAATATTATTTACAAAAGAAAAAATAAATAGTATACATTAGCAAACAGTTTAGCTTATTAAACTCAGCTACTATAAAGAAATAGAATCAAGTTATGAGATCTCATTAATCTTTTTCTCACTGTATAACTTAAACATTCTGAATAAAGAGCAACGAATGAGTCTCATTTGTTTAGATTTTTTGTTTGATTACATTAATTAACAGAGGTGTCACTTTAAAAATGCACACATCTAACATTATAATGAAAGCGTTCGATTGCTTTCCCAACGTTTTAGCTCATTTAGGACAAAATTAGTTGTGTTTAAAAAATAAAAATATAAACATCAAGATCGACCTCTTTAGATGTTGTTATTATTAAATATGTGTATATGTCTGTTTAAACACGCACCCAAAACCCAGAATCCACTTTTGCTACGCTTCAAATCGCGTGTACAGGATCCGTTTGGGAAACAGCGCCTGTTTATCGCTATGGAGTGCGTCAGCTGACAGTCACGCACCGCTTTATGACTGCTTTGAGGATTGCATAGAAGGACCTGTAATGAAAAGGAAAGGGCATCCTGCCGTTTTTATGTTTATTTCAAAGTGTTTCGTGCCTAAATAAACCGAAAGCACAGAACTGACTCACATTTAAGAGTAATGGGTGACCCCTGGTGGTTCGGTGGTATGGGTTGCGTATAGGGAGGATCGGCTCTTTAATGTTTATTGCCACCCTTCAGAGAAAGACTGAAAATACCGGAAAATACCTTTACGGGAGGATAGCGGGATAGAACTGTAAAATACGGGAGAATCCTGGAAAAAACTTAAGGGTTGACAGGTATGATTTAACTCTTTATTCCCTGCAGCCAAATCTCCATCTGTCAGTGTTCATCATCTTCACGTCATGATCAGTTCTGTGATCCCCCACGCTAGTGTCTGAAGGGAAAGTGCGTTCACATTTGACCTGAACCGGAACTACATAATTGGTGATGTACCGTGTCGATGCGCTCAAACAAAAGATCAGAACTCGATTTATTTATTCAACTCTGGGTCGACTATTTCGCTGAAGAATCAATAGTTTTAAACACCGTGCACTTTCAGATTTAAACCTCAGCTGGATGTTTTCATTTACTTAGTGCTGTCACACACTGCATGGAAGCTCATTATCAAAAACCCATCATAGTGGCTCTTTATGAGTATTATGTTCAGTCCACTTATATTTGTAAAAACAAGTAAGCTGTCCGAAAAGAAGAATTGTGTTGATTCAGCTCAGTTTAAATTAGTTTGAACAAGCAGAACACAATCCTTTTTTGCATGTATATATTTATCTGTGATAATTACTGTTGAACTGATCTCATTCCAGATGACCACATATGATTTATTTATTGGTAGTTCCTGCTAAATATTATGGTTAACTAATGTGAACTGTTTTGAACTCATTTGAACTCCTCTTTGTCTCTATAGAGGATCCTAAAGTTGGAGTCGGTGCAGTTATTTGGGCAGAGGGAAAACAGGTGAGTGTGAAACCGCAGCGAACGCTTCACCGCTATTGTATTTTCAAATACAAACAGCTTTCTTCCCTCTTTCGCAGTCACAGTGTGATGGCACGGGTCAGCTTTATCTAGTGGGCTGCGGATACAACGCTTATCCAGTGGGCTCACAGTACGCAGAGTATCCTCAGATGGACCACAAGCAGGAGGAAAGACAGAACCGCAAATACAGATACATCCTCCACGCGGAGCAGAACGCGCTCACGTTCAGGTGAGGAGATCGTTTGGATGAGCATGTGAGCAGTAAGCCGTTTAAATTCATGCATGGGTTTTTCTGCTTCTCGTTTATTTCCGCGTGGACGTGCAGGAGCGCGGAGATCAAAGCAGAGGAGAACACCATGATGTTTGTGACCAAGTGCCCGTGTGATGAGTGTGTCCCTCTGATCGGCTGCGCTGGAATCAAGCAGATCTACACCTCTGACCTGGACAGCAACAAAGTCAAACACGACATCTCCTACCTCAGGTTCAACAAACTCAACGGCGTGCAGAAGTTCATTGTAAGTGCATGCGGGAAATGATTATTAGCTTAATGAAACGCATCAATTCACGAATGTTTATATATTACAAGTAGTGAAGCTTTTGTTAGTCACTGAATCATTTAGAAGCACTGATTTATTCAGTCTTGAATTATAGTTTTAAGTGTCAACAGCTACAGGAATATCACCCTGCAGCCCAAGACCGGTTACTCACTGAAGTTAAGCTGAGCTGAGCCTGGTCAGTGCCTGGACGGGTGACCACATGGAAAAACTAGGTAGCTGTTAGAAGTGGTGTTATTGAGGGCAGCAGAGGGCGCTCAACTTGTGGTCCGTCTGTGTGAGTCCCAATGCCCCAGTAAAGTGAAAGGGACACTATACTGTCAGTAAGCACCGTCTTTCGAGTAAAGCCTGTTACACCCTGCAAGCAGCGCGTGAGCAGCATGTTTTTTTCGGCGTCCATGTTAACAGATTAGAGCTTTCATAACGCAAGCAGAAGCAACTCAATTAAAGTGACAGTGCATTGATAGAGGATCAAACGTATTGAATGACAGTAAAAAGTAGCAATTTTACCCAATAAATGCATCAATAATATCAACTGATTTATATATGGTCAATTAAATTAACTTAAACGATTAAAAACGGCAACAAATATTTATTTATTGTTCACTCAAGTTATTCCACCTGTTTGCACTGTAAACCTGACGAACATAAGTAAAAGAAGAGCATGCAGTGATTACTACATCCTGACAATCAAAAACAAAATGACATGATATGATATCAAAGTGCTCCAGACATGAATGACACTAGAGCGTGAGAAGCATACAGTACTTTATGATCTATATCATTTATAAAATAAAGCCTTGCAGGAAACAGCATTGGATGAAGTTGCTGTGAGCCTTGGTGCAGATGAAAAGTTTAAAAAGTGTATTTATATATAGAGATGGGTAACTAGATAGAATAGACAGATGAGCTGCGCTCTGCAGACGCAGTCAGTGTGAAAGGCAAACGCCTGTGTGCTGCTTCTGCTTTACATTCGTGCTGCTCACACGCCGCTCATGCCCTGCTTGCGGTGTGAAACAAGGTCCTGACTCGAATGTGGTCATTAATAATCCCATGGCACTTCTCATAAAGAGTAGGGTGTAACTCCGCTGTACTGGCCAAATTTCCTCCATCAGTCCTTACCGATCATGACCTCGTAATCAACCCCATCCACTGAATTGGCTCTATCACTGTTTTCCTACTCCACCAATAGCTGGTGTGTGGTGAGAGCACCGGTGCTGTTGTCCTGTGGCTGCAGTCACATCTTCCAAGTGAATGCTGCACACCGATGGTAGTGTAGGGATAGATAGATAGATAGTGAGAGCTAGATAGAGAGCGAGAGACCCCCTCCCCCAATATTACATTATTCAAAATCATTCACTACTTGTTTTGTTCTTTTCTCAGTGGCAGCGGAGATCTTCCATTAGAAACACTTCAGAACAAGCTGCTCTCCCAACAGCAAGTGTGTTTTCTTTCATTTTATAAACAAGATCATATATATTGCATGTGAATGTTTTTTTACAGTTGTTTATGAGTACCAGAAAGCTCAGTTTCATTGGTAAAATCTCTTACGTGTTGTTGGTGTTTTCTTTGCAGACGGCTGCTTTAAACGGAGAGATGAGGAAAGCAGTTTTCAGAGCAATAAAAGACTGAGATCTTAGATGAGGTTTTAACAGCTGCTCTTCAGTCTGGATGGCAGCAGCCGAACATCAGGAACTCTCCAAGATTCTGATGGCTGAGAACATCTGGACCTGCCGTCCTCATGTGCGCTGCATGATGCAAATCAGCATTATCCTTCAGCAGTGTTTTATGTGTAGCGTACTGTAACTGCATTTCAGAATCCAGGTGTGGAGGGGTTTGGTTTTTATAATTGCGCATTAATTGTCAAATTGACAAGATAACAGTTTTATCATGTGTTCGTCTAAAATATATATTTATTTAAAAAATGATCATTTAATTTAGAGCACAAATTTGCACTACTGCATCTTTAGGTGGGAAAAAGGAATCAATGATGCTGCTAATGCTTCAGTTGGTCTTTATTGATATGGTGCTTTTAGCATTTCAGATCCGCAGCTGTGTTTGTAGTAGGAAAGATTTCGACTTCAAATTGTGAACATATGGTTTGGCATTTTCAATGTAAAGGCTGACAAATATTCAATAAATGTGGCTCAGACGGCTTTTTAAAGTTGAAAATAGTTGCCTTAAGAGAACAAATGGGTTTTTCTTCGCTCTTCGGCGACGGCGTCAAACCTCAAACCCGATTTCATCCCGTACAAAAGACGTCATCAAAAATAAAGTGAATCGATCAACCATAGAGGAAAAAGAGAATGAGATTTAATTAATTTTCTTCAACAGCGTAACTCAAATATAGTGAGTTAAAGAGGTTCATTGCTTAATCAAGTGAAATATGCTCAATCAGAACATATTCAAAACAATAAAAAGAAATTAAGCTCCCCCTTCCAAGATTTCTTCTCAAACAACAATAATAATAAAAAGAACAAAAAGGCACCTGTTTTATACATTTGCGTCCTCATTTCATCAGCTATGCAACAATCTACTTCTGTCCAATTCATCAAAGACAGCTGAATTATGGGTTATAGCACAAAATACATACTACAGTAAAAGGAAATACTATAGTATAACATAACAGCTGCACTACAGTATACAGAAGTACTTCAGTCTGATGGACTAAAGTTAAGATACTATAGCGCTGAGGATACTATAGTAAAACCAAAGTGCTGCAGGAAATGAAACCCTCACTGATCTACACTGAAATCTAGAGCTGGAATTTACACCGGTTCACTTAGTGCCAAAGTTGATTTTTCAAGATTCGTCTTTCTAAATAAAAATGGCAACCACCTTAAAACTAAAACTGAAGTAAACATGAAATAAAAATATATAAAACAAAAATAGTAATCAGAAAACGAGAGCAAAATGTACACGAAGACCCGCAGACGCTCTTCCTGCTTCAGATAAACCATCCTTAAAATACTGATAAATGAATTCTTCCTTCTTAATAAAACACAAACAGGACAGAGAGGAAATGATCAGGTTGGTAGTGTCGTGGAAATAAGAGCTGGACAAAGCAGGAATGCAGGATTAGTGCAGTTACAGAGAGGAAATCAACAGCTCTTCATCTTCTCCAGCAATTAAACGCAAACTTTCAGTCGCGTCGAGTCTCCAGGAACCGAGAAAGAAACATCCAGAAACGGAAAACGAAAGTTTACCTGTACTTCCTCATCCGCAGAGACGTGTCTCCAAGTCGATTCTTCCTGTAACTCAAACGGGCCGATTCCTACTTTTAAAACATCCTATTCATGGCACAAAAACACTCGCGATTAAATCAAAATCACGAAAGGGAAAAGCAAACGAGAAACGGAGAACGTCAGCGATGAGGAACCTTCTTTTGTAAGCCTCAGAACTAAGAAAAGACAAATTTGTCGAGATTTTAAATAGAATTATTATTGTTAATAGATTTTTGTGTGTGTTTTGTTTGTTTTCCTAATACTGAAGTAGCTAGAGTTTAGGAGGCAGGTTTCTTTAGGTCTCGTATCTGTTTGACCAGGTACGTCTTCTCGTCGTTGAACTGCTCGTCGTCTGTGCGATCCTTCTGAAAGTTGCTAAGGAAGTCGATGAGTTTGGTTTGGTTCTTCAACAGAATGTCTACGATGGGCTGCGTCTTATTTGGATTGGCCACAAACACCTGAGGAGACACAAGCAGAATAGAGAAAGTTTAACCATAGTGAACAGCTAGAGTCTCTCCATATATTTTCTTATAGGAATTGAAATCTAGAGCACTTAATTCATTTTTAATGTATGTGAATAGGTGGCTCAGTGGTTAGCACTGTCCCCTCACAGAAAGAAGGTCACTGGTTCGAGCCCTGGCTCAGTTGGCATATCCGTGTGGAGTGTTGGTGTGGGTTTCCTCCATGTGCTCTGGTTTGTTTGATATGGGTTGCAACTGAAATCTGCAGGACAGTCAATCTGCAGGAGCAGGGTTGGTCACCCTTGGTGTAAAACATACACTGAATACAGTAGTTGGCAGTTCATTCCGCTGTAGCAACCCCTGATGAATAAAGAGACTAAGGCCCAATCCCAATTCTATTTTTGTACCCCTACCCCTTCCCCTTGGCCCTTACAACCGAGGGTTAAGGGGAAGGGCTTGAAAACTCACCCCTAAGAATTGGGACAGCACTTCAACACCTGCACACGTCATCATATGCCATCGAGATCTCCTGCTTCATATGAGATCAGCCGATCACGACTGCTGGAGTTATTCCAGTTGTGTTATTTTTTGGTGTTTATCTTCAGGAAATCACTGAAGGTGTATATTATGTTATCATAACGATCTAATGTGGCAATAAGATCATAACTATACTGTGTATTTACTCCGTGGCCATACTCATCTATGTAAACACGAAAACAACATTAACATTATAGGGGACACTGTGAAAGCTCATTCCCAGCCACTAGACATTACTGACAGAGGATTCCAGTGTCATCGTGTGTCAGAATATTGTGGGACGGCTGTACAGGAGTTATGATTATGGATTATAGATTGCGAAATTTAGCGGGTTTTTTTCCGTTTTTTTTAAAGCATGACGGTAAAACACGAACGCGGTTATGAATATATTAAAACATGTTTGTTTGTTTGTTGTAAAAATTCGTAATAATGACAAAAAAATACTAATTTGTGGATCTCCTTACTTCCGGGTTCAGCTATCCTGCCGCTGTGGCAGGTGCATTCTGGGAAAAATTCTTACCCCTTCATTTTAAGTGTGGTCCTGAAAAATCTTCGTTCGAAGGGGTGTATACCCCTTGCCCTTAGCCCTACGCCTTCAATCTAAAGAGAATTGGGACACCCCTACCCCTTGACGTAAACGCGCAAAATAAGGGGTAGAATTGGGATTGGGCCTAAGCCGAAGGAAAATGAATAAATGAGTGAATTAATTATTTAATTAATGAAGCTGAATATACTAGAGGGAAAAACGAATCAAATGGACATCGTGAATAAATAAATGTCTACGATTAAATGACCTTTCCAATGTTTTCCCTTGCGTTTTGAAGTAGATTCACGTCTACAAAACATTTTTCAAATTGTACTATACAGTGGGAGAAATGAGTATTGAACACATCAGCAGTTTCCTCAGAAAATTTCCTGCAGAGATCTCTGTAATAACTCCCTCAACATACTATCATTTGTGACTTGCCAGTTCTGATTTTGAATACAATCCGGAGTGATTATTAGGCAGCAATTGTGTTTTCCAGGGCAGAAAACTGAGGACATAAGAACATCGGTACCTTGAAGACGTGGAAGGCCTCAAACTGGATGTTGGGACTCTTGTCTCTCAGCAGGTTCATCATGAGCTTCAGGTTCTCTGGTTTGCTGATGTACCGCGTCATGACTGTGAAGTTGTGTCTGTCCAGGAGCAGTTCACCCAGCAGCTGTCCGGGTAATTACACACAAACACAGGACATTAATGACAGGACGGATGACGAAAACCACTCGTCTGAACAGAAACGCACAACCAAGCACACACACCTTCAGCGACTGTCTCTTGGTCACGTAGTTCTCTGAGTGAAGCAGTTTCTCATAGTTATCGAAGACCTGAAATAGAGCAGCAAGAACCATTGAGCAATCACAGCTTTGCAGAATTCAGTGAGATTTTATTTGTGGGAAAAATCATATTTTACCGCATCGTAGTTCTGTTCTAAAAACTCCGCCACCAGAGCCTTGTGTCTCGTGAGCAGGTCCTGTTGAGGAAAAAAAAACAAAGCTCTTTAGTAATTCCACACTTAGCAAATTGTGTGGTTTTTAAATATCCATTTACAGTTTCTCAATTGCTTTGGCACATTTTCCCAAACAGTGCCAACATTCTCTAAACTCTGAGTGCGAATCTCTGAACTGTTTGCTTTCAGAATTTTATATAATGTCTGCAAAATGTAGTAACTCGCCCAAAACATTTCATTCATGCTTCAAAACCTAGTTAGTGTGTCAGTAATTTGGCCAAGGCCACCAAAACATGAAGTGTATTTGTCATCATGTGAGCCACATGGAAACTAAGGTTTATAAAATCTGACATTTGTTGAGAAGAGTCAACAGTACAGAGATAAAGTTAAAAATAAATGAACATTTGTATTTATACAGTACATTTATTTGTGTACAAATGTATTCCATACTAAGGGCAATCTTCCTTGTCTAACTACTCTATTGCATATTCCATATGTTACCACAAATATACACAAACATTACACAATATCATTCATGAAAATAAATGTTTCTTGGTGGACATCCTGTCACTCTTGTTGGCCTTGCCAGAGATTGGCACCCTCTAACAATGTTACTGCAGTTCAGGATTGTAAATATAGTGATTGGGTGGTGGTCTGTCTGTCTGTCTGTCTATCTTACAATGTAGATTGTTTCAATCCATCAATCTTCTACGTAAAGCTGCTTTGACATAGTGTCAGTTCAGTTTTCAGAGTTTAAGTTCAGTCCAGTTTAGTGAGGTTTAATATTCACTGCTGAGATTCCAAACACTGAAGAGCAAATCCATCGATGCGCAGCTCTACAGGTACTGAACCATGCATGCCAGTAGCGACTGCAGCAAGGAACAAACTTTACCAATTGGCGAAAGTGAATGGGGGGGGGAGAAAAAAAAAAAAAAAAAAAACCTCGGGAGAAGTCAGGCTCAGTTCGGGCATGATGAGCATTTCTCCTTTGGCCTATATATATATATATATATATATATAGTTTGTATATACATTTATGTACCATATTTGATAAATAGATACCGCAAATTGTATTGCATCATTTACCAATTTATCTGACATTGCAATGTAAATATCAGATATTTATGATGTAAATATGCATATGCAAATGTCTGATAAGTGTGAAGGCGTACATGATGAAAAATGATTGTGAGGTTGTGAAGAGTTTGACAGTTTAAATGAGAATTGACTCATCAGTTTTGATCAACAAGCCATATGCATTTAGATTTCGTCCAAACTACAAAAAATAGTACCTACTGTTTGCACACATGTGCATTTGTAATTTGCTTAAATCAGTAAAAAAAAAAGCCACTCTCAAGTGAACAATAAGCTAAGAAATCGAAACTTGTGTTAAAAAAATATACATTTCAATCGAGAATTGAGCCAAACCAATTGAGAAAAACTGCATATACTGTATGTCTCAGGAAAAAAAGTCAGTTTATTGCAATAAAAATAAAAAACACAAGATTAACCAGATGACCTGAATAACTACATCTGAAGAGAATTGATATTTGATATATTAATATTTCTAAAAACAGAGGAGATGTATTGTAATTTTACTTTAGTGAAGACAAAATAAAAGTTATTGTAAAAGCTGGATTTCTTTTGTAGATTTAAAGCTCATGTACACTTTTCAGAGCTTTTTAGGTCCAAATGATTTGGATTGACTTTATTTTATTGTTAATGATGTCATTTTTTAAAAATTATGCTAACTTTCCTTAGAAAAAACCTTTATATAGATTATATTTATTTATATAATATTTTTAAGCTTTTATTTACATTTGAACAAAAACAAAAAAATTCGGGGCCACCCACACACGTTTGTTTTTGTAAACTGTGGGTACATTACATACAATGTAAAAAGCAATTACTCAAAAAAGTGAGTAAAATCACTGCCCTAAAAGTAACGTAACGTAATGTGTATTTATATAGTGCATTTATCATGTATGGTCATGTAGGTCTCTCCACACTACCACCAGAAAGTGGTGGTAAAAGCGACAAGTTGATTTTACTTTAAATTTTTCTATTCCTACTTCGAACTATTAAGTTAACTTAACTTTTATAATTATGCGCAGTTCATTTACTTAATCGGGGTTTTTTTTGTACAAATATATTTTATGCCGATGATACAATCATATTTGGACATCATATTTGATCTGAAACATTAAAGACACTTAGCTTGCATTGAACCTGCTTTCTCTGTACATGAATTTACAGTAATGCTGATAATAGAAAGAGACATATTAAAGGCTTCTCATATTTAATGTGTAATATGTGAAGTGCTCACCTTAAAAGTGGCAAATGCATCAGATGCGATGTCGAACGTGGACATCTCCACATAGCTGAAGAAATCTTTGAAGTGTTCAGAATGGAGGACGATTTTGGCGAGAGGCTCGTGCCGGATGCACTCGCGCAGCATAATCCCACAATTCAACGCCACCTGAGGAGTCTCATACCTGCAGAAATCACACAGTAATGGCGTGATTATGAAGATGAGTATTGAGGAGATGAAACGCATTTGATGTGCTGTGCTTTGATCTTGATGCATCTGTCTATTGTTAAACTGCTAGAATGGCTGGACTGATGGTTGTGGAGCTCTTCAGTGAAAGCAGCTTCTAGGAAACATGCATGAGGAACAGCGCTCGTCTCTCTCACCCTTTGAGTAAGATGAAGAGCACTTCCTGATGGGAGCAGAAATACTCCACCGTCGGGCTGCGGGTGCCGATCTGACGACGCAGGATATTGTTGAAGATCTGACAGACGTCCTTCTTACCCTATACACACACACACACACACACACACACAATATCATTACACTGATTAATACAACTTTTTTTTATTTGAAAACATGCCAATTATGTCCAACCAACTACTTCATTTGAAAATAAACACTGATTTAAGACACAAAAGTTATTAGCCCTCCTGAGAAATGTGTAGTACTTTTATTTGAATATTTCCCCACGTCTATTCTTTGGGTATTATTTTTTGCATATTAAAGTTTAACACAGCTAGTTTCAAGTGATGTTTAACTGAACCAGGATAGATTTCACAGTATTTCATCCTATTATATTTTTCTGTGGAAGACAATCTTACTTCTTTTAGACTGGCTGGAATAAATAAACCGTAAAAACCGCTAATGTCAGTATTATTAGCCCCTTTTTGATGCTTTAGAAAACTGAAATTGATTGGCTACAGAATAAAACACAGTTGTTTAATAATTGCCAAATTAACCTAACTTGCCAAGTTAATCTAAATTAACGCAGTTAAGGGTTTAAATTGTACTTTAAGCTATAGACTTATATCTTGCAAAATAAGTAGTAAAATATTATGTACGGTCATAATGACAAAAGAAACGAGCTTTTAGAAGTAATTTTGTTTAAAGATGTGTTGAAAAAAAAAATCATCTCAGTTAAACGGCACTTGGGAATTATTTGAAATAATCAAAATTTCACAGGAGAGCTGATAATTTTGTCTTCAACTGAACAAACTAACTAAATAATCAAAGGTTTCATAATCATATTTCCAGTCTTCAGTGCCACAACACTTTTGCATTTTTATTTGAAAGGTTCAGTTATTTTATTGTGTTTTTAAACAAATAAATAAAAGTAAATATAAGAAAAAAAAGAATCTAAATAAAATAAACAAATAAAAAAAGATTAAATTAAAATTAATAAAATTTAAATGCTTTAAATTAAAATGTATAAATTAAAATAAAAAAATTAAATAAAACTAATAAATCAAATCAAATCAAATAATATACAGTTTTAACAAATTTTTTGTTTAATTTAAATGAATATATTACATTACAATATTTGTAAAAAACTATTAATAAAACAAAAATAAATAATTCATTCATTTTCTTTTCGGCTTAGTCCCTTTATTAATCTGGGGTCGCCACAGCGGAATGAACCGCCAACTTATCCAGCATAAGTTTTACGCAGCAGATGCCCTTCCAGCCGCAACCCATCTCTGGGAAACATCCATACACACTCATTCACACACATACACTATGGACAATTTAGCTCACCCAATTCACCTGTACCGCATGTCTTTGGACTTGTGGGGGAAACAGGAGCACCCGGAGGAAACCCACGCAACCACGGGGAGAACATGCAAACTCCACACAGAAATGCCAACTGACCCAGCCGAGGCTCGAACCAGCGACCTTCTTGCTTTGAGGCGAACATGCTACTCATTACGCCACCGTGGCGCCTCATAAATAATTAAGATTTTAGTTAAATATAATAACCTTGTTTGGCACTCAACATACAGCTTTATTATCATCATCTACTTTGAACAGTTGCAATGCCTCATTTTGTTGAAACTTTGATAAAACTTAAAAAATGCTGCATTTAAAAGAACAGCTTTTATGTGCATCTGAACTCTTTTGCAAAGTAGTTAGCAAAGTCTTTTACTGTCACTTCTGATTAACGCATCCATGCAAAAGTCTTCATCTCTTAAATAAAGCCTCCTCACCTCAAAGTCGATGACCTGCAGGTTCTCCACCAGTGAGATGAGCAGACTGCTGTTGTAGAGCTCCTGGGCCAGCTGAGCCACGGTTTCTGTGTGCGGCTCCTTATCATTAGTGCCATACAGGATCTCCTTCATCGCCACCAGACACTTCGACACCTCTTCTGATGCCTGATATACACACACAAACAAACACACACATCACTAGATCATCAATACAGACAATACTGATCATTCGGCACACATCAGCCATTTCCAAACATCAGCATATCGAACATGTTACATCATATCCACTCTGAACTAGGATTCTGGGTAATTTCAGAGGTAATCTCACTACACACGGAACATCATTATCAATTTATCAGTAGTTGATATGGCTGAAGGTATGGAGAAAAGTATGGATTTTCCGCCGGGCTCTCAGGATCAGCAGGTTTCCAGTCGTTCAAACGCTTGACTTTAGCACTGAGCTGCTGAAAAGGGTGTTAGCGAGCGGGTGTAAATGAGCTGGAGGTCCGGCTCAGAAGAGACATTCCCACCTCTCTGACATCTTTCTACTCGCAGCACCAATATGAGGCATTCCAGGAAGCAGAGCTGTTGCTGGAACCGCCGCGGGGTGAAGTTTACCCATGACTGTTTATCTAATGTACATGACAGATTAGGAATTACAGTGTTACTTGAACAGTTGTGATTAGAAACTAGAGTGAGTGAGGGGAATTTGTTGTGGAGAGAAAAAAGGAGAAGAACTTAAAAAGCTACATAATAACGACGTACAGAGCTTTATAGGGTTGAACAATTTGAATAGATTATTTTTTCCTCATCTTTCACTCACTGAGATGAGAATCAGTTTTAGACACCTTATTGAACGGGAAAAAAGATGTTTTATTAATGACAAACTGATTTTAGAGCCACTAAACGCCACAAGAGAAGATGAGCGATGGGTGGATGACGTCAGGGATGAGTGTTGTGTCCCGGTTCAACAAACAACTGCATATTTGGCAAGTTTTTAATTAAACTATTTATTATTGTTTTTATGGACACACTTAACAATAAGGTTTCATTATTTAATGCATTTACTAACATGAACAATACATATCCAGCATTTATTAATGATAGTTCAACATTCACTAATGCATTATTGAAATGTGAATTCATGCTTGTTAACATTAGAGAATCCACTGCGAGTTAACAAGAACTATCATGAACGTCTTTATTTTCATTAACTAACGATTACAGACATGAATAAATGCAATAAATGTATTGTTCACTGTTTGTTCATGTTCGTTAACTAACATTAACCAATACAACCTTATTCTAAAGTGTGACCGCTTTTATTAACTTCATAAAAACTTAAATGGTATTTTAAAAATATCATATTTGAATGATTTTTTCTAAAAACATTCTTAATCCACTATAACAAATGCTATTAAAAATGCAGAGAAATGTAAATTTTGGGAAACCAAAACCACTAGATGCAAATAAAAATGAGTTTGTATTTATTTTACATTAGTTAATAAACACAGAACTATTATAAATCAAATTCTTTGGACATTTTAAATTTAACTTAAAACTATACTAAATAAAAACAAAAGTCAATAAAATAACCACATTTTATAGATGGTGAACGCGTAGAGAGGCATAGCTATTTTTTAATAATAATAATAATAAGAATAATAATAATAATACATTTTATTTATATAGCGCCTTTCCAGAGCTCAAGGGCACTTTACAAAGAATGTAACAAAAGAAATAGTACAAGCAGACCTTGAAAGAAACAGTAAACAGGTAGAGACAACATTAGGTTTGCAAACATCCAGTTTGTTATTTTTGATTCACTGTAAATACAAAACAAGACCTAAGAGACAAATATGTAGAGTACAGGTGGGTAAAAAAAGTGGTCAGTTTAGCAATCAGAAGAGTGACATTCAGAGAACAAGTGAGTTTTTACGTAATGATTTTAATTCTGAGATATTATATACAGAGCGGCGTGAATTTTTAGCTTTTATTTTTGGCAGAAAACCAAAAATATCATTTTCGGCAGCTATAATTGAATGCATCATCCCTAAATGTTTCCCTAAAATCCCTTCTTCTTTACCTAAATGTTCTAGTATGCCAAAGGAGAATGTAACATAATTTCAACCAGATTTTGCCATCTTTTAGTATAGAGTTCTTAAAAGAAGGGTTGGTCTTAGGAAGAAAAACTTTTTTTTTTTATTCACAATAAAAGATACCTTTTGCAGAAAAAAAATGGTTTAACTGATGTAAAAATGTTCATCAAACCACTGAAGCCAAATAACAAACTCTTTTTAATGGTGAATCCTGCACTGAATCAAATACTTATGCTTTTGTTTGAAGCACTTAATATTAAACTAGCTTAAACTGTCTCCCTAAACAGCAGCTATTAAAAAATGTGACCAGACTTTCTGCTAATAGTCAAAAGTGTAGGTGCAAAATACTAGTAAAATGAACTAAATTCATATCCAGATTCTACCAAAGAATCCCATTAGTCACGTGCCCTGCTGAAACGCTCTCTATCTGATGTAGTGCACTATAGTCTTAAACACGTATTTGCCTGGGCTAGGCCTGTCTCTCTGAAAAAGCAAATGAAAAATGCAAAAGCACAATGGAAACCAGTCTGATTAGAAGAACAACCACTCAAGCTCCAGCAGAAAAGAGCTGTAATGCATAAAAAAGGAAACGTTGAGCATCTCGCTCATTGTGCAATCGTCTGAGAGCTTCTGGATCAACAAACCATGGGAATAGAGTGGGAAAAAGAAGTGAGAAAAATCTGACAAGTGGACAAAGGTAAACACAGAGTGGCAGATTTACTAAACCTGTAAACTAACACAGACGATATCAGGAAAATCCAAAGTTCACACACATAAACTAGACTCAAACAATTATTGCAGGGATTCTCACACTCATTCCTGAAGGGCCGGTGTCCTGCAGATTTTAGCTCCAACTTGCCTTAACACACCTGCAAGGATGTTTCTAGAAAGCCTAGTAAGAGCTTGATTAGCTGGTCTAGGTGTGTCTAATTGGGGTTGGAACTTAGGCCCCGTTTACACTAGTGCGTTTTAGTTTTAAAACGGCGTTTTAGCATGAAAACGATCCGCGTCCACACTAGCGTTTTACCCAAGCGTCTCTAGCAGATGTCCCTCCACACTACGCCACCAGAACGTATATCACGTGACCATTCGCGCACTCTGGGCATGCGCGTTCAAGTATAAACAGGAAGCATGTGTCTCGCTCGGCATTTGGTTATTGCTAGTCAACAAATGCTGGTTGAACGATGAACGCGATGGTAAAGAGAGCAAGACAGGTCTTTTTGTGGACAGACGACAAGGTCGAGTTGTTATTTAAAGTAATAAATGAATATAAAACATCCATGGCTATCGAAAATACAGTGTTTACAGTGAAGGCTGGTCTGCCGTCTGCCGGTGACGTTATAGCCACGTGCGCTTGACGAATAAGGAAAGGATACGCAATGACCCAAAGCCCCAATCACGTAGCGGATCTCAGCAGCCACGCCTCCGTTTTCAAAGATATCCGTTTCCCTCCATCCACACCGAGACGCAGCAGCAGCGTTTAAGAATGGAAACGGCCTCTCCAGCGTTTTCAAAACGCTCCGTTTTCGCACCTCGAAAACTCCGGCGTAGTGTGGACGGATGGCGTAACCGTAGCAAAACTTATGCGTTTTAAAACGAAAACGCACTAGTGTACACGGGGCCTAAATGTTGCAGGACAGCAGCCCTCCAGGACGAAGTTTCTACATCCCCGAATTATTGGATTTTGGAGAAAAATTGAAAACAAATCTCTTAGTGGCCTATCAGTGTAATAGCAGATGTGATCCATCATAATAAGGTGCTAAATGCACTGAAACTCTTGTCATTGTCTTCAGTGTATCAATTTTACACCAATCAGGCTTATTAAAATGTAGTATAGATCCTGTAAAGTGCCAGTAAAGCAAACCGTACTGTGTTAATCTGCTGCGCTCTTCCAAAAAAAAAAAAAAAAAAAAAAAAAAGAGCCAGCAATCAAAAGCAAACTACAAAATGGGCAATTTCCTCTTCCCAACAGCACTTCTAATGGTCACCTGATATAATTCCTCCAGTGAATAATGTGTTATCAGCAGCTGTAATTCACTCAACAAAAAAAAAA
>CAIGQQ010004000.1:3151618-3205316 GCA_903798035.1 Danio albolineatus
GTGTGTGTGTGTGTGTGTGTGTGTGTGTGTGTGTGTGTGTGTGTGTGTGTGAGTCCTAGAGTCCACTGTTCCTGTTGAATATTTCCTGTTCCTCCACCTGTCAGCAGCTGCTCTTTGATCAGATTCTATTCACATTTGTGCTGCGTTCATTCAACACACCTCGCTGCAAACATGAACGTATAAAATCACAGCTACTTCAACTGTACATACTGTAAATGATGCTGTATGAAACATCTATTCAGATGTGTTTTGAATTTTACTGATCGCGCTCTGCATTTTAGGCATGTTTAAAGACCGAATAACTCACTGTGCAAACACTGACTGCAATAAAACTGACCCACCTCAGTCTCGACAAATCATAAATCAAAACTGATCTCCAGCAACACAAGCCACCCTTACTTCACACACACATAATCAAAAGAAAATCACCTGAACCATCAAAAGGCCCAACGCGGAGGAATGTCCCACAACCACATTTATTCAGCAGTGGACGAACAGGTCCTGTTTACTGCCTGACTCTCTCTTAGGAATTTCATACAGTCTTCACCAGAGGATTAAAAAAAAAAAGGAAGCTCCACCTTTGTTTACTATCTGTAAATAACAGCTTCAGCCCTTGACATGCAGCAAAACTACATTTATTTATTCACTCAGCACATGCTGTAATCTAATGACACTTACAAATGAGGAACGCAACAAGTGATTCACCTTAACAAAGAAAAAATAACAAATAGAATTACTCTACTTAAATGGATTATATAAATTATACCACAGACTATTTTTTGCAGACAATTAGTATTCAAAAAGCTAATGAGATTACTGGTATTGATATTACTTTTATTAGAGTTTTTAATAATTTAATTGTGGGTGAAAACATGTCCATAAATGAAATAAATTAAAAATAAATACAAAAGAATAAATAAACAGGTCTCCCCGTGATGTCGTGGGTTTCCTCTGGGTGCTCCGGTTTCCCCCACAAGTCCAAAGACATGGTATAGGTGGATTGGGTTAGCTAAATTGTCCGTAGTGTATGTGTGTGTATAGATGCTTTTCAGTGATGGGTTGCAACTAGAAGGGCATCCGCTGTGTAAAATATATGCTGGATGGGGTGGCCAACCCAGATTGATAAAGGGACTAAGCCGAAAAGAAAATGAATTAATTTTTTTTAAAAAGTGAATAAATAAGGAAAAAAAAAATTATATAAATAATAAATTGTGTGTGTGTGATTTTTAAGATAAAATGTGTATTGTGTATAGTTATTTCAGAGCATTTTCTATTTTCACAATATTAATTATTATAAAATATATTAAAAGCACAAAATAAAATAAAAAACACTAAATAATTGAACAAACCAGCTTGTTGAACAACTAATCATTGGGTTCATTAAACAGTTTTTATATACAACAATAGTTTTTCCCAATAATATTTTTTGTGTGAGCGTGTGTGGTATTATGAATTGAGGTAAAGTTTGTTTTACAATCACACATTCGCTGGGTGACAACTTGTGACATGCCGCCTACAATGTTTACCATGGTACTTTGAGTATTCGGTCTGAAATCACACGCGTGTATGACTTAAAAACAACATTAGCACTATTTAACTGACTGTAAACAATGTTGTACTTTGACAGTATTGGCTGCTAATATGACTTCCATGTTTAGAATTTGTAAATAATACTTTTCTAAAATTATAGCACTAAGGAGAAAGTCAGAATGTGTGAATATAGAATCAATTTCACTTTAATGTGTTTCAAGGAAAGCAGAGAGAGTCGTCAGCATCTGTCAGAGCTGATGTGGTGCGAGTTCGTGCTGAAATGCAGGCCTTGCAGAGACTGAGGTAAAGTTGGTTTTATATTCACACATTCTGACTTTCGCCTTAATAATGTGATTTCAGAACAGTATTCTTTGCCATTTCTAAAAGATATCATTTTTAGCAGCCAACGACTGCCAAAATACAACATTAGGCTATTGACAGGCAATGAAATAGTGCTAATGTGGTTCTGAAGTCATTCTTACATGCGATTTCAGACTGTATATTCAAAGTACAATGTAGTCACAAGTTGTCACTGTTCAATAATGAACGAATGTGCGAATATAAAAGCAACTTCAGCTCAATCGTGTGTGTGTGTGTGTTTGTGTGTTGAAGTGAGCGAGCAGGCCTGCTGCTGTGATCAGCTTCAGGCCTCTTCTTCACTTCAACACAAACAGCGTGACACTGAGCCAGCCGATCACAATGTAACACAGCGCCACAAAGCAACAATGAAACACTTCACACTCCGACGGCTCAAACACTCACACCAACCCGCCGTGTGCTATCAAAAACAAGCCCGACATGCGGGAGATTTGGGCGTACGTTGAGCTTATTCTCGTGCGACACCAAAATAAAAGACACTCAGAGGCAGTAGCATTAGCGGTGCCTTCATGCTCGACGTTTTACTCAATATTCCTCGAACAATACAACTGTAATGTCAGAAATGTTGAATACTTACAGTGCTGCGATGTAATTGTGTCTTCTTCTGCGGCTGCTGTGGTGTTTGTATATGTGTGTGTGTGTGTGTGTGTGTTAGCAAGCAGCAGTCCTGATCACGCCAGCACTCTTCTCTCTTCTGTGTGTGTGCGCGCGCTCTGGGCTAAACGTCAGCGGAATGTGTGTATGAGCGAATTAAACACTGACAGACTCAAACGCGAATATCTGCAAAAGACATGATGGGTGATTTGTAACAAACGTCCTCTCGGGTGGCTCGCCAATGATCTGGGATCGGCCGTGTGTCTGTTTGCTGTGGTTTGGTGTGAAATCTGCGAGCTGATCTCAGGTCAGACGCCGCGCGGTTTCCTCCCTCAGCGAGGCGCGTTACCCGGATGTGGATGTGTTCAGACTGTATTATTATGGAGAGATACGGGCGAAAATAAAGTGCATGACTCATGGTTTTGAATCACGACGTTTTGAAGTAACGCGTCACACACCTGCTGAACTATTGAACGACACTGTCGCAGTCAAAGTCTGCGTGCGCGCGCTGTGTGTGTGTGTGTGTGTGCGAACACTGAAACTGTGAGTCACCGACAGCAGCTTCAGCAAATCCCTGCAGTATGTAAAGCATTCGAGCGATACAAAATCTAATTGTGATAAAAATGTTAGGCTAAATTTTACTGTTGTGATTTTCTCATTTTGGACATATAAATGTAAATATGAACGATGTACAATGAAATACTGTCGCCTCACAGCAAGAAGGTCTCTGGTTCGAGCCTCGGCTTGGTCAGTTGGCATTTCTGTGTGGAGTTTGCATGTTCTCCCTGTGTTGGCGTGGGTTTCCCACAGTATAGGTGAATTGAATAAACTACATTAGCTGTAGTTTGTGTGTGTGTGTGTGAATGAGTGTGTATGGGTGTTTCCCATTACTGATTTGCAGCAGGAAGGACATCCGCTGCGTAAAACATATGCTGGTGTCCTGACATTTTATCCTACCCATCAGATTATGCTACCAACACTGTATTTGAATGGTTCTGAGGTTGGGGTTAGGTAGGTTAAGGCAATATTACAGCTTCATATCACACTATTCCACATTTAAATTTACACTGGTAGTGAAATCTTGGTAGCATATTGCGTCATCAGAATGTGCTACCTACTTTTTGAATGGGAGGTAGGACAATCTGACAAGGTAGGACAAATCGACAGAACATCTAATAAGTTGGCGGTTCATTCTGCTGTGGCAACCCCTGATGAATAAAGGAACTAAGCCAAAGGAAAATGAATGAATGAATGTACAAGGTAAATTTCAAGTAATTTAAATTGAGGCACCGCCCCTGCTTAAAAAAGTCTTATTTTGTAAAAATGCAGCATTTCTGGGTCAAAACTATGTTTGATAATTTTGGACATTGTTTTAAGTTACCGTACTAATTTTTATCATAATAAAATACAGGAAAACATAGCAAAATAAAGGAAAATAGTTTTATTTTAATCATATTATTAGTCCCAAATAAATATAAATAGGGTGGCATGGTGGCTAAGTGGTTAGCACTGTCACCTCACAGCAAGAAAGTCACTGGTTCGAGTCCCGGCTGTGTGGAGTTTGCAAGATCTGCCTGTGTTTGCATGGGTTTTCTCCAGGTGCTCTAGTTTCCCCCAGTCCAAACACATGCGATATAGGCGAACTGAATAAAACTAAAATGGCCGCAGCGTGTGTGTGTGAATGAGAATGTATGGGTGTTTCCCAGTATAGGGTTGCAGCTGGAAGGGCATCTGCTGCGTAAAACATATGCTGAAATAGTTGGCAGTTCATTCCACTCTGGTGACCTCTAAAATAGAGTCGAAGGAAAATGAATGTAGTTTTTTTACGTAAATCACAAAAATTCTCCACATTTATCTTTTATTATTATGAAATAGATTTGAATTAATGAAAAATTCTGATCACATGGCAAAATATTTAGGACTTTTTTGTCATTTTGTTACATTTTAATACACGCACAAACATTTTCATGCTTTTAATATAATTTATGTGTTTGCACATTATGTCTGATGTTGTTAAATTGTCTGAATGAAACTTTTACATAACACGTTATCATAAAATTAATTTAACTTAAACTTTAATTATTAATTCAGAAAATGTAGTAAATTTGAAAGAAAATGATTTTGACAAAGACACCACCAGTTTCCCCATTCATCTTTTATCAAAAATATTCAAATAATTGATCACATGGTAAATTAAGTAAAAGGGTTTTATTTTAAAATCTTAATTTTATCAGCTAACAGTAATAAATAAAGGTTCAAAATAAAGTTATACTACAAAAGTAGCTCCAATCATCCTTTATCATCCTTATTAAAACAAATAAAAATGAACAACATATGATGATGTGATATATTATTAGGAAAATAAGTTATTCATACTGCACAATATTCATTCATTCATTTTCCTTCGGCTTAGTCCCTTTATTTATCAGGGATCGCCACAGTGGAATGAACCGCCAACTTATCCAGCATATGTTTTACGCAGCGCGGCAGCGGATGCCCTTTCAGCCACAACCCAGTACTGGAAAACACCCATACACTCACATTCACACTCATACATTGCAGCCAATTTAGCTTATTCAATGCACTCTGAGGAAAACCGGAGCACCCAGAGGAAACCCACTCCAACACGGGGACAACATATAAACTCCACATACCTTCTTGCTGTGAGGCGACAGTGTTAATCACCGAGCCACTGCCCATCCTAGCGCACAATATCAAAATTTAATAAAAAGGTCGTCTTCAACGTAGAGATTTCCTTGACAAATAATCAATAAAAAAAGATCAAATGTTTCAGTGAAGTTTATTTAAGCCTAAGCACTTTAAATTCATTCATCTCATACAACCTCTTAGATACATATTTACACATATACACAGGTACAGGCGTAAGGGAAAATATTGCGATGACAACTAACATGCAGCAATGTGCCACACGAAATGAAGACAGAACCCAACAGTGGTTTTTATATTGCTGAAAACATTCAAACAAAAGAGTACAAGGTATGGGGACGTGAATATTTATGCCCAGAAGTACTGTGGGTCAACAACCATGGCTTTTAATTCACTAACTTAATTAGTAAGTTAAAAGTAACACAAAAGATTCTGACCTTACGGATGCCGACTGCTGGTTCCAATGATCACTTTCCAGACTTCTTACGCTTTAAAGCGACCGACTAAAACTGAAATCTGTTGTGACTTACAGGAAAATAAATACATAAAACATGAACACGAACGGTGTGTTTTTCTTGTTGCTGTAAAATCATTATTGTTGAATGCTGCAGAACGGTAAAGTGACAAATACAACGACAGTTCATCAATAGTGGTCATAATATACAATATGTATATATTTATATACTGTTTTAATGAAAAAAACATGAGATAAAAGTTAATTTCTGTACAAATCTTCTTTTACAGGAAATAATTTAAACTATACAGCTGTTTTTCGATACACAAACAGAACATTTTCATAACCTCAGGGAATCGTGTGTATATAAAACAACATTTCATTGTCTTGCTGCTACAGCAAAGTCAGACGCTCCTGATCAATTCTCAACGCAAGATCAATGAAACCAGTGGAAGCTCATGTGATCGTACATTTAAAGTCCTCGTAATGCACAGTTAAAAACCGCAGGCTACTCTGATGTTAATGCCGACTCCACCAAAAACCCTTTGAATCTTTGAGGAAATGCATGCAGACGCCAAACAAACAGCATCACAATGATACTTTCAAAGGAAAGGAGAGATTGAATGGGAACAGCAAACACTGAAATCACAGTTTTTTTCTTCTTCTCTCTCTTATGAAGGAGAGAAGCTTGTGAACGAGAGGCGCTCGGTATAAAATATCCTGAATGGCGCGTGTAGACGGCCAATCTTTCTCTGGCGAGGAGATTAAATACAGTACAGAGACTAGAGCTTGAGTAGAAAGTGCAGTGTGTAGAGCTGCCAGGAGCCAGGCGCAGGGGCTTTAACATCAGGCTTTAATGTCTGAGAAGCTTGTGTAGGTTTCACTGCAGCTGGACGATGTGCTGAGGTTTCCAGACCCACTGCCTTCTGTTGGAAAACACACATATAGGTGTAAATAACAGTGTACAAAAGGTCACACGTTACATTAAGGATTCATTAGTTAAAGTGTTTACTAACATGAACCAAGTATGAACAGTACTTGAACACAGGGGCGTAGTGGACATTTTAAAAGCAGATGGTGGTGGTGGTGGTGGTGGGTGGGTAGCTGTATAAGATCCAAAAGTTTACGTTTATGTAATTATTAATCACCTGTTTCTAAATAGTCTGTCTCTAAAAGTGAGGGAGACTTGTCCAGGGAACCTCATTTTACCAATCTCCCTGCTCAACCGCCCTCCTCCCCATCCGCTGTTCACTTTCACTTTCTTCCGCAACTCCCCAACCCTCTTCACTTTCGTCTACCACAGCCCCCCCTAGCACTAAAAACAAATACTGTAATAAATGTATTGTTTATTGTTTGTTTATGTTAGTAAATACATGAACTAATACAACCTTATTGTAAAGTGTAAGTATAAATAAATCATTAAACTAAAATAGAGGTGGCCATATCAATATAGGCTGATAATTGCTTTGTTTTTATGTTATTGTCGTTAGCTATGTTTCCATTCAAAGATGTGAATTGAATTAATGCCAAAAAACATAATAAAATCTGATTATCTGGTGGCAAATATCAAAAGGAAAATGGGCTTGGCTGGAGTAGAAGTAACATGTTTTTCTTATAAAATAAATTATTTGAGATTCAGAAAACGAAAACAAAAACTCAAAATGAACAATTCTTGAAAATGAAACTCGATGAATGTGTTGTGGCTTTTAGTGGTGTTGGACCATTATTTGGAGTGTAGATGCTGAACCGATATGATGATGGACTTTGGTTAAAGCATTTTAGCATGACCAAAACAATGTGTTTTAATGTAGACGGTCTTGAGGTTTGTCCATTAAGGCTGTGACATCGCACCCATTTTTGTTATCACATAATCTGTTAAAACAACAGCCAACGAACAAACAAAAATAAAAAAAATAAAAATAATAATAATATAAAATAAATATCTATCTATCTATCTATCTATCTATCTATCTATCTATCTATCTATCTATCTATCTATCTATCTATCTATCTATCTATCTATCTATATATATATATATCACATGACTTTTTTGATGATGTTGGAATTTATTCGGTAAATCTGGCAGCTAGGTTTGCAACTCTCAGAGGGTCGCGCATTGAAGCCAAGCAGGGCTGTGCCTGGTCAGTAGGAGACTACATGGGAAAGCTAGGTTGCTGCTGGAAGTAGTATTAGTGAGACCAGCAGGGGGCGCTCAACCTGCGGTCTGTGTGGGTCCTAATACTGCAGTATAGTGAAAGGGACTCTATACTGCTCAGTGAGCACCATTTTTCGGATGAGACGTTAAATATTAAACAGAGGTCCTGACTCTCTGTGGTCATTAAAAATCCCAGGATGTCCTTTGAAGATAAGTAGGGGTTTAACCCTGGCATCCAGGCCAAATTGTCTATCATGCCTTCCTAACCATCCCCATGTCATAATTGGCTTCATCACCCTCTCTCCTCTTCACCAATCAGCTGGTGTGTGCTGTCTGGCGCAATATGGCTGCCGTCACGTCATCCAGGTGGATGCTGCACACTCTTGGTGGATGAGGAGACCCCCCCCCAAAAATGTGTAAAGCGCTTTGAGTGTCCAGAAAAGCGCTATATAAATGCAAGGAATTATTAATTATTTTAAAAATGTGTTTGCATTGTAGTTTATTGGCAGTTGTTCTTACTGGATAAAACATTTATCATAGTCATTTTTATTACTCGTTACTCATTTTCAAAATTTATGCACATCTTGACATTTCTATTAAGCACTTTATGCGAAATTCCAAAATGTACATAAATATAGGTTGATGGAAACGTGCAGTAGCTATTGACCTGAAAAAAAAATTAATTGAGTGAGATTTACATTTATCAGCCTATTTATGGGTTATCGGTATATTCAAATATAAAGAGTTATGTCGGACAAAAGAATAGCAGTTCATTGCCAAAAAAAACTGTGTTGAGTTACCTGAGCTGGAGAGAGACTGAGAAGATTTGGACTCTCCGATGAGCGTGAGCAGGTTTGCAGCAGGAACCCAGCCTTCTTTACTGGTCCGCAGGTTACGAACAAACCTGACGAACACAAAAACATTCTGAAAAAACAACGCTGGATACTCCATTCAGTCATTTAACCCTTGTGCAATCTGTAATGTAAGGTCAGGGACGACGGGGCGATGATCCGCGAGAAGATTATTTAAGAGAATCTTCAGGCCGCCAGAGGTCAAAATAGGTGCATAACGGAGCATACAGGCAACCCAAGAGCATAGTCAAAAACAGGCGGCAAAACAACATAAACAAAGCAGGGGATCAACATCATGGTAGGCATGACAAGGAAACGCTTTGTAATGATCACATGAAACAAGACTCAGCAATGTGTGTGTGAATGTGAGGTGTATATATAGTCCATGTAATACAGCTGTGTGTTTGTAAACAGTGGTAATCTGGAACAGGTGTGTGTGAGGTGCTTGATGGGATATGTAGTTCGGTAAAGTGGCATGCATGTAGATCTCCAACAATCTGTAAACGCTAGATCGCTGTTGATCATAACACAATCCCTATAAATACCAAATGATACTCATTTTTGATTAATTTAAACACACAAACGTATGATTCGTTACTGGTTAGCTATGTGAAAGCAGTCACAGACCTGTCATAGTGTTTAATTAGTCATGAATGTGTGAATCTTACCAGCGTCCATCGTCTCCCTCTCGGACCAGCTGCACGTTGTCTCCGCTCTTAACAGTCAGCTCCTGTGGTCCACTTTTTTCATGGTCAGCAACCACCACGTACTTGCCTGGAGACTAAAGCACAAAATAAAAGCATACCATCAGTGGCCAGAATGCAGCATGGATGGCTCACTAAACTATCTTATCGGGCTGCAACAACTCACCAGTTTCTTTCCTCCCTCGTCCTCAGGGTCAGAGTTCATGGGGTCCTCAGCGCTCGAGTATCCGTCGTTTTCTTCAGACGCATCCATAGACAGCGACGCCTTGGTGAAGCCTTGAGGAAGACAGGACGGGGTGAAACCAATGCGACATTTGGTTTATGGTGAAGAGGTAAAAGGAAAGGGAAGTGGTGCTCCACAAAGATGGAAGAAGAAACTGGCTCTGTGTCAAAACCATGTTAGATGTTTTGTTTTCATTAGACAGCCTTATAGTAGTAATTAGGCATGGGCCGGGATAAGTTTCTGCCGGTATTAAAATCCTTGGATAAATATATCACGGTTTGACGGTATTGTGATTACTGCTGTAAAATATATTATTTTTAAATGTCTGGGTAAAAAACTAAAACTTTTTTCCCCTTCGAACACAATATATTTTATTTAAAAAAAAAACCTTAGGAACGGTATTACAGAAAACTTTGGCAGTATGAAAACCTTGACTTTTCCAAACGGTTGAAAACGGTTATCGTCCCATGCCCAGTTGTAATGCGCAACACTGATAATAGTAATAGCTGGGATTTCAATAACATTAGCATGTTGCTAAGCTAAAAACATTAAAGTATTCCTCATGAAAATGAATGATGGTCTGGTCATAGTAATCATGTTTTGCTGTCACTTTAAGTATCAATTCTCACTATGAACTAGTGGCTTATTACCTCTTTATTATTATGATGCTGGCTGTTTATTAGTACTTCTAAAGCACATGTTATGCACGATCATATTCTACATCCCTAGTCCTACTAACTACCTTAAAAACTTTTAATAAGCAACAAATTTTTTTGAGTTTATTGAGCTAAAAGACAGAAATGTACCCAAAAATAAAGTGTGACCCAAGCTTATCTCTTTTAGTAGACTGATTACCATTTGTGTAACAAAACCGTGGTTGTTTTGTGTTGTGTTAACATGGTTTTAACTGCAGTAACGTTTGTGTGTTGCATGACTGAATCTGTAGTCCATTTACGAGATGTATGTGTGTGTGTTTACCAGCGATCTGCACAGGCTGAATTGCTGGTGATCGTGACAGACTCAAGCTTATCTCTTTTAGTAGACTGATTACCATTTCTGTAACAAAGCCATGGTTGTTTTGTCTGGTGTTAACATGGTTTAACCACAATAACCATGTGTTTTTTATTATAGTAAAACCATTGTTATTTTTTGTAAGAGATATACATTTTGTCACAGTTTATTTATTTTTTTTACATATAATGTATATTTCTTTTGAATTCAAAATTTTTAGAGCTGATAAGTCTCTCAACGCTAGCATATTGCTAAGCTAACAACACAATCAAATTCTACAGAGCACTAAACTGTCATTGTATCTCTCTATGTAACTGACATTTCTCTCAGCCAATTCATAAATTTATGTTTTCACACAGTTTGTCGCAATATATTGTGACGTTAACAGTTGTTTTTGGATATTTCTGTCTTTTACATTTGTTACTAGCTATGTTGTCATCCAGCTATTTCAGGCACAAATCCTAAAATGCTACATACATTGTTTAATCAAAATGCATAAATTCTAGAATTAATTTTGACTGTACTTTAATCAGCTAATGTGCGTTTACCAAATGACGGGTACTGGTACTGTTATTGCAGTGATATTTCATTCAAGTTGGTCAGGTTTACATTTCTCTGTAGTATGCAGATTGACTTGCATTATGTTTGTGGCTCTGTATATACTGTACATGTTTGTTGTTTTGTTTTTCTTGTTGATTACTTTTATTAATTTCTTTATTCTTTTAATGTAAATCCTAACCAGGGACGAGGTCTGCAAATTAGCTTCATGCTAATGTACACGGCATCGGCTGTCTTTGTATAACAATGTCAAGTGTATTGTACCAGTTAAATACACAAACAAATAATTCAATTATTATGTTGTGCATTATAATAGCCATGTAGGAAGCACACTTGGTTTGGAGACAGAGCCAGAGTCTCTTTCTCTCATAAATCACTTGACTATATGAACAGCTAGAGGCGCTGAGCGAACAGGAGGAGCTGTTTGTGTTTGACGTCCAGACAGCCATGACTTGGGTGATTGCAATGACAGGCATATGACACATCCGCAAATCATACAAAACATGTTTATGGAGAGATGCATAAACATTTTTTGATCTGAACAGTAGATAATTATGTAGGTCCGGAAGAGTGTTTTGTGGTTCAGAATGGTAAAAGTGAATCCAAGAACTAGCACCGCAAACCAGCAGACAGGAACCCAAAGCAGACACTCATGCAGTGGTGAACTGGGAAGTGCAAGTGGCTTGCACAAACTCACAACTTTTTTTGTTGTTTGGTTGGGATTATCATATATTGAAGATAATAATTTTTGAATGCTAGGTTTACTCAAAAATGGGGAAAAAAATATGGCATAAATTTCTGTCATGTCATTACAAACCATTATGGCTTTTTGCTTTGTGGAATACACAAGAAAAAACAATCTGTACGAGTGTTACAACAAATAGGAGCTGGAGATTTTATAGTAAAGAATAGAATTGAGAAAAGTTATTATTGGTTAGTTAATATTATTGGTATTACAGTTATGGATCACTGATGGTTCCATGAAGACAGTTGAACATTCATAGAAACTTTCCACTGCACAAAAAAGTTCTTTAGATTTTTAGAACATTCTTTACACCTCGAAAAAATGATTCTTTTAAGAACTTATAACTGAAAGGATATTTTTTTTCAATATGGCATCACAACAAACACTACGTTTTGGAACCCCTATATCTAAAACTGACCATTGCCTTTCACTGATGGTTCCATGAAGAAACTTTAACCTCCACAGAAACTTTGACTGCACAAAATATTTTTTTATATTTTTAAGGGGAGACTGTTCTTTAGTTATTTTAAGAACTTATAACGGAAAGGTTCTTTTAGAAACCAAAATAAAACAACTTTGTTTCTTTATGGCATCACTGCAAAGACTCTATTTGGGAAGCTAAATTTCTAATTTCCTAAGGTTCTTTAGATCAGGAATTCTCAACACTATTGGGGCCCGAGATAGCTTAAAATGAACTTAAATATTATACTATAATTATTTTATTTCATTATTCAATATGTCATATTAAAATGAGTCAAGTAATGGCATTTCCCGTTTTTGGTGGACATGACTGTGGTTTAAACTTCCAACTGCTGCACGCCAACTAGGACTATATTCTTAGCTGTATAAAGCAAACCGTCACGCAAATGTAAAGGTAACAATGATTAGAGTTATAATAACCAGCTCGCGCATGCCTCGCGTCTGTGACTCGTACTGTATCAAGTTCATTGATTCACAAACTATGCGCTCTCTCTCTCTCTTTGTGTGAACATTTTCAAAAATATCCACATAGGCCCTAGTTGTCCAAATTAATGTCCTGCGAGTGTTTTATAACGGACGCACGCAGTACAGTAGGATCTAGAGAGACTCGGTGGTGTTTCAGTAGTGAACAGATGTTCACTCACAGTGAACTCCAATAGTGTCCAGCTGCAAACCCAACCGCCTTCAGATGGATGTTTCTCAACAGATTTAATGTTTTTATTGTATTTTACATTTCTTTGTTTTTTTTTTAATGGATAGGAATAGTAGATCAATAGATGAAAAGTAATCAGTCCAATTTAAAGCAGCAGCTGTTTTTTGGTATCTCCTGTTGTACTGTCTGGTTAATTGACTAAAGATTATTATATATTTTTTATATTATATAAAAAATATTCATATCTTATTTTTCTATAGTACTTTATACAAATGAAACAATAAAAAACTTTTTAAATAAGCATTTTCTCTAGACAATCAGTTTAAGAGAAAATGTCAGAAAGGTTGGGCTGAGCCTCAAAATGAAAAACGTTGAGAACCACTGGTTTAGGTATTTCTAAAAAGTTCTTTTATGCTTAGAAGAATAAAAAATTGGTTCTTTCAATAACTTTTCATTGAACAGTTTTTTTAGGAAGCAAAAAAAGTGTTTCGATTGACCTTGTTCTACATACAAGCGGGTGATTCCACTGGAATCTTCTTGGCTCAAGACTTCGGGTTTTATTCACTTCCATTGACTATTACATGTTAAAAACAGCTTGTTGTGCTCCTTGATGTTGCAAACTGATATTTTCTTATTATACTATTCTACTTTTTATGTACAGTCATCAACACAGTTGTTTGTAGTGCTAGTAGTTGGACCATTTTCTGTTGTTTATTATCCTTAGTCATTTCTCCCATAGGCCACTGAATCAGAACATCAATTGCAGAATAACATTAATATGGCATGACTAGGAACAACTTTTGGAACCTTTATTTCTAAAAGTGACCAATGAATTGTGGAAAATGTCTTCTTTTGCATTCCCAAGAAGCAAGAAAGTCACACAGGTTTTTGAATGACAGGACTGTGAATAAAAAATGATGATTCAATACTCAATGAGCTGATCGTTTTTCTTTCTCCTCTAACAATAACACTTCATGAACTGGACTGGTTGCACATTCATTCTCCCACAGTAAAGAGCATGTAATTATCCGGCGGTTATGCCATCTAGCTCCGTGATTTATCCTGCAAACCACCAATTACAGTGCAATGTTATCATAGCCTGTGGTTAGTGTGTGCCAGTCTGATTGGAGGTCCTCTTTGAGAGGGAGCAATAAAGATAATGTTTATTCCCACACCAGGCATCTAGTTACCTCTGCGTTTAGTCTGCAACAGACTAGAAGTGCTCAGCCATCTCACTCGGGTGAGAGTGATGTGAGGACCTGCGTCTGAGGGAGAGGCAGCTGATAAGAGTTCAAAAACTACAACCATTTACCAATCACCTCCAGAAAACCGATTTTGATGATGACAGCTTTCAAAGTTTGCACCAAAAATGAACATTTACTCATTATTTACTCATCCTCATGAGGTTAGAAACCGTTCTTTGTTGTTGCTGTTGGAAGATAAAATAAGATATTTTGAAGAATCTTAGAAACAGGTTACCACTGAAATCCATAGTACAGAGTATATACAGGAATCAGAGTAAAAATTCAATAACTTTGAAGTCTTTTTTAAAGACTCTCTATGAATTTTAAGACCTTATAACCACTTTAGGTTTCAATCGGAAACACTGATGAGATTTTAACTTACAGTATACTTAATAAATATTAATGTAAGAAACTAATCCAAAACTAAACATAAAACATCTATTAAATCTAGCTAATCAGCAGGTTGGCACCTTTACTGTAGAAAATTATATGATTAAATAGTCCTGACAGCATATGTTTTAGGTCATTGTAACTTATTAAACTAATTTAATCATGTTCTAACTTAATTTTATAAGTTACGCAAGCTGTTTTAAGTCAGTTTAACATAACATAAGTTCAATGGACTCATAAGGTTAATTTGATTCAGCTTAAAAATAAGGCAACCAGGATTTTTTTACAGTGTATAGATCTGCAGAAACAATGATGTTACTGCATGTTTATGTAACTGCATGTCAATGTAAATGCAAATCTAGTAAGATTTTTTTGGCGCCAATAGCCTTGTGCAGTGGTCACCAAACTTGTTCCTGGAGGGCCGATGTCCTGCAGATTTTAGCTCTAACCCTAATCAAACACACCTGAACAAGCTAATCAAGCGCTTACCAGGTATACTTGAAACATCCAAGCAGGTGTGTTTAGGCAAGTTGGAGCTAAACCCTGCAGGACAAAGATTGGTGACCCCTGTCTTGTGGTTAAGTGCGTCGACATATGGCACCATGGTGCTCATGGCAACCCGAGTTTGATTCCCGGCTCGAGGTCCTTTGCCGACCCTTTCCCTCTCTCTGCCCCCAACTATTTCCTGGCAATTCTCTGCACTATTCTATCCATTAAAGATTAAAAACCTATAAAAATTACTTTAATAAAATCTAGTAGGATTTCATTGATTTCATAAACTAAACAGCATCCTGATATTCGCAGATTTAATTCAGGCAAACTTCCGCATACCACTATACACTGCATAATCAATCATGATATCACATTTAATACCTCGCAAAATAGCATTTAAGACTTTTTAATACTTTTTAAGGGCCTTAAACTTCTCTACATTGGTTTATCAACTTTCAATACTTTTTAAGACCCCACGGACACCCTGCAGTAGGAAAAACTAATGCCATGCAAGTCAGTGGTTACCGGTTTTCAACATTCTTCAAAATGCAATTACTTTTGTTAACCAGAAAAAAAACTCAAACAGGTTTGAAACCACTTAAAAGGGAGTAAATAATCTCATAGTAAAGGCATAGTTTACCCAAAATGAAAGATCTACCTTCATTTTCTGAACCCCAAGTCATTCCAAACCTGTATGACCTCTGGAAAGAAGACATTCTAATAGGTTCTAATAATATTGAAATGGTTTTTAAAAAACTAAAATCTGCTTTTATTCTAGCTGAAATAAAATAAGACTTTCTCAAGAAGAAAAAAGATTATAGGAAATACTGTGAAAAATGTCTGTTAAACATCATTTGGGAAATATTTGAAAAAGAAAAAAAAAAAAAATTCCCAGGAGGGTGAATAATTTTGACTTTAACTCTATATATATTTCTCCTACTATAGATGTCAATGGTTACCGGTTTTCAACACTCTTCAAAATATCATCTTTAGTTTTCAACAACAACAAAAATATTAATAACAGTTTGGTGAAGTTTGTACGCTTGTTCATACAGTAGGGTAACTGCAAATGTTTTAACAACATTACAAGTATGCAGAGTGAAGCACTATTTGTTTAACATTTGTTACGTGCAGCTCTTCATGAAGCTGCATTCAAACGCTATAAAATTTGCCATCAGTTTGTTTCCCAGTTTGATTGCTATTGATTTCACAGACAGTAGAAGTCAATGTGAACTGAAACCATGTACCCTTAGCAGGAATGGTTTGGGTCAACATGAGGGTGAGAAAATACTGAGTATGCACTAAAGAAAATGTTAGGTTGCAGTAACCCAACGTTAGATCAAATATGGACACTGGGTTAATTTTTTCAATTAAATTTAAATGCCACTTTAACCCAATGGTTGTCCATATTTTATCCTCCAATTTTCGGTTACAACGACCAAGCTATTTTTTAGATAGTACATTTAATTTTTATTGAAATATTTGATGCAGTTTTAGAGTTGATCGCTTTAGGCTGGTGTGTGTGAAAGATGTTGAACCATGAAGCATGAATGTGAAATGAGACTTGATCAAATGAACGCTGTGGAGCACAGAATACTGGTCATGGCTGATGTTGGAGGAGGGGATGTTGGGAGGTTTTTGGGGGGACAGTGAGTGTACCTCTGAAGCCAAACGGTGTAGGATCACTCTGTCTTTTAGTTTTGTGGTCGGGACTAGGGGGGGATGATCCTGGCAGCCATAGTAAGGAGTGAGAGAGGAGAAAGAAAAGGGTAAGAGGACAAACAAAAAGGAAATAAGAAAGAGGAAGTCTAAAGAGAAATCTGGATCTTCTGCAGGGTGAAAACTTCTAATGTAACATATCTGCTAAAGTCCTGCACTGTGCCTTAACCGTTTGCCATGTTGTTGTTGTTTTTTTTGTTTATTTTGTGTGTGTCTGTTATCATCCTTCTCATAGTGAACCCAGGGGAAATTATTTGGTCCAAAATCCCACATATAATATAATATAATATAATATAATATAATATAATATAATATAATATAATATAATATAATATAATATAATATAGGGCGCCACGGTGGCGTAGTGAGTAGCACGTTCGCCTCACAGCAAGAAGGTCGCTGGTTCGATCCCCGGCTAGGCCAGTTGGCATTTCTGTGTGGAGTTTGCATGTTCTCCCCGTGGTTGCGTGGGTTTCCTCCGGGTGCTCCGGTTTCCCCCACAGTCCAAAGACATGCGGTACAGGTGAATTGGGTAAGCTAAATTGTCCGTAGTGAATGTGTGTGAATGAGAATGTATGAATGTGTTTCCCAGAGATGGGTTGTGGCTGGAAGGGCATCCGCTGCGTAAAACAAATGCTGGATAAGTTGGCGGTTCAATCCGCTGTGGCGACCCCGGATTAATAAAGGGACTAAGCCGAAAAGAAAATGAATGAATGAATAATATAATATAATATAATATAATTTAATATAATGTTACGCATCCCCTGCGTGAAACATCCGCTGCGTAAAACAAATGCTGGATAAGTTGGCAGTTCATTCCACTGTGGCAACCCCAGATTAATAAAGGGACTAAGCCGAAAAGAAAATGAATGAAATTACATAAATAATATAATTACTTAAAGAGCCCCTATTATGGGTTTTTGAAAATGAGCTTGTATGCAGTGTGTCACACAGCTCTAAGTGAAGTGAAATGTCCAGCTAAGGCTTAAATCTGAAAGTGCACAGTGTTTAAAACTATTGATTCATCTATAAAAGAGTCGACTCATAGTTCCTCAAACGAGTCGTCGTGCTAACGAGTCTTTAGCCGTTTCGGCATTACGTGAACACGAAACATAAGCCCCGCCCATTTATGCGCGCGCAGATTCGAAATCCCCAATCCTGCCCACAAACAACAGCGGTGAGGAAATGTTGCCAGATCGGGCGGTTTTCAACTTGATTCTGCAGGTAAAACCCTTTGGACAGGGTTTGGGCTGAAATCAGTCAGCAACATCTGGCAACACAGTGAAGAGCACTGTGCTTAGCTGGATATTGGAAGTGTGCAGAGAACCCAGAGATGAGACTTTGAAGAGTTAGTCGTTTCTGCAGAAATATCTCTGCATTAAACCCTAGCCATGTGCTGTTACCCCTCCGAGGAGTGCTTACAACGGAGAATTAGGAGCACCGGGACATTTCCTGGCCTGCTATCCAGCAAGTGTGAGTAAGTACGATTAAAACAGTCACCTCATTGTTTTCTCTAGCTTGTAAATGATGCATTTAACTGTGTTTTGTAACTTGTAACCGCTTGTAGTGTCTCTGGTTAACTTGTATTCTCATATCGCGTCTAAAAGCACGTTGTAAACGCGACGCGTGCCGCTGTGTTTACGGATTAAAATGCGTTTGAGCGTGTTCCTCTGCTGTTTGTCGTTGCTATGGACACCATGAGCTCTGCTACACACGTGCGGCGGTGCTGTTTATAATGGGTTAGCTTTTGCCGCTGTGTGCATTAATACTGAATGTATGTCGCTGTTTTTACTTCTGGTTAAGAATTAGAGTGATATGCTGGGAGACCGGGGGGTTAGTTTTCGGGATGAGGTGTCTGAAATACGGGCGACTCCCGTTTAAAGCGAGTGTTAGCAGATTAGCTCACGCACACACTATGACTGACTAACGCTGAGCGCTGTCGACCAATCGCAAAAGACTGGTTCATCGGTCCAATCAGCGCAGTTTAGCATCGCGCGAAGGAGGGGTTTTGGAACAAATGAATCCCTGAACGATTCATATAGGAGTCGCTGGGATAATGAGGTAAAAATAAATGCATATTATAAGACAATGAAAGTGTTTTTTGACCTTGCAATCAGATCAGCCTGCTGTTGGAGACCCCCAAAACTAAAATATGACCCTTTTCAATGTATAATATGGGCTCTTTAAATTATATAAAATAATAATTTACATAATACAATTAAATATGGATATTTTATAAAATTATCCATACATTAATTTACATAATTAAACCAATTAAATTCAATTTAATTAAGAAATAATAAAATAAGCAAACATTCATAAATAATAGATTAAATACATTTCATAAACATAATAATTACACGGAAAGGGTCAATTAAATAAAAAATAAAATTAATACAAATATAAATTAATCAACGCAACAAAAATACAGCTAATAATTGATATAAATGAATCAATTAAATAAAATATAAATGTATGTAAATTATTATCTAATTGTCTTCCACTTCCAAATATGTATTAAATTTAATTTGTTTTATAATGTAGACAAATTCATGTTCCTGTAAAACTATTAGAACCACAAATACATTTCATTGATAATAAAATAAATACGCAATAACATTTACAATAAAAAAAAAAAACTTAACAAAAGATAAAATTACATTAATTAAATAAATAAATTATCTGGTCACGCACCAGCCGAATGAAGCAAAGTTTTTCACACAAACTCTTTCCATACCCCTCACTGCACACCATCAACATGTAGCATGCACTGCACTTTAACCAATCCATACTAAAACAATACTGCCTACAACTATGTGTAAACCTATTTATTATCTTCTACATATTGCTGTCAACATTGCCAATTGTACATGGTCTTGTTTCTTTTTAGGAGTATGTTGTATTTTGCACTGTCTGTATTTTGCAATGTCGTATTTTGCAATGCCTGTATTTTGTCTTGAGCCAGCACCTAAGCTTTTCACTCATCATAACACACGTGCTGCTGCTGATGTGACAATAAAAGTGATTTGATTTGAAATAAACACACATTTGATTGTTTCTTTTAATCTCACAACATTTGGAAATTCTTGTTCCTGGTTAAGGCACAGAAATCAGAACGAAGCTGGAACAATAACGTTGAAATGCTGCTAATCGAGTTATTCTGCTCTACACTAGACTCTAGTGTACACTAGTAAGTCAGCAGTATACCTGGATGACAGAGCGTGACCATGGGCAGTGTTAGACTTTTACCACCAGAGGCCGCTAGCAGCTCTGCAGTCAAATTGTAGTATTACACCAGGTTAAATACCAATACTACTACATCATATCTACTAAAAACATATATTTTTCTCCCTAACAGTTGATTATGCAGTTGTAAATGAATGATTGAATGCGTAACCCTCCTGCTGTACCTTTTTGACTCTTGAGGTTACTGAAGCCCTGCAGTGTAAAGCGTTTTTTAGCCACTGCAGCTCTCTCAGTGTTGGGACTGACGACAGTCTCGTCTATTCTCCACAGACACACACAGAGAGAAAGAAAGAGCAGGGGACATTACAGGTTTAGTCAGAAACAAACTAGGAGAAAAGAAACACCAGGGGTCACAAAGATCAAACATGACAGTCAAAGCAGCAAGAGGGAAAAATATAGTAGGACGGACTGAGGGAAGCATTGGTCTGGGGCTGTTTTTGTTGACGGGTTTCTAAAATATGTCCTGTGTATTATCAGAATCCCTTTAAGGCAAGTCATTTCACTCGGCGGCCATCATGAAAAGCCTCAGGCATTCTGTTTAAATGGGGAAACATCAAATTCCTCAAAACTGCTTGCCAAGCATGTGATAAAAATTTCATATTAGGAGTCACCAATGAAATTAAACAACAACTGTCTCTTTAGTTTCATTTCTAAACATTCGAATCCCATTAAATCTGCAGAAAACCACATCTGATCAGAGCCCTTCTCCCGGAAAATCATTCTACATTGATAAATTCTATATGAATAGATTCTATATTGATCGCCGATTGGATCCTGTACTAGAAGGTGGGGCTTCATTCTCCATACTGACACTTTCCCCCATTCAAAACTATACGAGTGACAGGTCTATAGTCTTATTATCATATGTGAGCATATGATGAGCGAGATGACTGACCTTTGAGCTTGTCGTTGTTTTTGAGTAAGGCTGCTGAACTGGGATCTGTGGTCGTGGGCTCCGTTTTCTTTTCCTCTCCTTTCTTCAGGCTCTTTGGGTATGTCTTGAAGGGGCTCAAGGTCAGGCCGGTGCTGCTAGGAGTTAATGGGGAGATTTGATCAGAGCTCTTCTGCTGGCTCGCCTCTGAAATACAAACAGAACAACATCTGTTTAATCACCCCTTCAAATACACAGTTTAAACACTTGAGCTGGTAAGAGAAGTTGGTTTACAAACTATTTTTGAGAGGATCACGTGCTTATGATTTCCCATGGTTGGTTGCACATTATCTAATCACGATTTCCTAATCATATAATTCCCCATCTACTATAAATAACCACAGTTCCCGTCCACAGCTATCTTCGTATGGAAGAAAACCCCCCTTTCCTCCCCCATCTCCTTTTCTCAGATAAGGTGGCACGGCGGCCCAGTGGTTAGCACTGTCGCCCCACAGCAAGAACACTGCCATCCCTGGTCCTCGCCAGGCTGGTGGGTGTTTCTGTGCTGAGTTTGTTTATATTCCCCCGTGTCCGCGTGGGTTTCCCCCGGGTCCTCCGGTTTCCTCCCACCATCCAAAGATATACATAATTCATAACAGATTAAACAATTCAGGCACTGCTCTAACTCCCTTCCTCCCCAGGTGTTTCCCTTAGCTGCCGCAGCCGGGGAGTTTGAGAGCTACCTAAGCTCAAGCTCCTGGGCTCGAGGATCCCTAGAGCTCATGGCTCTCTCGTGGGACAGCATGCCAAACAAGCTTATATCAAATCATCAGCTAAGTGTGAACTCTTGAAATATTCTTTGTGTGTAAACGATGTTAATTTGTTTGTTGAACAGAAAGCTGAAATAATAATTTGCTTCAAATGGCATTTAGAAATGTCTTTACTATCACCTTTAGTTAATTTAAAGGGATAGTTCACCCAAAAATGAAAATACTTTCATGATTTACTCTCACTCCATTTGTTCCAAACCTGTTTGAGTTTCTTTCTTCTGTTGAACACAAAAGATCTAAACCAAGGTATTTTGAAGAATGCCAAAAACCTGCAACCATTGACTTCTATGGTATTTGTTGGCATATTTCAATGGTTACAGGTTTCCAGCATTCTTCAAAATATCTTCTTTTGTGTTCAACAGAAGAAAGAAACTGGAAACTTTCAAACCACCTAAGGGGTAAGTAAATAATGAGTAAATTGTCTTTTTTTGCTCAAACTACCCCTTTAATTTAGTTAATTAACATTTTCTTCACAATTGATGAGATAAACGTTATATTTTTAATCTTGCACTGCTTTAAGAATAGTTTTTAAAAAAGTCTTTATCAAAAATGTTGTATTTTTACGAAACCTATCCATGTCACTTCAGATACTAGAACTAGAGAGCATTTGATTGGATAGAAAATCTGATAACAGACAGTGCAGAGTGATGTCATCAAAATCCCTGATCTAATTTGGACTGTAAGTTTTAAATAACACTAAGTTAGAAATAGCTCAATTGCAAACATATTTCAAAATAAAAGCCATACATACTTTTTAATATTTTCACAGGGACTATAATGATCGAAACTGCTTGTATCTCACCTCTGCAGGCCTTTAGCTGCCCAGTTAGAACCTTCCGGATCTCATTCACCCATGCTGTTTTGATCTCTGGTGTCGCTGCCTGAAAATCAATGATAGTCACTGTTACATTAGATTATATACATTCAGTGCTGTTTAAAGATACAATTTAGAAGGAGAATCTCCACGTTTATACCTGTACAATATACACCTCCTCTCGAGAATTACACCAGATCTCAAACTTTTTGTTGTCTCCTTTGGCGTTCTCGGTAATACCTACAGCACTCATCTATCAGAGGAAAACATACAGACAAAATTAGAGATCTAATATTTGATGCCCTTTATTTACACGCAAATAAATTACCTTTAATAGTCCGTCAATAAGGAATGTAATAGCGTCACAAATCACTATGGGTACGATTTTTTGTACTTGCGAAAATATTTTCAGTTACCAGACAACATCTTTAACCACTCAGTCACATTGTCTGCATAGAAGTCTCCTCATTTCCAAGTCAAACAAAAATAAATACACTTCATTAACACTTTATCTACTTTAGAAGGACTGAATTTATTTATTCACATAATTTAGTTTCATTTCATTCCTTTTCTTCTCACTTTGTCTTTTATACTTCAAAGGATCTAATTGTATTTCAAGAGTTCACACTTAGCTGATGATAGATTATAAAGCTTGTTTGGCATGCTGTCCTGGGATAGAGCCCTGAGCTCCCAAGATCCTCGAGCCCGGGGTTCCCTCCTGTTTGCAAGGCAAGAGGGGAGTTTGAGCTCAGGTAGATCTCGAGAACTCCCCTGCGGGTAATTAATGAACAGATAGTGATTGCTATGAAGAGATAACTACTTACTAGGAGAATGTCTATGGTGCCGATTTGGATTAGTCAATTAACTTAAGTTGTATGTTTTTGGACGGTGAGAGGAAACCGGGGAACTCGGGGGAAACTTATAGCCTTGTTGTGACCACAATGCCTTAGCTAGAGACTAGTTTGTTTGTGTGTTAACAGGGTAAAAGTTTGATTCTGTACAGAGATACTGTATTGTATTCTGTATTTTGCTTATGAATCAATAAAACTGCTAATCGCTAATACTTACACTGAGCGAGTGTTTGAAGCTGTATGACGGGGCTTTCTCATAACCCTCCCCGTTCTCCTCTCGTTTCTTACAGAAGAGCAGAGCTTTCTCGTGCAGGAACAGGTGTCTCTGCATGGGCTTGAATCGTGCCAGGTCTTTCACCTTAGCGTGGCCCTTCTTATGCTCCGTCCACACGCTGAAGGAGCCCTGCATCATCAGACGGCCCAGATCACTGAGGTTACCCTGGAAAACACAGATCACAGTTCAACAACTCCTGCAAATATGTCTGTAATGACATCATAGGTGTTATGTTCATTTGAAACAATCTAAAATAAGTTGACCGTTTCAACTTAATTTTTTTAAGTTAAACAAGCTGGGTTTTAAGTCAGTTCAATGTCTTGGATGTTTAAATAGATTGTTAGGCTGATTTGATTCAGAGTAAAAATGTACAGGAACACTCAACTTTATCAATTTTTTGACATTTTACAAGTTCCTCAGAGTTAAACAGGTGTGTTCTACCATTTTAGCATCCATTCATTTGATCTCCGGGTCTTTTAGCTTAGCTTAGCATAGATCATTGAAGACCATTAGCATCTCACAAAAAAACAACCAAAAATGTTTGATAATTTTGCTATTAAAGCACGACCGTGTGAAGTTACATCACTACGTAATAATGGAAAATTAAAAGTTGCAACTTTTCTAAGTCGATATGGCTAGGAACTATACTTTCATTACGGCATAAAAACCAAGGAACTGTTCTGCCTTATGGCCCGTTTCCACTGAGTGGTACGGTACGGTAGTATGCTTTTAAGGCCGAAAGCGTACCGAACCATACCGTACCACTTTTTAGTCACCCATTGCAAAGGGTATCAAGGGTACCAAAAGGTGTACCAAGGGTAAACCAAACGCTATTGGTTTACAGAGATACGTTATTTGCTCGCACAACAAGCCAGAATGAAACAAAGGACCCACCATGTTTAAAACACAGCCGAGAGACAATACACCGAAATAATATAAACATATAATAACGAGCCATGGTCGACCCGAGCTCAAACAAACCTTGTCGTCATCTTGATGAACAGCCACAAAGCCAAGAAGAAGAAGAGCAGTTTCTCCCCTGTGCCACGTAGTTTTTTACGAGCCCGTCTGAAGAGCGAGCGCTTTCGCTTTCTCACATGCGCTCGCGTGCTCGCGTGCAATATTTGAAATAACAAACTTCTCGAGCTAATGATAATAACGTGCGCTTGTTTATTGTTGTGTTTTTAAACCCCGATCCTTTAAGAAACAGACAAACGGGAGACTGACGCGTGCAAAAACAAAAGAGAAGGCGGAAAAAACAAAGGAGCAAATTATGGTTTCAGCAAACATGAAGAAACTGCTTATCATCCTCACCTTCTGGTTTATTATGAACTTATGAACTTATGTACCATACTGTACCACTCTGTGGAAACGGGCCAATACTGTGTCTGTAGCAAACCTGCCAATAGTCTCCAGCTAGGTAACTTTCAACCTTAAATAGGAAAATTATCTAAACTCCTAGCTACTTTTTGATCGAGATGCTAATGGTCTCATCAGATTCAATGATTTATGCTAAGCTAAGCTAAAAGTGCTCCCACCAGACCCAGAGAAGGCTCAATGGAATCCAATTTGTTTTAAACTGAACAGTCTAACTCTAGGGGAGTTTTCAATAAAAGTGGAGTGTTCCTTTAAGGCAACAACAATTCATTTTATACAATGTGAAAACCTTTTCCTGTCAAAAACAGCCTGAGAAAATCAGTCCAATAATCTTTCGGATTTTGGTGCCTGAAATGGTGCCTTAGGTAAATATATACACAAACAACAATCTTTTGTTTCCTCAATATTCAATGGACCATGTTATTTATATAAAGAAAACACTGAAAGTTGAGTGTTTACCTTTTAACCTACTACTTTATATAATATTGGACACATGAAGAACTAAATAAATGTAAAGAAACAAAATAAAATATATATAGATTAGCAAAATCATTAGCATTGGAAAAAACATGCTAAAAGATCTTTATCAAATGAGATGCGCTTGTTTTTTCCCAACTTCCCCCCAGCTAGAAGTTGGACAAGAATTTTGCTCTGAATTTTGCATTAAATTCTGCCTACTTACTTCATATCCAGTGATGGCGATGAGGTGCATAGAATCGTTCACAGCTTTTAGGATGCCAAGAATGGATGAGAGCGCCTCCTGTAGGTCCTCCTCACCCTCACAGCCTTTACTGTACTTCAGCAGCTCCTGACGCGCACATCAACAGTCAGAGGTGTGAATATAATACATCTGTAAACACATCAGCAAGAGTGGTCCGTCTAGTTTACCTTCAGTAAGAGCTGGTATTTGGTTATTCTCTGCACAGGTTTGAGCAGGTATGAGTCCAGACCAAGCTTATGTTCCAGTTTCTTTTGACACTCCTGAAAACACAACAAAACGCACAATTCCTTAATATTTAAATGATCGAATTTTATACACCACAAGCTTTAAATGAATATAAATGTATTATCATTTATAAAAAATAATGATATAAAATTATATATAATTAAATAATTAATAGAAATATTATATATTGTTTTGATGAGCTGATACATGTCATTAATATTATTTTTATTTGTTTTAATGACATATCAGCAGCATTGGCTATATTCATGGCAATACCTATACTAAACACACAATATATAACATACAATCATATCAGTTTCATAACAAACTTACATTGTACAAAAACAACAACAAGCAAAACCCCATATAAATAGCAACAACACTGAAAAGGGTCATATACAATCTTTTAGTTTAATTAAAGATAAATATTGTAAATGTTTTTACAATATTTTACTTAAAATATTTCCGGATAAGTTTTTACTCCTGCAACAGTTACTTTAACAAATCCCACTATTCGTGTCTTTATTTAACTTTTTAAATATTTTAATATATATATTTTTAGCAGTTTGTAATCATTTTAACTCTTGTTGTTTTTATTTCTTATAATTATTATGACTCTTTAGTTCTTCTTGTTAATGTAAATCACTTTTAATTGCAGTTGTGTATGAAAGTGCTATAATAACAAACTTTCTTTACCTTGCCTTCATTTACTTTTAGCAATTTTAGAACAAAATTAGCTATTGTTTGTATTGCTGCAATTATTATTTTAATAGTGTTTTTTTTTTGTAATTTTAAATTAAATTAATTTCAACTGTTATTTTAATCGCATTTTTAGCAACTCCTGCAATTGTGAACTCAAATGAAATAAAAGACTTTATTATTATTATTATTATTATTATTATTATTATTATTATTATATTCTGAGATTATTGTCTAGCTGGAAGCCTATGAGAGAAACAAACAAGCTAGCTTTTAGGTCTACTGTGCAAATCTTACATCTCTTTAATATGCATAAGTTTGGCTGATATCTTTTGAATGCCTTAACTTCCACACTCAGTTTCATCCCTCTCTGTTTTCACAAAAACAATTGAGCAAATTCACTTCCTTACAATATGACTGCTTTAGTTTACAGAAATTAATATGTATCATATTATTTTTTTCATGATCTGATACATGTTTTTTATTGTCACATATACAGATATTCAGTGATATTACTATTATGTAACTACATGTATATTAACGTATATTAAAGTAATTTTTGACGGCTTTTTAACTTTTCCACTACTTTTCGAGTGCATTGGACTTTTAGATTTTGTTGTTTATGAATCCCTTATCCAAAGGGCACAGACACATTAATAACCTCTGAAGCACTTTTTGTTTCATTTTGTAAACTGAATTGTAAAATAATTTTCAGAATGAAATGAGCTTTTACTCCTGCAATGGTTTCTTTAACTAACAGATCGCACTATTTGTGTCTTTCTGTCATTTTTTTATGTAACGGATTTTTAATCTGTTTTAAATCATTGTAATTCTCTGTTGTTTTTGTTTGTTATACTTACTGTGTGATTTCGTTATGATTCTTTTAATCCTCTTATTTATGCAAAGCACTTTGAATTACCTTTGTGTATGACAGTGCTATATTAAACTTTCTTCATCAATACATATTATTTTAATTGCTTAATTAGTCATTTAAAAATTATTAGTTATTTTAATTGCATTTTGTAAGCAATTTTAGAAATGATGAGCTCAAATTAAACAGAAAATTCCTAAAAAAGAGAGAAAAATCTTACTTATTTTATTACTATTGTTATTTTCCAAGAATATCGTCTAGCTAGAAGCTTCTGACAAGCAAGCAATCGTTTACATCTACTGTTCAAATGTTACATCACTTTAATATTGATATGTTTTACTAATATTTTTTGAATGCCTTATTTAATTTCCACACTCTCTGTTTTCACAAAAACAATTAAGCTAATTCACTTCCTTACAATATGACTCCTTTAGTTTACAATAATCAATATGTACAAATATGTAACGCATATTAAAAGTAAGAAGACCTGGAAGAAAGCGCAGTCAGAGCACTGTCTCCATAAAGACTCGGAGCGAGGTTTGTTCTGACAGTACTTCTCATAGATCTGCAGATCTGTCATCTGAGGAAAAGTGGAGAAAACACATCTGAATAATCAACCAAATCACCTAGAAAACTAAAAACAACCAGCAACGTGACCTCGATACTCACTCTTTCCAAGAAACACTGTCCCACAAGCTCAGGATAGTCTGTGTAGGCCTCTAGTTCACGAAGAAAAGTCCTTAAATATATTGAGAGTCAATTTTAGAGATGTGCTTTAGGTCAGTGGTTCTCAACTGGTTTGGCCACGGGACCTACATTTTTACATGGTCATCAAGCCGCGACCCAAATTTTTAGGAACTGTAATATTATTTTAGGAATTATAATTAATTTGTATTTATTTGTTAACATACACAAATAGTGAAAGAAAAATCATGAGAAAAACAGCAAGATTTACAAATAAACAATATTTTTTTTGCTGACATTTAACAAAATGTATCAAATTATAGAAATCTTACAAAGTAAAAATGACAAACACTGTAAACAGTGGTTAGGATAAGGAAAGGTTGTTACCATAAACAAAACTGAACTGTTAATAAACATTAACTATGATCCTGTTGAACAGAACAAACCAGCAAATTGTAAAATGATTAAAACATCCATAACCATTTTTACATCTAATATGACAGCAATTATAAACATCTGTTTCACTTAACAGTAATTTGGGAAGATAATGAGAAAACTGAGGATGTGCTTTACTGATGTGACAAGAGTTTCAAAGTCAGGGGTGATGGTAGACAGTGCTACCCGAAGATCGTGCTCTATGTCCCACCTGTTTCTCTGCTTTGACTCTGCACCAAGGAAGAAAAGCCACTTTCACAGATACGTAGTTCTGAATGGGATTAGTTTGATCGCACTCTCAGATCACGAAAACTGAGAGAGGCTTGTCTTTTTCAGCGTCTTATCACGACAGTTCCACCAGCTGACTCTCTATGTTGCTCGGCAACGTGACGCACGCGCGCGCGCATTTAAAAATAAAAGTCCGGTATACATAAAACAAGTTAAGAATTTAACTTTTGTTGTTGTTTTTTGACCACACACTCCGCGACCCACTGAAAATGTTCCCGCGACCCACTTTTGGGTCGCGACCCACCAGTTGAGAAACACTGCTTTAGGTTTATAACGCTACACAACAAAAACACAGACATTGATCACCCACTTCTTGTGGAACTGGTAGATCTCAGGCATGTTTCCGAAAAGGATGTCCTTCTTGTGAAGCAGTGTGTTGGGGATGAGGTGAGACATGGCAGGATTGTCCATTTCTGCTGCATAACCCTAAACGCAAAGTCATTTGTCAAGTCAAATGTAAAGACAGATCTTTAAAAGAAACTATTTCTGAAAAACAGGCTCATTTTTCGACTCCGGGTCGACAAAATGGATGTTTCATAATTTTTGAATCCATCCAATCTCTGGTTCTAGAGGAGCACTTTTAGCTTAACTTAACATTCATTCATTGAAATGGATTAGACCATTAGCATCTTGCTCAAAGGAATGACCAAAGATCTTAGATCAGAGATGACCAACTGAACTCTGCAGGAAGGTAGATATCCAGGAACAGGGTTGAGCACCCCTGGTTTAGATCATATTTCTAATTAAAGCATGAGACTTGTGTAACTACATCGTGTACTAAGACGGAAATTGAAAAGCTATATAACCAACATATAACCAATGTGACCACTTGCTTGCACAGATCCTGAACCATACCTATTTAAACCTGAATACATGGACAATAATATTCAGGCGCTCCATAATATCATTGGGCCTTCTTGTAAAAAGAGCATATTTCCCAAAATAGTGGAGTTCTCCTTTAAACGCAGATACCTTTTCCTTAATCCGATCACACTAAACAGAGTTGCAAATGAGGTCTAAAACATTTTGAGCTGTTCTTAAATCTTAAAGTGGTATATATGCTGTATTTGGAAGTGAAAGGAAATAGTGAGAAAACAGCAAAACAATTTAGTTGAGGTCAAAATTATTAGCCCTCCTGTGAATTTTTTCTCCAAATGATGTTTAACAGAGAAGGACATTTTTCACAGTATAATGTTTTTCTTCTGGAGAAAGTATTACTTGTTATATTTCAGCTAGAATAAAAAAAAAATGCTTTTAAAAAGCATTAAGAGGTCAATATTATTAGCCCCCTAAATATTTTCTTCCGATTTTAAGGCAGATTGATTTTATTTGATTTTCACTGTTAAACTTTGACACCTTTACAGTTCTCGCGTACATTAAAAATAAAGGGCACGGCTGAACGTAGAGGACGATCTCCAAGTGGTGGTATCCAAAATTAAAGCAAGAATAGTCTTGTGCTGTAAACATTGTGCTCACCATTCTCACTAAGTGAGGTTAAATGAATAATGACTATAAAAATGATATGGTTATTAGACTTTTGCACTTTTCTGTGCTGTCAATAAGCTTGTTTATATAGTTTCCTATTGGTGTGTGTGTGTGTGTGCACCGTTGTGTGCAATATTTGTATGTTTATAACTAACTCCGAGGATAGATTTCTGGCAACCACAGCTGCCAGTTTTTTTACTGTAAATTTTACAGTTCTCTTAATTGTACTGTAAACTGAAGTCCATCTCTAGCGTATTTTTAACGGTAGATTTCTGGCAACCACAGCTGCCAGTTTTTTACTGTGAATTTTACAGTTCTCTTAATTGTACTGTAAACAAAAGAACATCTCTACCGTATTTGTAACGGTAGATTTCTGGCAACATTACCAGCCAGTTTTTTACTGTAAATTTTACGTTTTTTGCTACCGTAAACTGAACAACATTCTACCGTATTTTTAATGGCAAATTTCTGCCAACCACAACTGCCAGTTTTTTACTGTAAATTTTATGGGATTTTTTTACAGTGTGGGGGGTCACGAGTCACTGGAATTGTTATTTTGTGGGTCGCGAGCTGAAAAGTTTGGGAACCCCTGGCCTACAGAACAAATCATCATAACACAATGATTTGCTTAATTAAGCTGGTTAAGCCTTTAAATGTCGCTGAATACTAGTATCTTGAAAAATATCTAGTAAAATATTATTTACTGTCATCATAGCAAAGATAAAAGAAATCAGTTATTAGAAATGAGTTATTAAAAATATTGTTTAGAAATGTGAAGAAAAAATATTTCTGTTAAACAGAAATTGGGGAGAAAATACAAGGGGAGTAATAATTGAGGACGGCTAATAATTCTAAAAATACTACAGAAAGTATCCTCATAAAATATGTAAAATTAATTACACCACTTTAGTCTCAGTATATTAAACTTACCAAACTTACAACATCATCGTTTTAAAAGGGAATATTTTTGACAGCACTACAGTGAAAACTTATTAGATTTAAATCCAAGCCCATAGACCCTCCCCGAAACATTAGCTGTGAACAGAAAACAGTCTCTTTCTATCTCTGCTCGATCTTAACGTAAACACAAGTGACCTCTGACCTCCAGCACGCACAGCAGCTCCTCCACATACGCTCTCTCCGTCTCCAGCAGCTCGTTCATCACGTGCCTTCAGGACATCAAACCGACCATCAGTACATTGTGCTTTCGCAAATAATAATAATAATTGGATTTGATGTGCTTTGTCCTTGACTGACCGCCTGAGCACAGCGAAGTTCTCCTCTTCGTCAGAGACGGACGGGTGTCTGCTGCTGCCCTCGTTCTGTAAATGCAGCTCTCCCTGCAAACAGAAATGAATGTGCATCAGTTTATATCTGTATAATGCATATATTATATCTAGCAAATATAATAAATGCGGGTAGTTTCAGCTGTGGTGGGTTAGACAGCTGCTCCTACCAGCCACTTTGGGAAAATCATTTTTATTAAATTTAAATATTATTAATTTTACCCACTTTTTTGCAGTTTCCATTGATGACGTCGCCCTCTATAGACTTCTCTCTATGAGCTGGAATAAAACACATATTGCTTAAAAACACAAATAACACACACAAAATTGACAGCTACTACTTAAAGCAGGGGTTTCAAACTCGCGGCCCGTGGGCCATTTGCGGCCCACAGGACGATAGTTTGTGGCCCCCCCCTTCATTTGAAAGTTTGAAAGTTATATGTATGGCACTTTACAGTTTTGTCTGTGAAGCTGAACGAACCCACCAATCACGGTGCGGTATATGGCTCTCGGGGGCGGGACATCGGCTGGACTTGACGCAGGCAGAGAAACATTTGTCAATGAGCGATAGTAACAGCAGTGTTGTCATGGAGTGTTTTCTTCAGTGCCTGCTGGCTGCCTCATTTCTATTGGGCACGCGGACATTTGTCCCAGCACGCTTCATTCACAACACTTGCTGCCCAGCGGGACATTAAAACATATAAATGTATATAAATTAGTGCTTAATTTCAGCCAGATTTTGGCAGATTGTGTTCCGGGAAATGTCAGATATTTGTATTTTTCTTTCTGGTATTTATTTTAATTGATTCGGCATTAAAGAAAACTAAGGAACTCAATGCAGTCTAATGTCTGTAGTCACATACTGACACCTGTCCATAGGCAATACGAGTCCCCGGTAACCCAGACTAATTATAGAGTCATATTATTTTTGGGTCATTTGTATCGCTCTACCTGCATTGTATTTGTATTTGCATTGCCTCACAAAATAAACATTACATATATTTTTTTATGATGTAAAAGTAGTCAAAACAAATGACAAGAACACAGTGTTGCTTCTTTTTCCTGCAACAACAGCACGGCAGATAACAGTAAATCTAATTATTATTATTATTATTATTACAACTACTACTATTTATTACTGATTGATTTTTTTTAATTAATTTTTAATTTGTTTATTTTTTTCATGTTATTTTGTGTTTAAAAAAATCCAATCTTCTCAAATCTCTTTACTTTTATTTTTTAACACAAAATAAAATGAAAAAAATTAATAAATAAACAAATTAAAAATTAATAATTAATAATATAATTAATTTATTGTGGAAAACCTGATGTGGCCCAGCCTCACCCAGACTCGGCCCCCAGGTAAATTGAGTTTGAGACCCCTGACTTAAAGGGATAGTTTACCCAAAAATAAAATTATGTTATCATTTACTTGTGCTCCACTTGCTCAAGATATATTGAAGAATGATGTAAAACAGCAGTCATTGACTTTTTATCGTACTATGGAAAGCATTGCAATCAAAAACAATGTTGCTTTTCTTGCTGTATTTTCAAACTGCTTATTTAAAATCAGCTGAATTAACACAATTTATCTTATGTTATGAGTCTTATGTTCAATCCACTTAAAATTGTGAAAATGATTAGGTTAACTTAACTGATTTGTGTTGGCACAACATGAAGGAATTGTGTAGAACCCAGCTTTCTTTACAGCGTGGATTCATGTTTTACAACATTTTTGAGTGAACTATCCCCTTTAAATACGACAACCATTGAAACCCCTGCAGTTCTCAGTTATGAACAGCAGATGGCAGGAGTGTGAAGTTAGTCTGCCAAGCTTAACGTGCATGAGCAATCAGAAAAAGGAATAGTCAGTGTGCAGGAGTGTGTGGAGGGGGTTAGCGGACGACATTGAGAGGACACAACCATTAGCGCACTGCAGAGGACAGAAACCACCGCTCCGTTGAATATACTGCGGTTTTAATATGTTTACCTCAGCTAAAAAGACACAGCTCATGTAATATTCATTGAAGTTTATTAAAAGTTAATTCAGCAATAAATAAAGGGAGTTGCATAATTTAGCTAGTTTGAAGAAGCTGTAATGTAAGAATCTTCATTTATTGACCACGCGTGAATAACTTGTAATAAAAGTTAAAGGAACAGTCCACTTTTTTTTTTTTGGAAATAGGTTCATTTTCCAACTTGTGATGTTTTGAGTCTTATCATTTCTGAATGCATTTAGCCAATCTCCAGATCTGGTGGAAGCACTTTTAGCTTAGCTTAGCATGAATCACTGAAACAGATTAGACCATTAGCATCTTGCTCAGAAATTACCAAAAAGTTTCAGTGACTTTCTGATTTAAAGCTTGACTATTCTGTAGTTATATTTTGTGCTGAGACTAATGCCACTGCTCCTGCTGCAGTCATGGTACAGCAGCAAAGTTCCTTGATTATTACACCAGAATGAGAGTATAGTTCCTAGACATGTCGACTTAGAAAATAGCAACTTTCATTTTCTGTCAGTCTAAATACACAATGTAACTACAGAGGAGTCAAGCTTTAAATAAAATAATTAAAACTCTTTTTATTTTTCAGCAAGATGCTAATGGTCTAATCTGATTCAATGATTTATGCTAAGCTAAGCTAAAAGTGGTCATGCCAGACCCGAAAATCGACTGAATGGATTCAAAAGTAGAAAAACTTAACTGTTAAACTGTTAAATTAGCCTTTTTCCAAAAACCTGGAGTGTTCCTTATAAAAATATCATATAACAACTTGTTTTTGGAATTGTACATACAGTTTAGCTGCTTTAATCATTTTTGATATCTAAAGCTGGCCAATAACATGGATTACGAATAACTAGGGCATGGGTGGCCAACCCTGTTCCTGGAGAGCCGCAATCCTGCAGATTTCAGTTGCAACCCATATCAAACACACCTGCCTGTAATTATCAAGTGCTGTTCAGGTCCTAATTAATTGGTTCAGGTGTGTTTGATCAGGGTTGCAATTGAAATCTGCAGCATTGTGGCTCTCCAGGAACAGGGTTGGCCACCCCTGAACTAGGGTGAAAAATTGTTGAATAAATTTAGCCCAAAGTGTTTGTGTCATTCCGTAGAATCAAACATAAGCTAGAAATTATGTTTTAGTGCTAACCTGGAGATGAGATGGGAGTTTTGATGATGGCTTCAGGACGTGGAGCGACAGGCTGCACAGGTCGAGTTTGCTTAGCTGCTAGCTTCTTCAGACTGACCCTTCTCTTCTCAAACATTTCCTGCATGGACAGCTGCTTCTGAAACACTTTGTCTACCTGATCCTGTTTGAGCAGAGCAAAAGCATTCATTTAATGCCTGCAAACTAATACATAGCACTGAATCAATACAGTAAACACCATCTATACTGTATATCATATATTATGGATCGTCATGTCATGTTTTAATGGATTCAATTGTTTACCCTGAAGTCTTGTGTGAGCACAGAATCATAGTCCCTCCATATTCCATTTAAATCTGTTAGCTTGTGCTGATTGGCTGTATCCAAGTAACGCTCAATCTCTTGCAGCGCTGACTCCGCCCCATCCTGTGATTGACACTTATCCACAGGTTGAGACGCCAGCAGGTAGATTCCATCATCACACCATTTAGTGGCCTGACAGTGAGAGAAAAAAAAAAAGATATATATTAGTCAAGAGTTTTTTTAAGCTTTTAACGCATACCTTGGGTCATTAGCATATCACAATGTCTATTTAATACCCTAAAGTTAGACATCAGATTTCTTAATATTCCTCAGTCGATTCATTATAAACAATATAACAAGAAAACAAATCAAATTAATGAAGTATTAATAATGTATTTTTCATGTACAAAATTGTAGGGATGAAAATTACCATATGCATTTGATTACTATATGTGGCAAAACATGTCTTTTTCACCAAAGAAGGCTCACACAAATTCCAAAGGCAGATACTGATAAGATCAGGGCCTGGTGTGTGGACATTGGGGGGTTTATGATGTAGTCACATGTTGATTGGTCAGTTTGAAGAGTATTTGGGCTTTGGTCACATGGTCAAGAAAGATACAAAATAGGTGGTAAACTTTACTCTGGCTCTTCTTTTCTTGCTCTGGCTTTTTTCTTGCTCTGCTCTTTTCCTGCTCTCTCTATCTCCCTCTCTCCCTCTCTCTCAGGTAACTTTTATTTACATTTAAGCTGGGTGCAATTATTACTATATCTTTTTAACATTTTATGTTTTATCATTTAATACAGTTATTTGTAACTCATTCAATTGTAACCATAGAGAATTATTGTCATTAAATCATCTAATTTTCAAGTATTTGTGAATTACTTTTGATTTTCATCAACATTTAAATCACTCCATATTGCAATACAATATAATCACATAACAGCAACGCTCTCCCACATTTTAAGCTATTAATACTGCCCTTATTTCCGTTTTTGGTATAAGATTGCAGAAGGATGGTTTTACTAGAATGTACAGTTTTTTACCATCATACTGATAACTTTTTAGTCATTCGGCGGGAACTACAGTTCGAACCGCTGTAGTTAAAAGACCATACCTTACAGAGTGTATACGGTGACTTGTGACCTGATCTATGCAATAGTGTAAGTATATTGGGTCACACTTTATTTTATTTTATGGTGTCCTTGTTACAGTGTAACTATTTATTCAATTACTGAGTAATATTAATTAATTACATGTACTTAATATACAGTTAGAGTTTGGGTTAGTTGCATGTATTTGCAATAACTACAGTAAATACATGTAACAAAGATACTTAAAGTGTTAATTAAGTGTCTATGTTTTTCTTCTGCAACAACTAAACATCTGATTATTCAGTGCATTTCACTTCAAATTGAGTTTCAAAGTCAATAATTGAGCAAATTCTCTGTTTATTAAAAGAGAGATCATTAGTAATCTTTGTAAAAGTTGATATTATTTCGAATGTAACTCTGTTAGTATTACATCTTTTTACCTTCTTGTTAGCCTACCTTCTCCAGACACTGGTGAAGCTCCATGGATTTGAACAAATAGGCTTTCTTGGCCCTCAGGATGGTGCTGATCTCCTCACACACAGAGCGCAGCTCAGAGCATTTGGGGAGGATGGAGTCCACAGCATAATGAGATGCTTCAATCAGCTGATCTGCGTCACTCGCGAGAGACAGAGCCTGATCCATCACCTCCTGCACACACACAGACAGAAGTATTGTTATGATAATACACTACAATTAACAGTTTGGGGTCAAGTGGTGGCAATGAGAGATTCACTAAATCATCATCCTGATAAATCATACTAAAGTAAAATACACCAAACTGTTTTACATTCAATTAGTCAAAGACAATTTATTTGCTAATTTTTAAAAATAACAAGAAAACATTGCTTTAAAACATATTAAGTAATGATGCAGTATCATTTTTCGACATTTTATAAGAATTTATTATAGTAAAAAAATACAGCAACAATCCAGTTTATAAAACAATGGAGTTTAATGCTGAATACACTGGTCAAGCTGCTCCTGCCTTTGCATTGTCATCTATCTGTCAGTATTTACATTTTAAAAGTCTGATTCCGTTGCAACATTTAATAGAAACTATCATTTTTTTGTAGCTCCTCAATTAAACAATGAAACTAAAATGATGTTAAATTTGAAATGATGGATCTCTGTCAAAGGCATTTGCCCCAACCATCTCCCCATTATCCATGGGCCAACTTTGGCCAGCGGGCCCTACTTTGGGCACCTCTGATTTAGATGATTCGTTCAAAGCAGCTGATTCATCGAGAAAGCAAGCAAGTGAACATCTTTATGATTGGATCACAGAACTATTTTCTCAAATTAAAAACAGAATTAAGGTTTAAGATTGAAACAGAAGAGTGTTTCACTAAATGTTCAGCTTCAGTTAGAAACTATTTCATTGAAGAAACAGGCAACAACATTTTTTTTTGCATCTTACTTAATAATCAGTTTGGTGAACTTCTGAATGAAGAAACCAAAGCTCTTGCTAGAAGGACATTCCTTAATTAGATCATACCTTATTAAATATAACAATCAAAAACCCACATATTGATTTTTTTTGCTCTCAAAATATGAAATACAGGGTCATTCTAACTGCTTCCCAACAGGCTTCATCACCCAGCATGTGCTTTTAGACACTCAAGATGCGTTTTTGTTTGATTGTTTTTTTGCATAGTAGCTGACATACTTGATCATATCATCTTGAACACGTTATTCAAAATAAATAATTATCATGGACAATTATCACCCATCTCTAGACCATAATAATGGCTGCTGAAAGATCAGGAATAATGGGCATTTATTACACGGAACATACTTAAAATATATTAAAACGATTCTACATAATAATTCTGTATTTCGATGAAAAAAATGCAGCATTGGTGAGGGGAATAAAAATCAATTACACTTTAGTTTAATGTACAATTTCATGCTTTTAATAATCCATTAACTAAGACCTATAGCTCAAACTATAAACTATCTCAATAGTATCTGGATGCAGCCTTGATGATGCAGGCTGAGACTGCAAATCTCAGTGATGCAATGTCACACACAATGCACTCAATAGAGCGGATGATGCCACCGTGAGAGGTAAAGTTAGGGGTGGGGTTAGGTGAGCGCATTAAAAAGCATTGGATGCAGCTCAGATTGCACTGCACCAGGTCTGCATCCAGACCCCTCTCAACTATCTGCTTATTAATAGTTCAGAAGTTAGTAATTGTGTTTAGGTATTGATAGGACTAGGAATGTAAAATAAGATTATACTTTATAAGTGCTAATAAACAGTTAATATCTTAATAATATGCAGGTAACAAGCCAGTATTTAACAGTGTGAAATGTTACTTAAAGGGCACATACATGACCCCTTTTTTTAATATTTAATATAAGTCTTTTGTGTCAGCACAATTTGTCTGTAAAGTTTCAGCTCAAAATACCCATCGGATTATTAATTATAGCTGTCTAAAGTCGTTCCATTATAGCTCTAAACAAATTTTCCTGTTTTTTGCACTGGCCCTTTAAGAATGGTCTTCCCCGCCCACCGTTCCCGTCAGTGCGCCTCAATCTCCGCCCTCGGCTGCGTCAGAAACACAGACATAACAGGAACAGATGTAAGAGAAGCAGATCTCACTACGTTTGTGAGAAATACAACAGTAAGAACTTTACCAAAGACTGTTTAATGTGTTTGTTAAGGAGTTGCAACGATGAGTCACGCACAATGCAGTTATAGAGTTCGTTCACGCACGCACGCACGCTGTCTGTGTGTACGCGCGCGCGCTTTTGCAAGCAAATATCTATTATATCTGTTATGTTAATGTACACAATAAACCTGATTTAATGTCAACAAACCGAGATTGAAGCGTCTTTTTTGCTGACACGCGGCTGTGCTGATGAAATAAAGCTGAAGTAAATGGCTGTAGTTCATTACAAACATGCACTGTTTTAAACATGTGTTAAACTTGTGAAACTCACTCTTGATCACATTTGATGATGATTGATGACCTTCGCGAACTGAACAGACCTTTTATTCCCGGTTGCTTTGCGCACGTCCTGTCTTGTTGATATGATCATACACATTACTTCGGAGACATGTTAATACGCAGCTGTCAATCACTTCGGTGGGCGGGGGGACCGCACTCCTACGTCAAGTTGCGGTCAATCTCAAAACCGCTCCAATTGGTCCACCGTTTTTATATTGTAAATTGAAAAAAAAAAGGACTGTGTGTGTTTATATCACCCCAAAATGACCGTCTATACACTATACCTACACATATGACTGTCCAAACAGCTTAAAAAGTAGATTTTTCATCAAAGGTGCCCTTTAAACTTAAACCAAATTGTATATTATTGTTACTAAAACATACAATAGCAATGCATATTTTTTTTAATAATGTGCCTCCCAAAACAGCAGTAACTTTAAAATCATATTACAATCATTGGAATTATCTTATTATTATAATTATACTATTTAAATTAAAAAAACATGTTGAAGGTTTAGACAGTGTACGTTTAAAGAGCTCCCACAATCCCCCAGTGTAAGCAGAACATCTCCAGTGCAGTGACGGGTGATTTATCACACAGGCTTTTCTCTCTGCAGGATCAGGACGTGTGACTGGTTTCTGAAACCACTGCGTTCAGCAATTTCATTAAGGACGCTGAGCTTGACATGCTTTATAAGACCATATGCCTGAATCTACACTCGCTAGAACATTATAAAGACAAATGAGGCCTCGCTGGGTGTGAACTGGATCTCTTACAGAGGGAGGAATTAATGGATTTTTTTTTCAGCGCTATGCCTCATGTCATTTAGTTTTGTATTTAAATAAAGATGCAGGTTGATACTCACGCATGCTCTCTCTTCGTGATTGGTCAGTTCTTTGAGGATGTGTTCAGCATGGGCGGGGCTTATTCCTACTTCTGAGAATCCTGATAGTCTGTCGTAAACCAGGTCTAGGTGAGCTCTAACCTACAATACACACATGCAAATCACATTATATCCGTGCTAAAATAAATATCAGTTTTATTTAGGTTCGTATTGGACAATTAAAATGCAAATGGTCGAATTTTGTGATAAATAATAACAAAATTAAATACATTTTGATTCAAAATACTAATCACCTCCCGGAAGTTCTGTTCAAAGTGCCGCAGTTGCAGACATTGCTCCAGCTTGGTCTGATGTTTATCCCAGAAATCATCAAATGCTGTTTCAGTCTCATCTAGCTGACCGAGCAACCTGTAGGAAGAGAGACACGCTCATATTAAAAATACTTTTCTCTTAAGCTCTGCCATCATTTATAGCATTATCTGCTGAGGAACACAAAAAGAGATGTTTTGAAGAATGTCCATGCTACTCAGTAAAATGAAGAGAGGCGAATGGTGCAGTTCTTATGCAGATTACGAATTAATACGGGTCACTTTTGGAGGTTTTTTAATTCTTAACTACCACGTTTTTCAGGTTTTTCCACCTTGATTCGCCATACCGACATTATAATATGATGTGTAAGCACTGCGGATCACTGATTGGCCAGAGAGAAGTTTGGTTATGATGATTTTATGTCAGCAGAGGTTGAGTTGAGAGTTGAGTTAACTTTATTAATACCCGTAGGTAGATTTTTTCACAGCAAAGTTTGGCATTTACAAAAGTACCTTATAACTTATTACAATTTATTCAGAGCAACAATAGATGATGGGACAAAGCTATACCTGTAACGTTTTGTCCTGCTAATAAGTATCTGAAACCTTCGACCCAAAGGGAGCAGGATAAACGAGAGCTACAGCTACTAATATTCCAGGCAATCCGTAAAAGCTGCCTACTATAAGGGATTAAATACAAAATAATTCACCAATTAAATCACCAAAAAGGTGGTGCAACAATAACAGTATGTCTATAATTAGGTCTGCACAATACATTTTTGGTTGTATGAGAAAAACAGCTCAAAGAATGAGCTGGAAAAACTGGAAAAAGTTTTCAGCTCGCTGGTTTCACTCTCCCTCCAGCCACAGTCACTGCACGTATAAAACGGCTTTCACTCTAGATGCAGAAAGTCCTGCGCTATGAAACCCATTCATTTCAATGGCTTGCGTGTGCAAGAGCAGTTTTGTTGCTTGTTTACAAAATCTAAAATTTCCACTCTATTTTGTTCATTAATTAATTCATTCATTTTCTTTTCGGCTTATTAATCCGGGGTCGCGACAGCGGAATGAACCGCCAACTTATCCAGCATTTGTTTTACGCAGCGGATGCCCAACCCATCTCTGCAAAACATCCATACACACTCATTCGCACACTACGGACAATTTAGCCTACCGAATTCACCTACACCACATGTCTTTGGACTTGTGGGAGAAACCGAAGCACCCGAAGGAAACCCACGCAACCACGGGGAGAACATGCACACAGAAATGCTAACTGACCCAGCCGAGGCTCGAACCAGCGACCTTCTTGCTGTGAGGCGAACATGCTACTCACTACGCCATCGTGGCGCCCCCTCTATTTTGTTATTTAATTTAATTTCTTTTTTATACTTAATATTTTTTCATTTTATTTTATTGCCCTATACACAAACTGTATATCGTTTCAGCATCAATATCTCAATGTGATTATTAGAAACATGCATGTACATTGCATGTATTTTTGAGGCCTGTGACTGAATGAGGATTTTAAAAGCAATCAGAAATAATACATTGTACCATTTGTAACTTTAATAACGATTAATTATATTAATAAAATTAAGACTATGCAGTATTATTTTACATGTTTAGACTTCTTGGAGAACAATAAAACACTATTTATCTCATATGTATATTTTTCTTTATTGTATTTATCTATTCTTGTAGATTGTTTATTATATTTTGCAACACCCTAGAGCAGGGGTGTCCAAAGTTTTTTGGCCGAGGGCCAGATGCAAAAAACAACACGTTGTCCCGGGCCAAATTTTACAATTTCACAGAAAGGTATATATATATATATACATACATACATATGTGTGTGTGTGTGTGTATATATATATATATATACACATACATATGTGTGTGTGTGTGTGTATATATATATATATATACATACATATGTGTGTGTGTGTGTGTATATATATATATATATATACACATACATATGTGTGTGTGTGTGTGTATATATATATATACATACATATGTGTGTGTGTGTGTGTGTATATATATATATATATATATATATACACATACATCTATCCATATATATGTGTGTGTGTGTGTGTGTGTGTGTGTGTGTGTGTGTGCGCGTGTGTGTGTTTGTAGGGCCAGATGCAAAAAACAACACGTTGTCCCGGGCCAAATTTTACAATTTCACAGAAAGGTATATATATATATGTGTGTGTGTGTGTGTGTGCGTGTGTTTGTATTATTATGGAATTATTTTCTGCATTTTAAAATCATAATATATATTTTACTCACCATAAACTCTGTTAATGTGAACAGTGATGGTGTGCTTAAGATTTCAGATTTGATGCCAAATCAGGAGTGAGTCGTGTAGTAGATATACGTAGCAAATCACAGAGGTGGCTGTCAGTTAGATTGGTTCTCATCTAACTTTTGTTTAGATTCAACAGTGAAAATGTTTGCTCACATATATATGAGGAGCCAAACAGACTCATCATCCTTTTTGAATGGCTGTTCATCAAGGGAAATTTGGATGAATCTAAACTCTTGTAAAACTTTCCTCTTGTAAGACATTTTCTGCACTGACTGTTGATTTTTCTTTTACGTCATAACAGGCATAACTGCCTGTTAGCGTGATAGCGACACCCGGTGGTTATTTATTGAATTACGTTTATTTTTGTACAGCGGGCCAGATTCTATTAATATTTATAAAAAGCCCCGCGGGCTGCCACTAAACTTTTTGCGGGCCGCAGATGGCCCGCGGGCCGTAGTTTGGACACCCCTGCCCTAGAGAATCATCCCAATCACTCTAAAATATTAAATTCTTTCAAAACATAAATATTTATATAAGCAGCCCGATCTACTATCCCACCCAGTTTGGTAAACACAGACCCACACTGTGGAAAAGTGCCATAAAATGGTGAAAGTACAACAAAAAAGTCCACTGATTTCAAAACTAAAAGACCACAAAAATCTCATTCATTCATTTATATAAAAACTTAAATATAGCCACATCTAGAAAATCACAGCTGACAGCAGACGCCTGTAGAAATGAACACACACACAGACCCCAGAACACACTGAAAGTTCAAATGAGTGCAGCTGGACTGTTTTGTGCTGTTTTGTGTGTTTATAAATTTGCTGTATGATCTTCACCAGGTGGGCCGTCCTGTTATGTATGCAAAAACACAGCTGACCAGACAGCTTAATGAGGACAAATTCCACCAAGGGCACGCAACAGTCTGCGACCGTACTGCAAGCGTCTGCTCTTTCTTTTTGCATTCCAGCAGAGTAGATGCTATCTCACACACACACACACACCTCTGAACAGTAGCCAGGTTCTCCAGTTCATCATGGTTCATGCTGTAATCTGGATCTTTCACCAGCGGCTCATTGATGCTCTCCAGCAAACGTCCTCCCTGACAGAGAGCGATCCTGAGGTCCTCCTGCAAACACACACACACGCGCACACACATACAGAGAAAGAGAGAGAGAGAATGATGAGAGAGTGCATGAAATAAACATGCTATTCAGTCCGAATGATGAGCGTAAATTATTTATGTAAGCTTAAGTTTTGGTTATAGCTTATGGCCATGTGAATAATCCATGATCAATTATTTATGATTTTACTGCATGTTTTGTTAATGACTATGGCCAATACTGACATATAGTTTATTATATCATTTTTATTACAAGCATCTCTAAAATACCTAGTCTATTTTTACTATAGTCTATTTTTGTGTGTTTGTGTTTTTAACGGGAGCTAAACAGTAAAATGTACAGTATATATGTTTTATATTAATATCTATATAGCTATTCTTTTTATTTCCTCTTGCATAATAATAATGAAAATAAATAAAAGAAACATAATTGCATTAAATGTGTAAAATAATAATACTTCAAGCTAAAAAGCCTTAATTGATCATTCCTAAAACTGAAAAACATTAAAGAATAATACTACTAATAAAACATGTATAATGTGCATTATAAAAAAAATTGTTTGCTATAAACAATATATTGATTAAAAGACTATATAAATAAATAAAATAGCTAGTTAGTAAATACAGATATAATAACAACAACAACAACAACAATAATAATAATAATAATTAAAATAAATAATAAATAAACACATTTTTCAAATCAAGCAGCATGTAAGGATTGAGATTAGAATAAAAAAAATAAACAAATGAAACTAAATTAAACAAACAAATAAATACAAATGATTAAACTAATAAGTAAATACAGATATTATTAAAATAAAATAAAATAAAATAAAATAATAAACTAATAAGTAAATAATAATAATAATAATAATAAATAAACAGTTTTCAAATCAATCAACAGGTAAGGATTGAGATTTGAATAAAAAAAATCTATTAATTAAATGAAATTAATTAAACAAATAAACAAAAATTAATGAACAAATAACTAAATAATTAAATGAACTAATAAGTAAATACAGATATAATAATAATATTAATAATAATAATAATAATAATAATAATAATAATAATAATAATAATAATAAAAATATATAAATTAACATTTTCCAAATCAATCAACATGGAAGGATTGAGATTAGAATTTAAAAACAAATAGAATTTTATTAAATAAGCAAACAAATAAATAAATGAACAAATAAATAAATTAACTAATACAAATGTTATAATAATAATGATACTTAAAATATAATAATAAATAATAAAAAAATAATAATTAAAATAATAAAACACATTTTTCAAATCAACCAACATGTAAGTATTGAGATTATAATTAAAAATTTAAATTATTAAATTAAACAAACAAACAAATAAACGAACAAATAAATAAACTAATACAGATATTATAATAATAATGATACTAATAATTAAAATAAATAATAAATAAACATTTTTCAAATCAATCAACATGTAGTGTAAGGATTGAGATTAGAATTAAAAAATCTATAAAATTCAAATAAAACAAATAAATATGTATATATCTAGAAAGAAAGAAATACGTAAAGAAAGAAGAAAAGAAAGAAAGAAAGAAAGTCATCTCACTCTAATAGATTTTTTTAAGCCGATTTATTTACTTATTTACCAAGCAGTCATGCTGTAACAGGATATTGTGGTCATTATATCAGTATACTGAAATAACAATTATTTTCTGACCTTCATTTTGTCCTTCTTCTCGGTGTGGACGGTTAGAAGGTTGGACGTGGCCTCAACATCATTAGGCAGTTCCGTCTCCGCCAGCTCCGTCCCGAAAGACTGCAGAGTCTGTGCTGTTTTCTTCACCATCAGAGCAAAACCCTCAATGGCCTACAGACACAACACAAACACCAATCACAACCAAACACAACAACAATCACACTAATGGCTGAGCGTGCAGCAAATAAGAAATATCCCCGTGCATAGTACTTAAAACACAACATGATCAATACAGACCTGCTGGAAATCAATTACTGATTACTTAAAAGCAACTCCACAAATGGACCAAGACGGCAATTCATTTGCTTGAGGTGAAGACCAACATCCTCCTTTCTTAAATACATCAGTATAATGATGTAAAGCACACTGAAGGCATGCCACAACCACAGTGAACATTATATATATTGATAAGCCTATGTCGCATGCCCCAGCGAACCAGCTCAGCTTGGTCCCTTATTTATCAGGGGTCACCATAGAGAATTGAACTGCCAACTATTCCGTCATGTTTTACGCAGTGCATGCCCTTTCAGCCTCCAATCCAGTACTGGAAACAACCCATACACACTTACATTCACACTTATACACTATGGTCAATTTTGTTTGCCCAGTTCAGCTATACCGCATGCTTTGGACTGTTGGGGAAATCGGAGCACCCAGAGGAAACCCTCACGTACATGGGGATAACATGCAAACTCCACACAGAAATGCCAACTGGCCTGACATATACGACCTCTGTCAAATTACATAGGATTAATCCTAACATTCCAGATATCTTTACAAAATGCCAAGAAAAAATTGGCACATTATTTCATTGTATGTGGGAGTGCAGAGAGCAGCAAATGTTCTGGAAGGAGGTTCTTGATGTGGTTTGTGAAATGACAGGAGAACATATTCCTATGGAATCAAAGCTGTGTTTTTTGCATATATATCCTGAAAATGTGCCGGTAAATGCAAGCAAAAAGAAGCTCATAGATTTTAGTTTAATACAAGCTAAACGTGTGATTGGTTTAGTACGGAAAAACACCCAGAGACCTGTTCTTTCACAGTGGATTAAAGAAATGTCTGACAACCTTGCACTTGAAACATTAACATATGCAATAAGAGGTAAAGCAGAGGTCTTTAAAAAGATGTGGTCCCTTTTTATGCAATTTGTAAACAGATAAAATGGAATAGTATGTAATAATGACGGTCATTTGAATTCCAATCTGTTTATTTATTTAATTTTGATATACATTGGTGAAGGATATTCTGTAATCTCTAGTTTTACTTTATTTTTTCTGTATTTGTATACATTATTTTATTTATTTTTTAGTGTATTTTTATATATAAATGTAGGGGTGGGAAAGTCTACTTTGTTTTGTTCATGGGAGTTTTGCAACAAAAAAATTATAAAAAAAACAAAGTTGAAAAAGGTGGCGTAGTGAGTAGCACGTTCGTCTCACAGCAAGAAGGTCGCTGGTTCGAGCCTCGGCTGAGTCAGTTGGCATTTCTGTGCGGAGTTTGCATGTTCTCCCTGTGGTCGCGTGGGTTTCCTCCGGGTGTTCCGGTTTCCCCAACAAGTCCAAAGACATTTGGTATAGGTGAATTGGGTAAGGCTAAATTGTCCGTAGTGTTTGAGTGTGAATGAGTGTGTATGGATGTTTCCCAGAGATGGGTTGCAGCTGGAAGGGCATGCGCTGCGTAAAACAAATGCTGGATTAGTTGGCGGTTCATTCCGCTGTGGCGACCCCAGATTAATAAAGGGACTAAGCTGAAAAAAAGAAAATTAATGAATGAAAGATGAAAAGAAATGCCAACTGGCCCAGCCGGGACTCGAACCAGTGACCTTCTTGCTGTGAAGCAACAGTGCTGTTTTAAAAAACTTCCACTTTAAAACCCTTTTTTTAGTGACAAAAATGCAGTTGTCTTGTAAAAGAACAGGCAAAACATAAAATCTCTCATTTTTTGGCTGAAATTGTTGTCATGTAAACAGCCCCTGACCCCCCAATTAATACTTTATCCCATCTGAAGAACATCAAAACAACATGTATGGGGGATCAATCCTCTAAAAAGTGAGATCTGTACTTTAAATAACAATATTATTAATTAAAATAATAAATAATATAAATATCCATTAGACCACCCCTGTAAAGGTTCACACTATTGCGAATGCATAATTGTGGCCATCAGTCTATGAAGGAAAATATTCATTCAACAGTCTGAAACCGGACACTTGACATCGTGAGAAACTTTTCATGTAAAATAGGGGTTTGTTTCTACATATAACTGAAGAAAAGTTAAAATTTAAAGCACATTTTGAGTTTAGAAAACATTAAATACCCCTCAAAACACTGAAAACTTAAATACCTCATTTAAATAAATATATACATTTAATTCACTGAAGCATGTATCAAAAAAGATTACCCTCCCGATCGTCAATGTATAATTTGGACCCTCTATTAGACTTAGATTATATTAGACTGTTAGACTAAATGCACTCAAATGTTAGTCTGGCGCCCTGTACTGTAAAATGAAGCGCACACTAAAACATGCTGGTTTATTCTCTGACTGGATAATTTATATAACTAATTTTGTGGTTTCATTGACTCATCATTGTTATACTTTACAGCAGGGGTACTCACGGTGCGGTGTGAAATCCACTTCTCGTGGCAGTATTCCTGCGTGCCGCCCAGTTCCTGAGTGAGCTGTGTGCGGTCGATGTAACTGTGGAGCTCAGTCACAGAGCTGAGCATGATCACCTACACACACAAACACACACAGTTTATAATGTACAGCACTTCTCTATGTCAGTGCATAATCCATTTCATTATGCTCTTCATTACCCACATGCCACAGTCTGCTTGACACTCATGTGTGGCAAGCTGATTTAACATTTAAAGCCTGTGTGAATTTTTTTTTTACAGTGTTTATTTTTCTAGCTCACGTTGTTATTTTTAAGCTGAATAGTTAATCCGTGCAAATTAGTGCACTGAATAAAAATGCTTATTTTGGTAATCTTCATTCAAAATCAAAACCATTTGTTTCCGCCATTGGAGTGGTGGTCCTTCTGTTGACGTCAGCTTGAGGGCTTCCATAGCAACTGTATATTAATATCCTTAATTACGCCTCTTATACCGTGAGTTTACTATGAGGGAATGATGCACTAAAGAAACCCCTACCCCCTTACTCAATATTCCAAATTCATTGGAAGTACATCAACATACTGTAATAAAAGTATCAGCAACTTTTGGCAACTTCATGTGGATTTATTCAATAAAACTTGTATCTAGAATAAATTTTCATGCTATTAGAAGTTATTATTATTTTAAAAATTGAGATATTATCCATTATGTACTAGTACTTATTTCTTTGGCTATTAGTAGGCCCAAAAGGAATCTGCATGCAGAATGCCACAGATTTTTAGCCCATCATTGATTCTGTTTAGTTACTTGAGTAAATAAGTGTACATTTAGTATATTTGTTCAGCTTTTAAATTAATTTCAGTGATATTACTGAATAGGGGCGCCACGGTGGCGTAGTGAGTAGCACGTTCGCCTCACAGCAAGAAGGTCGCTGGTTCGATCCCCGGCTAGGCCAGTTGGCATTTCTGTGTGGAGTTTGCATGTTCTCCCCGTGGTTGCGTGGGTTTCCTCCGGGTGCTCCGGTTTCCCCCACAGTCCAAACACATGCGGTACAGGTGAATTGGGTAAGCTAAATTGTCCATAGTGTATGTGTGTGAATGAGAATGTATGAATGTGTTTCCCAGAGATGGGTTGTGGCTGGAAGGGCATCCGCTGCATAAAACAAATGCTGGATAAGTTGGCGGTTCAATCCGCTGTGGCGACCCCGGATTAATAAAGGGACTAAGCCGAAAAGAAAATGAATGAATGAATGAATGAATATTACTGAATAGTAATAAAATATTCATATGATTTGTTTACAATGCAGTTTGTCTTTTAGAAGATATTTTATATGAGAAGCTTGCTTTGTTTACCAAATAAAGTGGATGTAATTGGATTCAAATTATAAAGATTAAATAAGAGTTAAAAATGTATTACTTTTTATTTCCTATATTAAGGTTTTAGTTATGATACTCTCAGAATCATTCCGCATAAATCCACAGATTTTTAACAAAATTCTGCGCAAAAATAGCAAAAAATGTCCGCAGATTCCATCTGGCCCTTGCTATTAGTGAAACACACTAGTAACTAATAGGCCAACACCAACACACAAACAATTGGTTCTTCAGCAGTTCTTTGTGGTCGTCGAGGTGCTATTTAGCACCACTTAGTTGTTCTTTGTTTATTCAGGGAACCATTATAAGTGCTAGAAGTACAAGTATTGGATTTTTTGTTGTTCTTTGGGGTGGTTAGATGTTACATAAGACCATACTAAAAGTGGTTCCTCCATGATTTCGAGCTAAGCAACCATTTGAGTTCTATTTAGCAACATTTGTTTAGAGCAGGGGTGCCCAATTTTTTTATATCAGAGCCCAAAAACCAAATATCTTTGACAGCTGTTCGCCAAAGATAAACATACAAAACTATTTTTCATTAAAGTTGCCATGATTGGTATTTTTCCCCTTATATTTAAAAATAAATAGAAAACATTACTTTGTATTCCTTTACCTAACGCAGTATAACATTTTTAATTTTAACTATTGCAATAAAACCATAAACAATCACATTTATAACACAGTAGAGTTCAATGCTGAATATACTCAAGCAGAATCTGCCTTTACCTTGATTTGCTCAAAGTCCTCTATCTGTCGGGTGACAGTATGTACACTTTAAACTAAATCTGATCAATAAAACAAACCAATAAGAAGTTAAATTACATTTTGAATGACAATGTCTAAACCACCCCATCATTCTCCCTCTATTCTCAGATGGGATAGCCGGCCAAATCATTGGCCCGCAAGCCCTAGTTTGGCCATCTCTGGTTTAGATATTATACAAAATGCACTAGTTACAACTGAAATAAATAATAATAAAAATGTTCACAGTCCCTCATAAACAGCCAACTCAAAAATGAGAAATGTGTGAACAGAAACCATAGAGTAGATCCTAGTCTTTACAAACACTGGTATCTAATGAATAACAATTATAGTATCTGTTGAATACAGACAAATAACTACCAGTACGTAAATACTGAATATGTAGCCTACTGGCATACAATACAATAAGACTATAGGCTTGTCCCAAATCGCATACTTGCACAATTTATAATACAAAATTGTGTAAAATAGTGCATAAGTAGTGCACTCACAGTAAAAACTCTAAAATTAATGAGTGCATTTTAATTACCCGGATGATGCACTCATTCAATAGTAAAATGAAGTGTTTAACGATGGACACTTTAGGCACTCAATGACCTCAGCTTTGCTCACGTAGCGGAGCTATCAAGCGCACATGTTGGATAACTTTATTTATTTTGAATTGTGGAAGCAAAATTCTCCTACAATAGTGATGATAGCGCCTCCCGATGGTGAATGCGGTTATGCTTATGGCAGGTATTATTTGGTAGTTTGGTCACTTATTTAACTTACTTGGTAACCGTCAAATGTCATCTGGAAAACGGATTGAATTTCTGCTTAGTGAAAAACCATTACCCACATAGCAAACGGACTTGGCCCAAATGTGGCCTCATTATGGCAATGCTGGCGTGTTGCCGGCACTGCCATGCATAATGTCAGCCAAATGTGGGCCATGCATGGCAATGATGGCACTGCATGCATGCTGGCAAACTACATTTGGGCGTGTGGCCCAGATCAGAGGTGTGTGGCCCAGATCAGTGAAGCGATTGTTCTCATTGTTTAGGTAACATAAGCCTGGGTTATGGCTCAGTTTTGGGGTTTCTGGTTAAATAAGTGTAAACTTATGGTTGAGAATCAGTACCAATAATAAACCTGTTTTGGCCCACTTCAGGGCCAGTTAAGGGTAATAAATTGGCTAATATTTGGGCTGGTTATGGCCCATGTGTGGCCCTTGTCTTTAATCCAGTTATGGGCCACTTCAGGACCGTCATTCTTTGCGGTACTTGGGCCGAGGGAAAGGTTATAGTGTGGCCCGTAGCTGGGCCAGAAAACATTTGCTATGTGGGTAGTGCTCCATTTGGGACGACACTACATACATATGCACTTACGCCCCATTCACATGGGGCGTCAGTGTCAACACTTCCCATTCACGTCACTAATAGTTAGTATTATGAAAAAAGTATTCGTGTATGTTTTCTGGATGAAATCTTGCCATACTCAGCCATACACATGTGTGCATATGTCTGTGTGTGCTTACCGGCACCTTCATCTTAAAGTCATCTTTGTTGAACTTAAATAAGATGTCTGAGATTGTGCGCTGGAAGAGTGTTGTGGGTCTCAGTACCAGCACCAGCTGCAGGTTGCCTGGGAAAGAGCCCTACAAAACACACAAACAGAAAATTAAGAATAAAAATCTAAAACAAGCAAACAAATTCATGCGCAAATATAGTATAAATATATATCAGGTATTATATACCCCTCAAGAGCCATCATAAGGAAAATATTCCACAGCCACAACCTAAAAAAATTCAAAACACTGTTTGCAACTGTAGTAAGAGTGGAGTAACATATCTGAAACCCCATATGGTTTCAAATAGTACCTCTTGGCTATGTTGCCATATAAAGATGCTGTCCAGCACTCAGAGTGGTTCCCTTATGAGCCAATCAACCACTTTTAGAGCTATTTAGCACCATTTTAGTGTGTATTAATAAACCTCAGCTTATGTTAGTGAAGCATTACAGTTGACTGGTACAAGCTCCCTCCCACTGTCTGCATCCACACTCACTCCTGATATATACTGTTGCCATGACGACGCAGCCCCTTCAGAGACTAGAAAGGCTAACAATGGTCTCACATATGCTTCCCTCCCTGAGCACCCGCTCTCTCACTGTCAGCAAGCACACACACACACACGCACGCACGCACGCCCCTCGTGGAGTTCTTATGTTTACAATCTCTTCATTAAAATGGCTCCCTACTGGGCAGCGCGTCAAATCAGAAATATGTCCACTGATCAATAAACGGCTGTGATGTTTGCCTGGCTCTGCTGGCAGATGAAAAACCAGAAGCTCAACTGGCAGGGTTTTGGTCAGTATAACCAGCGAAGCAGAAAGGAGAGATTTTACAAATGTCACAAAAAGAACAGATTTTTTATTCATTTATGATTAATAATTATGAAAAAAAGATTCAATTATTATTTAAAAAATAATTTCATTACTTACTTAATTGAATCTTCAGTCAATTTAGTGAAATTCAAGTTGTTCAGGTAATTCCACATAATAACAATATCAATTTCTTTTCATGATGTTTCATAACGTTAAAAGGATAAATCACTCAAAAATGAACATTTACTCACCCCTTTGTGGTTTCAAACCATTAGCGTTTCTTTATTCTGTTGAACACAAAAGAAGATATTTTGAAGAAAGCTGGAAACCTTTAACCAACGACGTCTATAGTAGGAAAAGTAAACACTATGGATGTCAGCGTTACTAGTTTCCAGCTTTGTACAAAATATCTTCTTTTGTGTTCAACAGAGGAAAGAAACTCAAAAAGGTTTGGAACAAACAAAGACTAAATAAATGATGACAGAATTTTCAGCTCTGGGTGAACTGTCCTTTTAAAATTTTGGTATCGTTTTGTAAAAAAAAAAGGCTGCGTTTTAATGGTAAAAATGTTCTAAATGTCAACATTTTATCTTAAATTAGCAAGAAGAGTAATTAGTTAAAGAAAAAAAAAACATTTTACACAAACACACACTATATAAATCACAAAATACAGAGTAACCGAGAATTTGGTCTCTTTTTTTTCTCTTCTACTACAATATATATATTCTCTAATTCCATATATATATATATATATATTTTACTTTTATTTAGTTTATTTTTTCACAATGCAGGACAATAATTTAACAGAAAAAAACATGCTAACATATATCATTACATACATACACATTTCAATATGCACATACATAACTACCTACATATATATATATATATATATATATATATATATATATATATATATATA
>CAIGQQ010004000.1:3229688-3245125 GCA_903798035.1 Danio albolineatus
TATATATATATATATATATATATATATATATATATATACATTTATTTGTATATATAGATATATATATCTTTGGCTAATGTTAATTATTCTGTACTATTTTTTTCTTTTTTTCTCAATATTGTACTGTTTTTATTAAACATCTTATCTATAAATATTAAATAAAACCAAATATTATTAAAAAAAACAGTACCATCATTAACAACGCATTAAAAATGAATCAGAGCTTTAAATCCCGAACTGAACCATTTTACAGCCAATTAGAAAATCCTGAACCTCTGCATCTGTGACATCATCATTCATTTAAAAAACTAGTAGTCTTAACACTAACCGTTTCGTTTTACAGATGCATCCTCTTCTGTTTGTTGTATCTGTCATTTGGAATGGTTGTTGTACACTGCAGCCAGTATTGTTGTTAATGTTTTATAGCCTACATAATGCATGAGCTTAGAAGCAGGTTTGTAAATATCCAGAGACTGTCTCGTAGATTTGATCCAATCATAGAGAATCTCAATCTAATCCTCTTATTCACCATAAACTCTTCTATAGGCCTCACACACACACACACACACACACACACACACACATACATACAGACTGTCAATCAAACAACCTGGCAATGCACTGGCAGCTCTGAACGCTGTTGTCAAGCACTTCGTCATGGCAAGACTGAATAATTAAGAGGCTTCCTCCAGTCAGGCGTTATCCCGAGCAACCCGAGTCGGCCACTATCTGGGTTATTTAGGCAGACTGGAGAGAGTTTCTGGAGTGTTATTAAGTGCGTGTATGTGAAATCTGTTCATGTTCTTAGATGAAGCAGATATGTATAACTAATCTTCACTCCTGACCCATATAGCACATTTGAAAGAGGATACGTTACCATGCTGACCTCACACTTTAAATATAGCAGATCAGATCAGTAGAGAGTTATACACTTCTTGTAGCTTCTTGTGAGTTTTTACACACACAGTTTCAAAGGAAACCTACTATGTCCCTTTTTACAATATGTAAAATAAGTCCCTGATGTCCTTAGTGTGAATAATGTGGAGTTTCAGCTTAAAATACCACAAATATTAGTATTTTCTTTAAATTCTTTGAAACTGCCGCTTTTTGGTTTTGATCAAAATTGTGCCGTTTTGGTGCCTGTCGCTTAAAATAAGATGAAGTTGTGCTCTTTTCAAAAGAGGGCAGAGCTACAAACACCTGAGTGTCAGCATAGCTGCAGGTTCAAAACAGGACTGATGTTATCTCTGAAAAACTGAAACATCCAGAATCACTCATAGTGAGGCCACTAGGGTTGGATCGATAGACGATGCCATCATCCATTGCTGATAGCCGACAGACATCATGATCCTCCACCCCATCCTAGCAGCAACGCGTTCGCGAAAAATACACACGTAGGCCCTGTTTACACTAACACAGCTTAGTTTTACATGGCATTTTAGAACGAAAACAATCCACATCTCTACTGACGTTTCATCTAGCATTTCTGTCAGCGGGTGCTATGAGCACAAAACCCTAGAGAGCAGTGCACTTCGGATAGTTTATCAAGAATGTACCGCCAGATTGCATCTCACTATAGTTGTTAAACATGATATTTAATTAATCTTGTCTCTATCTAACGACTCTTCGGTCTTTTGAATCTATCAGGTAACGTGTCACAGCGTCAGTACACTGCTTTAATCTTTTGCTTTCACGCTTGTACTTATTAATTATAGTGAAACCTCAGATACTGTTGGTTGGTTCCTGTTGATTGTGCACCTTTTTTACAAACCAAGTTTGTCGACGCCATTATAATGACACAGATCACTCTGTCCATTCATGGCAGAGTCCCGCGGAAAAAGTGATTGACAGGTGGTAATTTGTGTGTAACTTTATTTATTTATGATTTGGTTATGGGTAAAACAAAGACCATGCGGGTCAAGTAGTTGAAACGGTAAGCTACAAATAATTATTCGGGTAACACTTTATTTTGATGGTCCATTTAAGTATTAGTAAACTGTCTGCATAATATCTGTTGATACAGTCCTTCAACAGACATTTAACTGACTATAAGAAACTTTGCAAGTACCCCAAACCTAACCCCAACCTAAAAGTCTACTTATAATCTAATGAGAATTAGTTGGCATGTAGATGCAATGTAACTTAAATTCAACAAACGGACCATCAAAATAAAGTGTGACCTTAATTCGTTGTGAATGAATGAATTATTCATAATTAATTCATTCACTGTTGGCTACGCTGACGATGCCATCATCCATCGCAATGTTTCACATTAGACATCGTACAATGCCAAAATTGGTCAACATCACCCAACCCTAGTGGCCACACTTCATCAAAAGTGGCCACTTTATCATCAAAGCAATCTGGGATTGACTACAGAAGACTCACCAGACAAGAAGGCAAACTGTTTCCTGAGGTCTGGGCTGATGTCTGCGGCACATAGAGGACTGCTCTCCTGCTGCATAATCTCATCTGCACAACAAACCAACAAACACATTTAGTTAGAAACGGGGGAAGTGCTTACTACTTTACTTGCTGAAGTGAGCATTTTAAGGCACGACGCCCAAGTGGAGTAGGGCAAACAATAACCAACAACTATTGTTGAAAGCTCAGAATATAGGCAATAATGTATTTGAGCTAACTTTTGGTGCATAAATGGGTCAAAGATGAGATACTGCATCAAATTAGACTTAGGCAAGAGACATTATACAGTATATGTTGAAAGGATATTATTTGAAAGCTTGTACGATAATATTTCATTATAATACAATATAATTTTCATTTCAATTTAGGGGAGAACAAGGTCAATTTAGCCCACGTGAACCCACATGAACACGGGGAAAACATGCAAACTGACCCAGCCAAGGCTCGAACCAGCATCCTTCTAGCTGTGAGGCGATTGTGCTACCCACTGTGCCACGGTGAGGCACTTGTAGTTGTAAAGTTTAACCTTAATAGAGTGAAAGAGTGCTGGTTTGCTTTGTTTTTAAGGCCTATGATTGTAAGATTTCAATTGCATTCGAATAACTCGGGTAAAAGAAATCATAACAATGAAAATTCGTTGTATTTAACTTTTATACAAAGACGACCATGCGGTTTCATTTTCTTCCTTTTGATTATTTAACTTCTACTCAAATACAGTTAGATTCACCAAAAATTAATAAATAAATAACATTTAGGCAGATTATCTGGCCTACGAAATCATCCCAAACAAATCCCAATCAATATAAAATTATGAGCTACTTCTAAACTGAGCTATTCATGTCATCTGGTGAAATAATTTAATTCTTATCACACTAAATATCACAGAAAAACACAATAGCGCAATGTCTGATTTATCCAATATCGTGCTGCTCTGGACTGAATGATGTTTTAATGGGTATCTTCTGTAAATCCTGGATTAAGAAGCATTATGTTTTGCTAAGATTAATAGAACATTAATGGGATTTATGAGAGAATAAATGGCACAATATAATGTATGAAAGAAATAAAGCTGAATTCTTAAAAACATAATGAAGGAGTAAGAATTTCTGGTTCAGTGCACCAAACCTCAGTTAAAAAAATGTCCATTATAATATGTATTATAACTGTTATAAACATTATTATAAACATATACAGTAGATAGAGAGTATTAAGTCTACATTTATTGATTTATTTACACTATAGTCTAACTTAACAAATTTGATGAAAAGCCAAATGTCTTAAAAACTGACGAGTACAATCAATCAAAGTTAAAAAATTTATGCAAATACATACTAATACATCAAATAAAAACTAAATACTGACTGTAGTGACTTGCCTAAACATATCCAAAAACCACCACATCATTTCTCAGACTTCATAGAATGGCACTTCACAGTCTTCATGTGTTTCTGGATTATGTCTGATAAGTTTCTCCTGATGTGAGCCTCAGAAAAACAGCTGAAGGAATGAACGGAGACTGGATGGACAAGCAATCGAATGCATGGAAATAGAGAAGAGAAGAGGAGAGAGAATAGAGAAGAGAAGAGAGAGTGTGTTTCCTCTGAGAAGGAGATTACTGTAAGCAGCTTGGAGAGCATCAGCTGCTGTCCTGTGTATGTGCGTGTGTGATATGTGTGTGTGTGTGTGTGTATAAGTGTGCAGAGTGTGTGTAAAGTGTGCAGGTGAGTGTGGAGTATGTAGGTGTTTGTGTGCATGTGTGTGTGGGTCTGGAATTTGTGTGTGCTTATGAAGAGTGTGTGAAATGTGCAGGTGTATGTGTGGGAAGTGTGTGTGAAGTGTGTAGGTGTGTGCGGAGCATGCAGGTATATGTGTGCATGCGTGTGTGTGTAGTGTGTGAGTGTGTCTGGAATATATGTGTATGTGGAGTGTGTGTGTGTATGAAAAATGTACAGTGTGCAGGTGTATGTGTGTGGACCGTGTGTGTGTGGAGTTTGTAGGTGTTAGTGTGTATGCGCGTGTGTGTAGTGTGCGAGTGTGTGTGGAATTTGTGTGTATATGCATGCGGAGTGTGTATGAAATGTGTGCGGTGTGTAGGTGTACATGTGCAGAGTGTGTGTGAATATGTGTGTTTGAATTTCGGTGTGTGTGTGTGTGTACTTGCTTGTTTTAAATTGTATAATGACATGCGTATGACCTACAGTGGAGTTATATTGTAGTTAAATTGATGGTTTATGAGGACATGCCTTGTGTCCTCGTTTTGAATAGCTTAAAATCATACTTAACCAGGTCTTCTGACATTCTAGTTTTTATGAGGGTTGAGTTTAAGGCTAGGGGTATGGTAAGGCCTTCCAATAAGCAGTTTTTACAGTATAAAATACATTATGCCTACGGAGAGTGCTCATAAACCACATATATGAAGTCTGTGTATGCTCGTTGAATTACCGTGGTTCATCTTTCTCTGTCTGAGACAGTTGTTTAAATCAAAAACGCATATGTTCAAATATAAACACACATGCATAAAGGTGAAATCAGATCTTAGTAAACAGACGAATGCGAAACAAAGCAAAAAAACAACAACAGACCACTGGTGAAGTGCTTATCAGCAAAGATAAAGTTACTGGACGACAGACGGAAACACTAACACACACTTTTATCCGTTGCTCCTGCTGTTAGTCAGGTGTTTGGGACCTTTCTGAACTCAGCATATGGATAAGTAGGTCACAGTTAAACATTAAACACACAGGACTTAAGCAGGTTTACTGATTTCATCATTAATTTCCTTTACAGTTGTCTTTCGCAGAGGCTTCAGAGAAACTCACTGAACTCTTTTTATATTGTACAAATGACAGAAATTAAAATAGTTTTCAGCCACAACAGCAAACCATATCAATCCAATACAATACAACACACAATCTTATGCCACAAGTTGTGTAAAACAATTAAGGTGACGTTTGCTGTTTGGTGTGAAAGAAATACTAAATGAATGGTTGTGTAGTTAATCAGGGGGTTCAAAATGAACATTTGAACATCCCTGCTGTGCAATGAAACGAAATGAAATGAAATGAAATAAAATAAAATGTGTCACTGTGGGTAGCACGATCGCATCACACCAAGAAGGTTGCTGGTTCGAGCCAGTTGGCATTGTGTGGAGTTTGCATGTTCTCCCGTGTTCATGTGGGTTTCCTCCGGGTGCTGCAGTTTCCCCCACAAGTCCAAAGAAATGTGCTATTGATGAACTGGGTAGGCTAAATAGTCCATAGTGTATGTGTGTGATAGTGTGTATGGATGTTGCTGTGTAAAACATATGCTAGATAAGTTGACGGTTCGTTCCACTGTGGTGACCCCAGATTGATGAAAGGACAAAGCCGAAAAGAAAATGAATGAATGAATGAATGAATGAATGAATGAATGAAATAAAAATAAGATAAAAAAATAAAATAAAAATTTCTAGTACATGCAGACTTTGCAGACACAAAAACAACACAAAACAACAAAAACTAAAAAAACATAGCAAAAATAATACAATAAAAAAAAAATAATAATAATAAACATATCGAACACTTGCAAACTTTGATACCAGAAGGGACATTCTACAAACAATTAAACAAAACAACACAAACCACAAAAAACAAAAAGCAGTCAAAACAAAATGCCCACATCCTACAAACAACAACACAAAACAAAACACAAAAACCAAAACACAAACCAACACAACACAACACAACAACACGAAAGCCAGGAACAGACTTACACATTTCATATTCTATCGTATTCTTTTTTTCAAGAATTACACATTTTGGAGAATAATAATTACATCTGTGTCAAATTTTTTAAAAAAAATAAAATAAATAAATAAATAAATAAATAATTGTTTCATAAAAATGAAAACGCAAAACACACTTAAGGTTGATTTATACTTCTGCGTCAAGCGTACACGTTAATTCCAGCAAAATCTTTGTGTGGTCCCGTAGCCTTCACTGTGGCTGACGGCGATGCTGACGCCGACCTTTTAAAAAAATGTAACTAATGTACATGACGAAACCATGCATAGCTTAAGCTCTGTGATTGGTCGGCTTGGTAGCTGTGACAAGTGTAGGCGTGGCGGAGATTGGCGAGCCTGTTGGAACGAGTGTATACAAGTGTCAACATTTGTTTTGTGTTTACCTTATGATTTAAGTTGTTGCACGTCTGCCGGTTCCCTCCTCTGAATAATTGAGTTTTAGCTACTTGTACATTACGATAGCGTTCAGAAAAAAACTAAACACCCACGAATAAACCCCACACAGAGGAACATAATAACCCACTGCCAACTATTGTTTCGGAAGTGTTACTGCAGAGCAACGTATGAATGCATAAGTAACCAGCCTTTAAATTTCAGACTATTGTTCCAACAATTCCTCTTAAATCCAATCCTAATACTGCCAACAGCATTTGTCGTTTTGCAGGTGATCATTTTAGACCTCGAATGTAATGTCCAAACAAGCTTTACAATCTCTCCCATATTTACTGCATCCTAAATTCCATACTGCTCTCCATTAAACTTTATTTTTACTGCAAAAAGACAGGCTAAGTTTCACATGGGCTGATAAAGCGGCATGTTAATCTAATCTCCCGTGTCAGGAAATGCCCTTGTCTGAAAGCTGGAGTACAGTAGAGGAGCGGCAGGAGAAGATAAGGCCTCTTTGAAGCCTAAAGGACAGTGACGTGAAACACATTACAGCATTATAGAACGAAAAAACACACATGCTGGCTACTCACCATCTTATAAGGTTTCTGTGAAGTTCAATGACATTGTGTGCACTTGAAGCATCATGCCTCAAAATCTTCCCATAAGATACAGGCCCCTGAACTTTAAAGCCTAGCCCTCAAACTATTAATAATGTGCTTTACTCAAACAAAACACAACTAGATCTGTTCCCATTTCATCACAGATCGCAGGTGTATGGCAAGCAGTTTCAACGCGAATTTCATATTTGTAATCACTAACACTAGGATGCCAATCAGGTAATCGGGTTTGACTTTCAGTTATAACTAGCACATACAGTTGAAGTCAAAATGATTCGACCCTCCTGTGAACTTATTTTTCTTTTAAAAATCTTTTTCAATCACTGTCTGGTTCAGCTCAGCTGCCAAAACCGACCACTGTAGACTACAGCGAATAGTCCGGACTGCTGAACGAATCACTGGCACTACCCTTCCTACACTTCAAGAGCTGGACTCTTTTAGAGTGAGTAAAAGGGCTCACAAAATCACCCTGGACGCCTCGCATCCCGCACACATCCTGTTCGAACTGTTATCGTCTGGTCGGCGCTACAGAGCACCGAGCACAAAAACAGCCAGGCACAGGAAAAGTTTCTTTCCTCAGGCCATCTACCTTATAAACAGTTAAATATTTTCCTATTGTGCAATAAACGTACAATACTTTCTCATACGCACTTGTACACAGCACCTTATAACAATATACGACGCAATACTTCTCCTTACGCATTTGTACACAGCACCTTATAACCTGTATATTTATAACAGATCTGTACATACATTACAACACCCAGATCTTGTTGGACTGACTGCATCTCTGTTTAATGTCTATCGTCTTCTTTTCATATTTATTCTGTGTTGTCACTTTATGTACACTGGAAGCTTCTGTAGCCACAGCTAATTCCTTGTGTATGAAGCACACTTGGCAATAAAACTGATTCTGATTCTGAAACTATTCCCCAAACGATCTTTAAAAGAGCAACGAATCTTTCACACTATTTATTTGTTTTATTTCAGTCAGAATAAAAGCAGTTTTTAATTTCTTTAAAACCATTTGGTCAATATTATTAGCCCTCCTATGGCAATATTTTTTGATTGTTTACAGCAAAAACCACTGTTATACAATGACTTGCCTAATTAATCTAGTTAAGAAAAATATCTAGTCAAATATTATTTACTGTCATCAAGGCAAAGATAAGAAATCAGTTATTAGGAGTGAGTTATTAAAATTAATATGTTTGGAAATGTGTTGAAACTAATCTCTCCGTTAAACAGAAATTGGAGTAAAATATACAGGGGGGCTAATAATTCTGACTTATGTAACCAGATACATGGACACTGGAGCAATTCAAAGTTGCGTTTCATCAGGGGATCGCTCAAATGTAATAATTAATAATAGTAATTCTACATTTTATAATAATAATAATAACTTACATTTGTATAGCACTTATCTAGACACTCAAAGCGCTTTATACAATAAGGGGGGATCCTCATCCACCACCAGTGTGCAGCATCCACCTGGATGATGCAACAGCAGCCATATTGCGCCAGACAGAGTGAGACAGAGTGATGAATTATGATATGGGGATGGTTAGGAGCCCATGATGGACAGAGGCCAGTGGACAGATCTGGTTAAACCCCTACTCTTTTTCGAAGAACATCCTGGGATTTTTAGCGACCACAGAGAGTCAGGACCTCGGTTTAACATCTCATCTGAAAGAAGTAGAGTCCCCTTCACTATATTGGGGGCCATACAGACCGCAGGTTGAACGCCCCCTGTTGGCCTCACTAACAACACTTCCGGCAGCAACTGAGCTTTACCATGTGGTCTCCCATCCAGGTACTGACCGGGCGCAACACTGCTTAGCTTCAGTGGGCGACCATGTAAGAATTGCAGAAAGCTAGCTAGCGGCCTGTAAACAAATCAGCTGATCAACGTGACTTTGAGAAGCAAATCAGCGGTGTTTAAGAACGTTATTGAAATGTCTTTAGCAATTGGTACCGAATTCCAGAATTATGAAAACCTTAGTGTTTCCTACAGAATAAGTACTATTAGGTAATGAATAAGTTCTAGTACTCAGCAGAAATAAATACTAGCATCCAAACTATATGTAGTAGCAGAATGAAAATAGTTCATACTAGTACAGTATGTTTTGTAGATTAATACGGCTTGCCATACAGCCGAGCACCTGTTTTCACCACACCTAACACCTTCTTTTGGCTACGGCGAGCCACAGACAGATGCTTGAAGATTAAGAGAGAGATGTTAATCCTTAACCTGCCCTGGAAAACACCTACAGAGTGTTGCTGGGAGTCTGGCTTGCTGCCCCAGTTTGCGGACCACGCTCAGATTAAGATCACTGTGGGATTGCTGGACTCGGTGACAGTGTCGCGTGACTTTAGGGATTCCGAAGCAGATGCTGTAGTGTGGGTTAAAACCGAGCTTCTGAGGTTAAGAGAAGTTTCTGGCATGGATATGAGAAACGTGATGACCAGCAACAACAAGATGTTGACCTTTACAGTTCATTACAGGCTCCTAGAAGCAGATCTTCATCTGTGTGTGTGTTAGAGGAATTTGTGGTGCTTTTTTGACTCATTTACACAATTGAGAAGTTCTCAAATGACACAAGCGCTTTCATATGTAAACACGTAAACACGTAAACACACACACACACATACACACACACACACACACACACACACACACATTACAATACCAACGTGTTTAACTTAGTATGATATTGATTTCAAAACACCATCAAACTAAACTAAACTAAACTAAACTAAACTAAACTATACTAAGGCTTTAGTATACTGGAAAGAAAGTCTCAACGAACAATAAAGAAGATGGAAAAGACTGAGTGATGGTATATTGATTTCGGTTGTGAAGACAAAGTCCTATTAGAACCCTGGGGTTAAATGCCTGATCAAAAGCTATTATTTAAGATTTAAAGCTAAATGTTTAACAGTTATATATGTGTAGACCATTTAAAAGTGCACTGTAAAAAAAATCAATAATTTTACGGTTTATTTCAGGCAGCTAGGGTGCCAGAAAAACAACAACTGTAGAATAACGGCCGTTAAATTACTGAAATTTACTGTAATGATTACAGATATTAAATTTTAATATCTGTAATTTAATATCTGTTATTTTACAGCAAATTTCTGTAATTTAGCAGCCGTTATTTTACAGTTTTTTTCTGGCACCCAAGCTGCCAAAATAAACCGTAAAATTATGGATTTTTTTTTACAATGTAATCATGTTATTGGCCCACGAACATTAGTTATTCATTATTCATGAATTAATCAGATGCTCTAACTTCTATCTATTATAACTCAAGTGAACCTACAGGATGCCTTGGGGTCCTAAGTTGGGGGTGAAAATTGCACATCACAGCAGGTGGGGTTCCAGGACACACCCACTGATTGCATAATTACCACACACCAATGATAGATCAAAGATGTTTAGGAACCAAAACATTAATTATTTTTCTCAAATTGACAATTTAGTTCTTCCTTCAATTTTGTTTGAAGACACAAAGGCAGGGCCCAATAATAATTACAAAATTGTATATATTTTATAATTGTATTAAATTATATAAAATTATATGAAAAATATTCATATAAATAAAAATAAATAAAAACCATAATTAATAACATAGTTAAAAAAAAATCTACCCTGTTTCATAAACCAGACAAGGTTTAAGGCTAGTCATGGATTAAATTGAATGTTTGAGCTGTCTCAAATGAAAATAACTTGCAGTGAGATGTTGTACCTCTTCTTAACGTTATCAACTTTTCTTTGTCATTAGGACATGTTCCAAACTCTTTCAAGCTAGCTGTTATTAAGTCTATTATTAAGAAACCACAACTGGACCCCTGCAACTTAGCTAATTATAGGCCTATTTAAAATCTTCCATTTATGTCTAAAATACTAGAAAAAGTAGTTTCTGCCCAATTACGCTCCTTTCTGCAGACAAACAATGTTTTTGAGGTATTCCAGTCAGGTTTCAGGCCTCATCACAGTACAGAAACTGCATTAGTGAAAATAACCAACGATTTATTATTAGCTGCTGACCAAGGGTGCATCACGCTGTTAGTCCTGCTAGATCTTAGTGCCGCATTTGACACAATTGACCACAATATCCTCATAGATCGCTTAAACTCTACAGGTGTCCAGGGAACGGCTTTACAATGGTTCAAGTCATACTTAACTAATCGTTACCAGTTTGTGAATATTAATGGACAACATTCACAAGTCAGGCCAGTAAAGTATGGGGTGCCTCAAGGATCAGTTTTAGGCCCTTTGTTGTTTACAATTTACATGCTGCCCCTGGGAGACATTATTAGAAGACACGGTATCAGCTTTCACTGCTATGCAGATTATACTCAATTATATATTTCTACTAAACCTGACGAGACGTCTAAACTATCAAAACTAACTGAGTGTATTAAAGATGTTAAAAACTGGATGACCAACAACTTCCTTCTCTTAAACTCAGACAAAACTTAACTATTACTTATAGGACCTAAATCCTGTACACAGCAGATCTCACAACTCGACCTGCAACTAGAGGGATGCAGAGTTAGCATTAGCTCTACTGTTAAAGATCTGGGTGTCATATTAGACAGCAATTTAACTTTTGAAAGCCATCTCCCATATCACAAAAACTGCATTCTTTCATCTGAGAAATATTGCTAAGTTACGAAGTATCCATCTCAGATGCAGAAAAGCTAGTTCATGCTTTTATGACCTCTAGGCTGGATTACTGTAATGCTCTGCTCGCTGGTTGCCCAGCCTCCTCTATTAACAAACTTCAGCTAGTACAAAATGCAGCCGCTAGAGTTCTTACCAGGTCTAGAAAATACGATCATATCACCCCAATTTTATCCTCGTTACACTGGCTGCCTGTTAAGTTTCGTATTGAGTTTAAAATATTACTTCTTACATATAAAGCATTAAATAATCTAGCTCCTGTTTATCTAACCAACCTTCTGTCTTGCTACAATCCAACCCGCTCTCTAAGATCTCAAAACTCAGGGCTTCTGGTAGTACCCAGAATAGCAAAATCAAGTAAAGGGGGTCGAGCCTTCTCATTTATGGCTCCTAAACTCTGGAATAGCCTTCCTGATAATGTCCGAGGCTCAGACTCACTCTCACAGTTCAAAACTAGATTAAAGACCTATCTTTTTAGTAAAGCATACACGCAATACGTCACTTAGCTGTATGATGCATGAATGTGCTCCACGCATCTCCTTTACATCCACTATGAACTGCAGCTACGCTAATTATTTTCTTTGTTCTCTATTTCCAACTGGGGATACTAATCCCCAGGCCCCCAAAGACTATGCAGCGCCACGGACGCGATCCAAGACCCGTGACGAGACGATTCCAAGGCTCCATAACCCTGGACCTCGCTGTATCCTGAGCAGCTGCTTGGCGGAGTAGCAAGCAAGAGACGGATTCCTGTGACCCTCCAAGGACAGACGAGCCTCGAGTTCTCCAACCTCTGGCGCCTAGACTGCAGCTAGAGCTGCGCACCGATGGATTACTCTTCAGTGTTTGAACTCTAAGTAGTGAATATTAAACAACACTCAACTGAACTGAACTGAACTCAGCTATATACTAGCTAATAATATACTAGCTAATAACTAAACTAACATTTTCAATTTACTATAACCTTCTATGTGAAGCTGCTTTGACACAATCTACATTGTAAAAGCGCTATACAAATAAAGGTGAATTGAATTGAATTATCAAATGTCAGTGTCATTTTTTGTCTTTAGCTGCACACCAGTAATGTATTTTTCAAAAGCCATTTTTATAAACGTGGCTCCAAAAACCTAATTTAACTAAGGTCTAGTCCTGGCTTAAGCTAAGCCCTGTTTGTGAAACTGGGCCCTAATGAAATAATAAAAGTGAGAAAAGCAACATAAAATAATGCAAAATGTGCCGTGATGACAAAGTATGCGATTAAGTATTAGTCAACAGAATTTCACAGAGCTAAAAACTGCATACAAATACAGCGGCAAAACTTGTGCAGTACACTGAAACCACACCTGCAAACAAATCTCTTAGTCTAGATCAGAGATGCTCAAACTAGAGCAAAGTTGGTCCATGGTAACCTTTGATTTGGCCCGCAATCCCATCTAGGAAGGGAGGAAGAACGATGGGAATGGTTTAGAGATTGTAATTTCAAATCTATTATAACGTTTTGGTTGTTTTATCGTTAAAAGGCTAAATGAAATTAAACGTTTCACTTCAATATTGTAAATTAATTAGATTTTGTTTAAATATACATACTGTCAGCTGGTGGATAGAGGACAATGCAGAGACTTTGGTGAGCAAATCAAGGCTAAAGCAGATTCTGCCTGACTAGATAAATTCCACTGTTCACTGTTATGTTTTTGTCGCTAAGATAAATATATGAAATTTTATGAAATATTATGACATATTAGGAAATTACCCATGGAAACTTTAATGTAATATAGTTTGGTTTATTTATCTTTGGCCCACGGCTCATAATGATATTTGGTTATTGAAGAATCAAGAATCTTTAGGGTCATGAATCTTGGTGTGATTCTGGAGTCAGACCTCAGATTCAACAGTCATGTCAAAGCAGTAACTAAATCAGCATACTATCATCTCAAAAACATTACAAAAATTAGATGCTTTGTTTCCAGTGAAGACTTAGAGAAACTTGTTCATGCTTTTATCAGCAGCAGGGTGGATTACTGTAATGGGCTCCTCACTGACCTTTCCAAAAAGACAGTCAGACAGTTGCAGCTCATTCAGAACGCTGCGGCCAGGATTCTGACCAGAACCAGGAAATCAGAGCACATCACACCTGTCCTCAGGTCTTTACACTGGCTCCCAGTTACATTCAGAATAGATTTTAAAGTATAACTACTTGTCTATAAATCACTGAATGGCCTAGGACCTCAATACATCACAGATATGCTCACTGAATACAAGCCTAACAGATCACTCAGATCATTAGGATCGTATAAACTAGAAATTCCAAGAGTTCAGTCAAAGCAGGGAGAATCTGCTTTCAGCTATTACGCCCCTCGCAGCTTCCAGAAATGATCAGGTGTGCTCCAACATTAGGCACATTCACATTAAGACTGAAAACACATCTGTTTAGCTGTGCCTTTACTGAATGAGCACTGTGCTACGTTCGACAGATCGCACTATTGTGTCTTTCTTTTCTTTTTCATTCTTTTATAACTTGTCTTAACTCATTTTAATCTGTTTTTATCTGTTTTTTATTATTTGTTTTTATTTTCTTATACTGCAATTTTATTTCTGTTTATGTAAAGCACTTTGAATTGCCACTGTGTATGAAATGTGCTATATAAATAAACTTGCCTTGCCTTGAACCTTTAAAAGTTTGGGCACCCCTGGTCTAGATACTTAAGGTATGCCCCCAAACAACATTTCTGTTGGTGTTCAATGAGACTGATCCAACAGTTAATCCAGTTAACTACAGCAATCTGTTGAAGCACATTAAGAAATGTATTCCATACACGTACCTCCATTCTCACATCCTCTCAGGTTGACCATATACAGTACTTTTATTTTAATTGCTCATCTTTCCATCGAACGATTTCTTTGGAATATCCTCAAATGCTAAACAAAAACGTGGATAAACCAAAGCTAATGTTTCACTGTTCTATGACCTGGTTGTATATACAGTACTAGTTGTCATACTGAAGACATTCAGGTAAAGGAAATCTGTAATAACCTAAAGTTCATCTCACATCTCCATCATCCGCTGCTTCAGACTATAAGAGTTTATTCTTGGCTTTGCAACATCACAAAAGGCCAAATGTGCTATTAAGAGAAATGATAAAAATAGAAAAAAAGAAAACAAGTCGAGGGAGTTTTTTTGCCAGGCGCTCCATGACAAGTTCCTCTGTGTTCCAAATTGGATTGTATTCCAAACGCTATTATACATTTAAGCAATTAGGTTTGAGAGGCTGTTACATTGTGAATGTTGTCACGGCTTCAGGGCACATGACACAGACACACAAATGCCAGAAAGCCTTTCATCTGGGAAGAAGTTCACAATACTGGACATGCACAAAGGCCTTTTTGTTTCTTGCATTTTTAAAATGGCAGGTAACGAATGCTGATCAAACGTTTGTGTTCGGTACATAGTTTTTCCAGCAAGGATGATTTAGGCTGTGTTAACACTTGTGGTTCGTTCTATATATATATATATATATATATATATATATATATATATATA
>CAIGQQ010004000.1:3245525-3260651 GCA_903798035.1 Danio albolineatus
ACTAGTACTTGCTAGTTAGTACACGTAACTACAGAAGAGTCAAGCTTTAAATAAGAAAAAAAAATTTGGAGTAAGATGCTACTGGTCTAATCAAGTTCAATAATCTATGCTAAGCTAAGCTAAAATGACTCCCACAAGACATGGAGATTGGCTGAGTGAACTCAAAAATGGAGTGTTCCTTTAAGAACCTTTATTTTGAACACCGTATACAACAGAATAAAGAAATCGTTTGTCATTTTCTCCTCCGTCCAATCAGCAACCATGCTCTCTCATTTGCATTTCTCTCTGGGCTCCAGCTAAACAATGCTCTGCCGTTGAGACGCGCTCAGTCTTGTCAGTGTGGCCTCAGCTGGGCTCGTGAGAAAGAGACTCCGGCGCTTCATTCTCCAGCTCATCTCGTGGTGTTTCATCAACAAAAGCCTCCAGTTCAATACAAAACATCCTCTCACACATCCGCAAAACCAAAGCAGCAATAACAGGCCTATAGAAACGGCCAAGAACACCAACCGCACACTGACAAAGCCATTGAGCGTCCGAGATCTGCTATTCAGGGGACACAGACGCTCTCGGTTTAATGCCATTCAGCGGAGAGACCAGTATTCTTTACATGGCCTTACATTTTTAATGGCATGACGCTATACCTCTGTGTGATTGAAGATCTGGGGCTGGACTGAAGCCTTGAGGAGCTCAGTAATAAAAGAGTCATCTTCATCTCAGGATGCGGCTCACTGTATTTTGTCAGTTGATCGAAGTAAAACCACAAAATGAGTTGTTCAGTGTTACTTGTTATATTTACAGGAATAAATAACTTCATAAAAAGTCGATAATTAGGTTTAATTGCATACTTTTCATGCTTCTCATGTGGATTGAAAGTTACTTTAAAACAACTCAATCCTCTGACATTACATAATTTGTCATTTGTATGCAATTACAAGGAAATATAATCTAATTTTTTTCATAAATAAACATAATAAGTCTCTTTTTTTTAATTTCTTGACGTTAAAATAGGATCTAAACCCCTCCCATTTTGAGGCCGACTGCAACGTGGCATAGGAGTGCAGTTTCCCAGTCTACCGAATTGATTGACAGCTGCGTATTAACACATCTACATAGTATCACGTATAATGATATCAACAAGACAAGACGTGCGTAAAGCCAACGGGATTAAAAGATCTGTTCGGCTCCCTGTGATCTTCAATCGTAATCAAATGTGATCAAGAATAAGTTTTACAAGTTTAAAACGTTTTAAAACAGTGCATGTTTGACTGCATTACAGCCATTTTACCATCTTTATCACCACAGCCGAATGTCAGTACAGTTATAAAAGAAGACGCTTGAATTACAGTTTGCGGAGGTTAAATTTTATTTATTTAATTTTATGTCGTTTTATTTTGTACTTTAACGTAACGGATGTCCAAACAGCATTGGATATTAACGTGCATCCTGTCGCATTTGTTGTGCAAAATCAGTGCAAAGCTAAACGCACATGATGTGTGAGTGCATGAACTTTGTAATGACATTGTGTGTGACTCATCGTTGCAGAAAGGCTTGAATTAACTCCACAACAAATACATCAAATAATCACTGGGAAAGTTCTTACTGTAGTATTTCTCCCAAACATTATGTTAGATCTGCTTCCTTTAGATCTGCTTTATCTGTCACAGCTGAGGTAGAGATTGAGGCACACTCTGACAGGCATGTGGGAACGGTGGGTGGGGAGAACTAGCATTAAAGGCACTGGCCACAAAAACAGCTACATCATGTTCAGAGCAGAAAATTACAAACTTCTGAAAGTTATTATAAATAATCTGATGAGTGTTTTGAGCTGAAACTTTACAGACACATTCTGGAGACACAAAAGACTTATCCTAAATCTTAAAAAAAAAGCAGGTGCCTTTTTAATAAATAGTGTCCACTACAAATAAGCTAAAAAAATATTAATATGATGCTTCCTACCATTAATTACACCAAACGACAATTTGTCTAGAGGCAACACGGTGGCACAGTGGATAGCACTGTTGCCTCACAGCAAGAAGGTCACCGATTCGAGCCTCGGCTGGGTCAATTGGCATTTCAGTGTAGAGTTTGCATGTTCTCTTGTTGGCGAGGATTTCCTCCAGATGCTCCGGTTTCCCCCACAAGTCCAAAGACATGTGGCATAAGTGAATTGGGTAAGCTAAAGTTGTCCATAGTGTGTGTGAATGAATGTGTATGGAGGTTTTCCAATGATGGGTTGCAGCTGGAAGGGCATTCGCTGCGTAAAACATATAGGTTGGCAGTTTATTTCGCTGTGGTGACTCCAGATTAATAAAGGGACTAAGCTGAAAAAAAAAATGAATGAATGAATGAATGAATTAACAATTTTTCTAAAAATGCTTTTCTAAAAAGTTATTATTAATACAAATAAAAATAGTTACTACTAACAATAATGTAAATCAATTGTAAACTATGGTGTAAACTATGGTCTACTTTTTATGGTAACTCATGCCAACATCGGTTTCAATGGTGCCAGCAGTGAAAACCTTGGCCTGTGGACAATGTTAAACATGTATTGTTCTCTGATGTTTGCACCTTCACTGCCTTTCCCACCACCAGTAAAGTTACAACGCGGAGAAGCCCCAAAGACACATACCAAATTTCCAAATAGTTACAGTGCAACAATTGGTTTAAAGAAGACATAAAAATCATAACTTTAAAATAACAACTGTTATATTTTACACGCAAAACTGCCCTTCATGTTGTACTCTGATTATTAACAAATTAATAACTTTTTTTTTTTTACATTTAATCATCAATCATTCAAATAAACTCTTGAAATATGATTGCTCACATATAAAAGTCAGAATTTATTATTATTAATATTTATTATTATTATTTTAATAATTTAAAACACAGCCCAGCTCATCGTAAACAGTTCAGTAAAACCCTGATGCTCTAATATTGAAATGTAAAATAAGCCAAATCAAACATGCAAACAGATTTAGCTATAAGTATATTCATACAGTATATGGTGGTCCTCAAGATCTCACCTCTCCTGGGCCTGTGTTTCCTGGTGCAGGAAAACAAGGAGAGCATGTTATCGGTGTCTCGGCGGTCGTGTCCACTCTCTGCATTATTTACACCAGTGGCTTTAAAACCACAGTATGACACGCAGATGGAAAATACGGAGCACATACCAACACACACTCTGCGTTAACATGCAAGAAAAACATCCTCTTTGTTCTTCATGTCTGAGCAAGCAGCCCAGGTTAACCACATGTTGCAGGTTTTGTTAAAGACCTCTCGGCTGTGTCTTGTCCGAGCCTGTCTGAACTATAAAGAACCCATTCCAGGTTTAAAACACAGTATAGAAACCATTAAAGTAGACATTAAAGACCAGAAGACCACGCACATACTGTAAGCATGACATCTACACTTACACTTACACCTACTATTTAACAAATCCTCTACATGAGGTTTAAATAAAAAAGTTTACAGACAAAAGTCTTGTCGACAATGCCTGTTGTAAGAGCAACAAATAATAACTTGACTTCTAGTTTATCATTTGGAAAAGTGTCAGAAGGTAGATTTTTTTTTAGATGAATCATCTGTTGAACTGCATCCCAATCATAGATTGAACAACTGTAACCTGCATGGATCCAAGATTCTTTCGTTCATTTTCTTGTTGACTTAGTCCCTTTAATAATCAGGGGTCACCACAGCGGAATGAACCGCCAACTTATCCAGCATGTGTTTTACGCAGCGGATGCCCTTCCAGCTGCAACCCAACACTGGGAAACATCCATACACACTGATTTACACACATACACTAGGGCAAATTTAGCTTACCCAATTCACCTACAGCGCATGTCTTTTGATAGAGGAAATCACGCAAACACTGGGAGAACATGCAAACTCCACACAGAAACATTTGTGCTGCCCAATACACTACAAACCACAGGAGAGTGCACATTTTTCAGCAGGATAGCGCTCCTTCTCATACTTCAGTCTCCAATTCAAAGTTCTGTAAAAGCAAAGAAGGTCAATGTGCTCCAGGATTGGCCGTCCCAGTCACCAGATATTAACAGTATTGAGCATGTCTGGGCCAAGATGAAGGAGAAGACGTTGAAGATAAATCCAAAGAATCTTGATGAACTTTGGGAGTCCTGCCAGAACGCTTTCTTTCCCTGTCCAGATGACTTTATAATAAGTTATTTGAGTCACTGCAGAGATGTATGGAGTCCAATCTCATGGGAGTCATACACAATATCAATTCTTTTTCCACTGCACCATGACTTTATATTCTATACTGTATATTATTTCTGTTAAGAGACAAGACTTTTGTCTAAGCAAAGTCAGACCTTACTGTCCTAATTAAATAATTAAAAATCAAGGCATGATCATATTTTATTTGGTAAAATGAGAGTAATCTAGAGACCTTTGCCTTTCATATTAGCCACTTCTGATACCAAATGATCAACTAGAATTCAAGTTATTATTTGTTGTTTCTAAAACTTGGATAGGCAACAAGACATTTGTCAGGTAGTGAACAATGAATGCTCCAGAACAACAGCTAAGAATGTAGAAGTCTGAAAATCACATTACAGGTTATCAGTCACAAACAGGAGAAGTTCATTCACGGTCCGTGTAGCTTTTTCAAAAGTGTTCTTGAAGTCAAACGCCAAAGCAAAACATAAAAGGAATAGCTGACCTAAAAATTATAATTCTATTATTGTTTGCTCACCTTCATGTTGTTCCAAATCTGTATGACCTACTTTACTATGCGGAACACAAAAGAAGATATTCTGACAAAAAAAAAAAAAGGAATCCGTGTTTTAAGGCTTCACAATGAATGTCAGTGTTGGTCTGAGACCAACTGACTTTCATTATATGGAGAAAGAAAAAAAAAATCACTTGAAACACTTGTGTTGCACAGATCTTGGAGATACAGGTTTGAAATTACTGATTTTATTTGTATTTTGGGGTTAATAATGACTGAATTTGCATTAGTACACTGTAAACATATATATGCTAATTAACTGTTTTGGTATTTTGTCATTCACAAGTGTTTTTTGTTTATTTACGGTAATGAATTGCATTATGGGACGTTGATCTCTGCTCTGTCGACCTTTGATGTTGAAAATTCAACTGTAGAGTTAAACAAAGTTTCAACATTTTAGTAATTTGAAATAATATATATATATAAGAAATAATATATAGAGAAATAAGTCTCAAATAACAGAAAAAGTACTGGCATGTTATTACAAGGATTTTTGAAGACAATATTTAACCTTAAACTATTAAAAATGTGAGTAAATGTCACTTTCTCTTACCTTTTAAGGTTTAAAAGTTACTGGAAGAAAGATCAAGGTACCATAATGCATAAATAAATGAGGAAAAATGAAAGCATGAATCACAAAATACAAAAAACTGCTAAATTACAGATATTTTTACAGTGCACAATGGTCCCTCGCTATAACGCAGTTCACCTTTCACGACTTTGCAGTTGAGGATTTTTTTTCATGCAATTTAAGTTTTTTTTACAGCGCATTGTGTTCAGCGTCCTGATAAGCGTATTGTGGTCTACATCAGGATTAGTGGATTGTGTTCTGTGTCCTGATTGGTTGTAGACCATTGTCAATTAATCTCCGTGTCATGTTGCCTGTACAGCACAGAATGCTTTCAACTTGCCAAATTTGCATAAATCTTCAATGCTGTACTGTATGTTTGCAAGTTTTCTCCCCATAATGTCGACAAAACATTCTGCACCATCAAAGGCACCTGCGGTAACACTCAAAAGGCAGAGGAAGATGCTAACCATCACACAAAAGGTTGAACTTCTGGACATGCTAAAGGAAGGCAGAAGTTATGCGGCTATAGGGCAACATTACGGAATAAATAAGTGATGATCAAATGGTTTTGATGTTTGGTTTCATTCTATAATACTGGACTTGATTTTTCTATGACGGTTTGAACTTTGAGAGTGTTTAAACAAGAGAGAAAAGAGTGAAAATGTATACGCCTGTCTGAGAAAAGTGTATAAAGTGGTTTTACAGCCTTAAAGCATCTATAATAACTGTAAAAAATAAAGCTGACTATACTTCGTAGATTTCACCTATCGCAGGTTATTTTTAAACGTCACTCCCGCTTTTAACGCAGGACTACTGTACAGCTAAAAAAACATGTAAAAAAGTATTTAAATCAATAAAAATAGTTCTAAATATTAAACAGTAATAAAACTGTAATAATAAATTACTTTCATCAGCTGGTGAGCAATCAATGACAGACATCAATCAGAATCCATCCTTTAAAGAGTTTGAGCATTTGCAGCACATGCTTATAATGAACAATGTTCTCATGCGCTGTTGATGCTAAAAGGCCACATTCACACACAGCTGCCAAGTTCAGTTTGTCAGGTCACCTTTTAGTGCTTAATCCTATTCCGTGTACACACAGTTCAGAAATTTATGGAAGTGGAAAAACACTTTTAGCAATCAAATGTAGTACTGAAAATGACAAATTTTTTCACAAAAATTCAATGATTGTTAGTAACTTATTTTAAAATATATCTAGTTATGTATCTTTTCATTAAAAATGAAAGGGAACAATGAATGAGACTCTAACATTAACACTTTAAAGGGCATCCATGCTCATGTTTGTCTGTCTGTCACTTCTTATCCCCAGGTTCACATAATCTTGGATCCAGACCATTTCTAGGGAAGCCTAAAGTGTTTAGTGTTCTTAGTGTTTACGAAAGGCCAAAATGGAGAGAAACGGATGTGTTTTTTAGCTAAAATGTAATAGTGTGTACGAGGCCTGAGCTTCAACCAATTTGTGTTGCCAGATCTTCCTAGAAAAAAAAAGAACAATCTCAGTGTGTATGTAATAGAGATGCGCGAATCTGCGACTTCATACTAATCATCCACTCACAACCCGCCCGCACATAAAATTTTATCTGATACATATATACGCACCCGACTCGCACTCGATCGTCACTTTAATAATTCTAATTCTTAGTTTAAGGCATGATGATAGGTCAGCGTGGATCATTCGTTACTAACAGAAGATTCCGTGAGCTAATCTGCACATCCCTTACCAAAGACAGCATGGAAGAGGTGTACTGTATATCAAGGCAACACAGGTCCACACATGCATCCACGTAACTTTCAGTGGTATTTTCTGCTGTCCTGACGAACGTAAGAACATAAAGTGCATGTTTGACTTGACCGGCCTTTCGATTTAGCACATACATGATGTTTCACATGAAGCGCTTTACAGCTGTTGCATAGCCGAATACATCCCCAGCATTTGATTCAACCTTGCTAACCTTTGCTAAAATACTTTTTTCCTTCCTTTTGTTTTGTGTTTAATTCCCCTGTTTAAGCTTCTCTCGAATCAGTTTCGCATCCATTTTTATTTAAACAAATCTGTTAAAAAAATTCTAAGCAAAAATCATTCAGAATTAAACTCATCCACCCGCAACCCACCTGCAATTAATCATAATGTATTTTTTATTACCCTACCGACCCGTGGCTTATCCGCAGTGCTCACGGATATAACCGCCATCCGCGCATCACCAGTATGTAAGGCCAAAATGGAGAAAAAATGTGTCTAAATGAAAACTTAATATTGTGTTCATGGCTTGAGCTTAAAACAATTTTGTGTTGCCAGATCTTGCTAGAAAAAACAAATGCCAAACTCTGGCAAATGAGCCGTATTAAAATATAACTTAAATGCATCTGCCTGTTTTATTGATTCCACGAATCGCTTGTTTCAATTATAATAAGTGGACATGGCAACACTTCAAGAGCGCGATGTGCAAAGCGGCCATCAAAACAAACAAAACAAGATGCCTCTGTTGAAGGTGATTTAGCTCAAATTAACCACTGACCATAACAAAGCTGTGGGCGCTGTAATTAGGGATGACCTGATCAAGTATTTATTTCTATTTTTTAACCACCGATCTAGCTTAATGTACAATCTGCCTACAGCAACGTAGCCCTGTAATACATTAGGAAAATAAGTCCATATTGTTCTTTATTGTTCTGTTACAAAATAACACTTTGGTTTATGTCACAATTCACTAGGTCTGTCACAATAATCAATATTTCGACTCATCGTTCAACACATGGACATGACCTCAATCATTTTTGGAGATGCAATATCTATCGCCCAGAAAAAAAAAACAATTCTAGCAACATTTTAGCTGATTGTGCAACATCTCTATCTCTATTACAGGTGTCAGTGTCAGTATGGTTAAAAAACGCTTTAGTATTTACTATATATTACTATAGTATACTTTGATGTGGGTGACTGACGAATGAAAACAGATCTGGTAGTAGATATCGCAGCCTCTGTTATTTCTTACCTTGCACATTTTTAGTTTGATTATTATTTATTTTGGATATGCGTTTTGACATTCTGATTCAAGACCTAATTATTAAAATGACTATAATTAAAAGAAACATTCTTAGGAATAAAATGTTGCGTGTTTATTGGAAGCCTGCACTTGCATTGTAATGACATTATATTGTCATCCTTTCATTCTTTAATGACAACCTAAAATGGTCTTAAAATGACAATAACATTGTTTATCGCAAAATAATGTGATTCAATATATCGTACAACAAAACATAGATATCGTGACAGGCCTACAATTCATGTTATTAACTACCGGCTTATTATAGGCCTATTATTAAGAATTGTTCAATAGTATTTCTAAAGTAGGAGATTATTCTGCATCAAATCTTATCTTATTCTTTGGTCAATATGTTATCATTTGGTTTAAAGAGTAAATACAAAATAAAAAGAACATAGAAAATAAATAAATAAATACATTTATTCTAAAGGCCAGGGAGTTCTTCAAAGTATTTAATAAAGGGGGACCGTTTGTCTAGGAACTTGCGTTTTGAGCCTCAAATCATGTATTTAATCTTTTCCAATTTAATGTACCTGTACGACATCACTTCATTTAATCAGTCAGCTTGTGTTGGGGGTCTACTGTTTTCTACTTGAATAATATTAAATGTCTTGCTAGTAGCGTAGTGAAAGCAATAACTGAATGCACAGTTGAAGTCAGAAGTATTAGCCCCCCTTTGATTTTGTTCTGTTTTAAATATTTCCCAAATTATGTTTAACAGAGCAAGGAAATTTTCACAATGTCTGATAATATTTTTTCTTCTGGAGAAAGTCTTATTTGTTTTATTTTGGCCAGAATAAAAGCAGTTTTTATTTAAAAAAAAAAAACTAAAATTATTAGACATTTTAAGCTATTTTTTTTCTCGATAGTCTAAAGAACAAACCATCGTTATATAATAACTTGCCTAATTACCCTAACCTGTCTAGTTAACCTAATTAACCTAGTTAAGCCTTTAAATGTCACTTTAAGCTGTATAGAAGTGTCTTGAAAAAATCTAGTCAAATATTATGTACTGTCAGCATGGCAAAGATAAAATAAATCAGGGATTAGAAATGAGTTATTAAAACTGTTATGTTTACAAATGTGTTGAAAAATCTTCTCTCCATTAAACAGAAATTGGGGAAAAAAATAAACAGGGGGGTTCAAAATTTAGGAGGGCTAATAATTCTGACTACAACTATATATCTTTTTTATATATCTAATTACAATGATGTATTCATTTTTAATATTGTATTTGAGATCCAGATGTAAAATTATTTTTCATTAAGAAAAACAGATTTAGATGTAAAAACTCCAAGTGTCTCGCCAGCATTACAACCTCAATTCTATAGTAAAAAGAAAACATTCGTCATAAAAAACAAAAATCTAGTGGCTAATCAGACTTAATATGATTGCTTGTGACACCGGCATGACCTCTACCAAAATACAGTCACACCAACAATACAAAAGGTAGCAAAATCTGACCATTCATAGCCTCTTAATAAGAACAAAACACAGATTTTACCACACAAAACTACTAATCACCTCACTATTTTTACACACAAACAACTTAACAAATGATGACTGAAAGGATACACTAGCAACTCACACAATTGAGTGTCATAAAGCTGCTTGAACCATGTGTGTGTGTGGAATATGGAAGACGTGGTCTGGCTCCAGCTTTATGAACAAATGTGAATAGGCCATATTAATTATAACACCACAACAACTGCTGACAAAAAGGCTAGCTGTATGTGTATGTGTGTGCTGTCAGATTAGACTCTCTCTTTCTTGCGGTATGTGTGCATGTGTGTGTTCAGGACAGCCGACAGAAAAATTCATGCACTAAACATTTGGTCTTATATAGATACAGTACATTGGTGTGAAAAGATAAGCATCAAAAACACGCACACACAAAATCCCCAACTACACCAACAACAACTGGGCAACAAGTGGGTCAAATTCCCCACATTCCACCGCCCATCCCTTTAACAGTTTAATTGAATGTATATCAGATCATTGTGGTCTGAAGTGAACGAAAATAAAGCGAGACCACAAAGGAGTCTTTAAAAGCACTCAGCCTTTATATGGACACACTGGATTGTATAAATGCACTGCGCTACTGATTATGGGGTTTGATTTTTACGAGCTTCTATTTTCTCTCTCTACGTCAGTGATAATATTGAAGAGGAAAAGGTTTCTGGACAGTGAAACCACCACAGATGGCCCCAACTGACAACCACTGGACTTATATAGATAGATGATTACTAAATAATCATAGTGAGTAAAAGCGTCACATGCAGTCAAACAGATCAGTGAGAAGACTCATGAGAAATGTGATTTGTTTTTAAATATATATAATCATATAGTTATGCTTACTGTGTGTACATTATGATCGAAAAGCTATTTAATCTTTACATCCATTGCCACTCCACCATGGCCACCACAGCAGCTGCTCAGAATACGGCCTGGTCCAAGATTATGAAAACCTTGGGAATAATAAAACACACTAACATAAGCGCAGATGCGTTCAACCTATAATGTCTTTTGGGAAGTGTTCCCAGCTCCTGTTGCCCTAAATGATGCAGACTAACAATAATTTACAGGATTTGGATTTCAAAAGCATTTGTATTTCATGTGTATGCTTATGCAAAAAGATGTGTCTTTAATCTAGTTTTAAACTGACAGAGTGTGTCTGCTTCCCGAACTGTGCTAGGAAGGCTGCCACAGAGTTTAGGTGCCAGTAATGAGAAAGATCTACTGTCTACAGTTGATTTTGATATTCTGGGAATAATCAATTGTCCAGAATTAATTGAGCGTAGAGGACACAATGGGCTATAATACACCAGGAGCTTCCTCAAATACTAGGGAGCTAAGCTGTTCAAGGCTTATATATAAGGATATATAAAAGACTATATAAGTGTCTTTTTGTAGGTCATATACTGTATGTGTTGCATGTCGCCATTTTCCCTGGTTTCACACTTTATTTTACATTTTGCACAGATTATTGTTACATGACGTCTACAGTATGTTTACAAAAAGTATAACAAAATATCTTTAAAAGCTATTTAATTGTTGATATATTTAGCATTATATGCAATAAATAGATGAAAAATGACAGTATATATTGACATTGTTAAAAAATATGTTAAAAAAAGGTTTCCTCTTATATATTAAGTACAACTATTTGAGCATTTATAAATTTTGTTTGTGCAGTAAATCAGCAAATATTAAATAGATGAAATAGAAATGCAATAAATGTAATAATTATTCATTTGAACCAATCTCTTAAAGTTAAACTCTTTTACTGTATTTCTGATTAAACAAATAGCTCCTTTGCTAACATACGAGAATAAAACAAAACAAACAAACAGCATTTTGCAACCCTAAACTTTCAAATGGTATACAATTCTTCCTGGTACATGCAAATTACTTATGTATAAATTCTCAAACTTTTTAGGGGTTGTTCGCCAGGTATAGTTATAACTTTATTTTTTGTACAACAGTTAACCAATCATTAAAATGCAAGCTGCCAGGTTATTTGAAGATAGTGCTAGTTTCCCCAAGTCTATATTTGACTAAGTCTATGAAGAACTAAAAATCTAAAAACAAAAGCAATTTTGTTAATCATTTACATGTCTTTTGTGAGTCTGAAAGTGCAAACATTTGAAAATGATACCACCCAGCAGACACACAACATCATAAGATGTTAATATTAGGTTAGATTTAGGTTGCACTGCCTGCTGGGTATCATCATCTCAATGTGAGCTACAACAACTATTTTGATAAAAGAAAAAAAAATCCATGCGTATTATATATTCAGCCTACAGGCATGCTTGAGAATATTCAAATAATAACAATAATAATAAAAACAATTGGAGACTAGAGGACTGTTTAAATGCAAACATGTATTGTTTCTTAAGGTGATATGTCTAGCTACATTTCTCCTGACATATGTAAAACAGCAAAATCAAACAAAAAGGGCTCAGGGGTAGCTTAATTAATGCATCGGTGCTCTTTGGGTAAGGGATTCATCAGAAAAACAGCAAAAGAAAGTCCAAAGCACTCAAGAAATATGGAAAAAATAATAAAAAACCTAGAAATAGCCATCTCAATAAAGGTTTTTAAATATTTTTTCCACATTTTTCAAGTGCCTTGTGCTTTCATTTGATGTTTATACATAAAACTGCTTTTTAGTCAGTTTCACAGATCATTGTGAACAGGTTTTATATATTTTTAAAAAATACAGTAGTCAACATCTAAGGGGGCGCCACGGTGGCGTAGTGAGTAGCACGTTTATACATAAAACTGCTTTTTAGTCAGTTTCACAGATCATTGTGAACAGGTTTTATATATTTTTAAAAAATACAGTAGTCAACATCTAAGGGGGCGCCACGGGGGCGCCTCACAGCAAGAAGGTCGCTGGTTCGATCCCCGGCTAGGCCAGTTGGCATTTCTGTGTGGAGTTTGCATGTTCTCCCCGTGGTTGCGTGGGTTTTCTCCGGGAGCTCCGATTTCTCCACAGTCCAAAGACATGCGGTACAGGTGAATTGGGTAAGCTAAATTGTCCATAGTGTATGTGTGTGAATGAGAATGTATGAATGTGTTTCCTAGAGATGGGTTGTGGCTGGAAGGGCATCCGCTGCGTAAAACAAATGCTGGATAAGTTGGCGGTTCAATCCGCTGTGGCGACCCCGGATTAATAAAGGGACTAAGCCGAAAAGAAAATGAATGAATGAATGAACATCTAAGGTGGATCATCAACTTTCATCAAAACTGTCCTAAGACTACTGAACAACATCCATTCATGTCCAGGGACAATTTGGAAAAACATCTTGATTCACTTCGAAAGCTGATTACTGTAGAAACTTTTCCGTTTTAAGTGCATCACCATCATGTAAATGCACCATAGAGAGCAATTTATCAAATTGTTCTATGAAAAAAAATAACATTGAAAGAAGGACTTGTGCCATCTATAAGTACCCAGGGTGGGCTGTTTAAATTTTAAGCCATAGCAAACCACCCAGAACACCTTAGCAACAGCACAGCGACAATGCTAAAAACCCCTCTCCTTAGCAACCGCACAGGAATGCCTTGGCATCCATCCAAAACAGCCTGGCATCGTGATCAGCAAACACCATTCAAATCAATGTAAATCTCTAGTTTTAAAAAACACAAAAATGTGCAAATTTCTTAAATATAAAAACAGCCACACCCTAGATACTATAATAAAGGAACAATTCAAGAAAACTAAACAAAAATTGTGTAATCATGAAGACACTTTGATCCAAAGCGGTTTCATTTTTCCATTGAAGGCAAAAAAGACGACATAAAACGTAGCCATTGACTTCCATTTTTTCATGCTACGAGTTGTGAATGGCTACTTGTTTGCAGCATTCTTCAAAATACAATCTTTTGTGTACAAGAGAAAACAAAACCCCATAAAGGTTCGGAAAAACACGAGAGTGAGTAATTTAATTTTTTGGGGCTGAACTATTAATTTAATGGCAGATAGACAATGTGTCCTTGGGTAATACTCGAAAAATACACCCTTCAGCATCATATAAAAAGCTATGAGCTCATGCCTCGGTTTTGATCCAGCATCAGTGTGTCACAAGATTTCCATTCACGCTAAACTAAACTCAATTGACAAGCGCCTGAGGTCACACCTACACTGACAGTGCAGGAGTCTAGATTCAATAAGCAAATATCCTCTGATGTGCCATTACTTGCATACACTGAACGTTTGTGTGCATGATCAGAATTCACTGGAATCATCATCATCGCTGTGGATACTGACAAGCTTTGAATGTGAAACAACACTTTTGGTGCAGGTCCAAGTGGGATTTGGGATAAAAACATTCAAAAGTCGCCCCAAATGACTGAAGCCAATCAGTGAAACTGTTACAAACCGTTGACCAACAAACAATACGCTTCTCACGGTCCAAGAGTGAAAAGAGGAGGAGGGGGGAGCTCACGATCAAATTCAGGGTCACATTTCAACTCATGTCACTGAACTGTGGGAAGGTTTAACCTGTAACTGAATGTAGACGGGATTCAGATCGATGCAGTGAATAAAAAGAGACGTATATGACTTTTACAATAAGAACTTCTAAATGCATTTGCCTTGGAAATACAGCAATGCGTGTTATAATTGTAAAGTTTGTGATTAGTATAGGTCACAATATTGTAACCAATTATTATAACTACACCACTAGAAAATTATTTACATTTAAAGCACATATTGGTTTAATTTCAGCTTTTAATAAGACATTATTTAGAAAGGTTTTATGAACCTGAGCTATAATGTGCTTACTTGTAGATTAATAGTAACTAGTTTAACAAATGCAATTCTCATGGTTAGTTAACACTCTCTGTATAACATTATCTAATAGGACCTTTTTGTTTTGTAGAAATTGTATTAAATATTTTCTATTATTAATTATGCTATCACTTTTGTAATGATTGTTTTTGTTAAATAAATACAGCTTTGGTACCCTTTTAAATATGAGAATAACAGATAGAACGATAGACAGGTGGATAGACAAACAGACAGACAGACAAAAAGATAGATAGAATGATAGAACAATGGATGGATGGATGGATGGATGGATGGATGGATGGATGGATGGATGGATGGATGGATGGATGGATGGATGGATGGATGGATGGATGGATGGATGGATGGATGGATGGATGGATGGATGGATGGATGGATGGATGGATGGATGGATGGATGGATGGATGGA
>CAIGQQ010004000.1:3268859-3285926 GCA_903798035.1 Danio albolineatus
AATAATAATAATAATAATAATAATAATAATAATAATAATAATAATAAATCTGGGTGCCACGGTGGCCTAGTGGGTAGCACATTCGCCTCACAGCAAAAAGGTCGCTGGTTCGATCCCCAGCTGGGTCAGTTGGCATTTCTGTGTGGAGTTTGCATGTTCTCCCCGTGGTTGCGTGGGTTTCCTCCGGGTGCTCCGGTTTCCCCCACAGTCCAAAGACATGCGGTACAGGTGAATTGAGTAAGCTAAATTGTCCATAGTGTATGTGTGAGAATGAGAATGTATGGATGTGTTTCCCAGAGATGGGTTGTGGCTGGAAGGGCATCCGCTGCGTAAAACAAATGCTGGATAAGTTGGCGGTTCATTCCGCTGTGGCGACCCCGGATTAATAAAGGGACTAAGCTGAAAAGAAAATGAATGAATGAATAATAAATCTTTATTTTTGTTGTTATTAACACTGCACTTTCTACATGTCCTTCAATCATATACTTTGCATTAAGACTGCATGGATTAAGTTCAATAGTCTTTATATTAATTTAGTCATTTCAGGTGTGTGTGATCATCATCTTTCAAAAGAAATCTTTGCTCATTTGAGTCACAAGGGAATGATGATTTTTTACTGAGAGCCGCTTTTAGGAAAGCACATGATTCTTCGTATCTTTGGAGGAAATTGTCTTTCATAATGGATGTTTTCCTGTAATTCTCATATTGCTGTGGAAACATGCTTTTCTTTTCACTGATACACAAACAGCTCTCAACTTAACCTGAATCTTTTCAAACAACATAAAAACCTTAACATTTCACAGTCGGCTAGAGGAAAAGAACTGTGGTCATAGTCAATCAGCAGATCTGAGAAAACTACATGCTGTGTTGGCAAATTTAAAGCGGGTGAATGTGAAACCCAAACAAAACAAAACAAAACAAAACAAAACAAAAACACAAAATAAAATAAAATAAAATAATACAAATAAGTTTTAAAAAGGTGTTTTTTTAACGTAGTCTTACCTTTCAGACAATTTTTGTAAAACTGAATAGCATGAAATTAATGAAATTTGATTCAAACATTGATGAAAGTTTATTGTAGTAAATAGACTGAAGTAAACTGAACTCAAACTTTGATTTTATTAAAGGCACTGTTCACTCAAAACTAAAAATTCTGTCATCATTTACTTGATAAAACCTGTTGGACTTTCTGTCTTCTGGTGAACACTAAAAAGGAATTTTGAAGAAGCTGAAAATCTGTAACCATTGACTTTATAGTAGAAAGGACAAAAACTGTGTAAGTCAATGGTTACCGGTTTTCAACATTGTTCAAAATATCTTCTTTTGTGTTCAACAGAATAAAAAAAACATTCATAAAGGATTGGAACTTCTTGAGTAATAAAAATAAAATAAAATAAAATAAAATAAAATAAAATAAAATAAAATAAAACATCCTAATTCTGGAAGTGCATCTGCTGAATAAAAACATATGCTGGATAAGTTGGTGGTTCATTCCACTGTGGTGACCCCTGACAAATCAGGGACTAAGCTGAATGAAAATGAATGAATGAATGAATGAATGAATGAACTGCATCCTAAATAAACATACTTCAAGATGTGAGTACTGTACTGACTGACACACACACACACAGTACTGACTGGCACACACACACACACACACTGAGGCTGGTCATGTGATCAGACTCACGCAGCCTGTGGTGGGTATTTGCATGGGTTTGGTCACAGCAAACAATCTAAAGATCAAATGCTGAGTCCACAGAGAATACAACAAAGATCAGATTCAGATCAGATAAATGAGCTGCATGCCACAGACAACTACTGGATTCACTGGCCGGTTAGCACACATACTGCATCTGCACTGTAATGTATTAAAGGAATAGAAGCAAATAAAATGTAGAGACAAAAAAAAGACTCTTGTTATTATTTGAAAAAACAAAACAAAACAAAAAGCTACTATATAATAAATCAATTTTTATTTTTATTTTATATATTTTATTTATAAATTATTATTATCATTATTATTATTATTATTATTATTATTATTATTATTACTTTAAAATTGGAATGGCAAGAAGTAAACTTGCAAGTATATAAATTCAGGAATTCTGAATTCAAATCTTACACATCTGAATAAAATCTGAATAAATCAAAGCTTCAAGACAAAAAAATGTGAAATAAACAGTGGAAATTACCTTAATTGTTTTATTATTTTGACTTTCAGAAAGTCAAAATGTCAATTAGTTGCAAACAAAACAACTACGATAAAAAGTAGGTTTTTTCTAAAGTGGACAGCTTCGGTATATCTGTGTGACGGAATCTTGCTGCATCCATGATTTATTTGTGCCCATCATTCTTTATACAAATCATTTCTGGACAACACTAATAGATGTTTAATGATGCCCCAGACTATCACAACATCCATTTCATGCAGAATGCAATGCAAAAATTACATACTGACACTCATATCCCATTTATATCTTGTGTCTGCTACAATAAAGCAGGAAATAAGCTTGAATAACACACAAGGCACCTGCAATGAAAAGTCTCAGGAACACACAGAGCCACCACAGGATATTAGCATGACAACACGTCTGCTTTATGACAAAAACAAACAAACAACAACAAAATAAGGATACAAGAACTTCCTCTGCAGGCTCTGAAGTTTAAACTTCCTCTTTATAATTACAGAAAAATCCCAACGATCAATGAAATACTGTCATAAGCTCAGGCATTTCCTTCGAAAAACGTACTGTTGTTTACCAAAGGCATGCTTCTGGTTTTCTTTTTTTATTTCTCCAGTCTGCACTTTTCACCCATTTTCCTTGGTTGTTTGGGGAATGTTTGATGCCAGTGGCACAATCTACCATCATTAACCCACATCAGTGTTGACAGCGGGCACGTTCTCTGGTCTGGGGGGCGATAGACGGACGTCTGGATCGCAGTTGACCAGCAGTTAGCAGCACTCGGGGGACTGTCATGTCACCACACCCCCTTATCAGCCAGATTTAATCAACACACAAACTCGAACAGAAGCCCAGTGTGTTTAGGAATCTGCATCTGAATTATCAACACTCACTCCTGACAGAAAAATCACTTTAAATTCATGCAGTTCCACCAAACAGGAAGACTTCATTACTGCGTGTGTTTATACGGTCACATTTTTCTTAACTTGAGAAATCTGTGAGGAAACTGGCTTCCTACATTGGAGTTATTGACTTATTCTCATGTCTTCGCAGTCATGTTTTATCTGTGAATATATTTGTGACTACAAAAAGTTCTTATAGTATGTTACACAGGAATATAATAGCCAAAAATACATTGTATGAGTCATAATTATTAATGTTTTCTAAATTTTATACTGCAAATATATAAAAAAGTATTTATGGATTAGTAATATGCATTGCTAAGAGCATAACAGTTTTAAAAGCAGTGTTCTCAGTACTTAGGGGGGGGGGAAGTGGCTGATTTTAAGGATTTACAAACCATACTTCAATTGAAACTTATTTATGCAGATGTATGTATAAAATCTCAGTTTGTCAACTTTGTGGTCAGGTTTCATGCGTTTTTCCGACCATGATAAAAGTCTAAAGTAAGTATAAAACATCCTCTTTTGTATTCTTAATGTGCCGCTATTGTGTATTACCTTTAATGTAGCATGTAAGTGCACAAATCAGGCTCTTCAGTAAAAGTACAGAAACAATTAAAAATATACTGTATATCTTCATATTTTTAGTCTTGATTCGATCTGGTCAGTAAAATTCACAAATTTAGTGTGATTTATAAACCTATTTATTAGGTAAAATAAAAGAAGAAATCTGCATATAGATCTATATAGATCTGTAGCAGCAAACTAGCATAATATCACCTAATGGTTCCACGAATGTCTACTTTAAGCCTCAACTACTGTAGCTGGTTCATGAGAATGATAACTTACTATTGTGAAAAACTTCACAAAAACTCACACTATAAATGACTGAAGATGCAAAATAAAAAAGTCTTACTTGCAAATGAAAGAATTCATGAGTCAGTAACCAACTGTACGAAGCAACTGGTCTAATAAGCATACATAAATATTCACATTTTAAATATGCATGTAAAAATCTAAGATTTACATAAAAAAGCATAGTTTAGGAGATCTCTAAAAGAAAGTGATGAACATTTAGACAATCGTGTTTTATCTGGGTTGGGTTGAACAATATAGAATCAATCAGTATTTTTAATAAAAACAAACAGAAAATATGGGAAATACATGTACAAAAAACATTTCCTCTCCAAGCAAAAGTTAATATTTAATGTTGGTTCTCTTGGCACCAAGCACAGCTTGAACTATTTGTTCTAACCGTCCAGACATGTTCTGAAATAATGTGCTTCTTTTAGGACTTTTCAGAGTTCTTCTTTAGGTTTAGAGTGTCACATCTTTCTTTTTATGTCCAGGAGATCTCATACAGCCTCAATAATATTTGGGTCTGGACTATGTTGGGGCCATTTCATGACTGTTTGTTTCATCAGATGTTTTCTTTCTCCGAATACAATTTTACTGCAATTAGGGAATCATTATCATGCTGAAAACAAAAACTATTACCACTGAAGTCCTTTCCCGAAGGAATGGCATAATGGATTAAAACTGTAAAGATTAATTAAATCTGTACTTTTTAACATTTACAATTTCATCAATTAAAAAAATGCAGCTCAAACTAGGACAAACAGCCTCTCTTCAACATTTAAAAAAAAGTGACAAAAAATATACACTTACGACGGGTCAAATACGTCCATTATACCATCAGCAAATCATCAGATTTAATGTTTAACGTTGGCCTAAAACTTTTGCACAGTACTGTATATTATTTATTTTGTTCTAAGATTTATTTCCATTACTACATATGGTATTTTTTATATAATATACTGTTTTAAACTAATAATAAAATGTCAACAAGTCACGTTTTTAAATTGCATATTGAAGTTTTCAATGCATAAAAGTGTAAACAAACAGAATAACATTTAAATATCATCAGCGATGGTCAATTTAATGCTTTGTTACTTCACTGTTCCAAATCAAATCATTTATAATAAGAAAAACCACAATAAACAAAGCAAAAACAAAAGAACAATGCTTAATCAAACCAAAGAGGAAGAGCTGAAATAATTATAGCCACAATCAACCACATGCAAACAAACATCATGCAACCAAATGATATCAACGGGAAGCATTCTTTAATGATTTTCTCTAAAACAACAGAACAGGATGACATTTATGCATCTAAATTCACTGGGATTTGTGAATGTCTGCCTATAAAAAGAAGAAAACTCACTTTTTACAAACAGCAACTCATATTGACAGAAAAGCACAGATATGTTGACATTTATGCAGATTTATTTAAAAAAAAAGATACAGTACATATTTTCGAGTACACTGTAAAAAGTCATTAGTTACTTAAAGAGATTAAACCAATTGCCTTAGAAGCAACAAGTTGACTTCACAAAAATGAAGTAAACCCATTGTATCTTGGAACTGTTAAGTTGACTTAATTTGATATGCTACAGTAAATGTACCACCTTTTTCAAGTCAACTAATCCCTTTTTACAGTGTCAGACTATTTTAGCATGTCTGTTTACAAATAATTACTGTTTCATCACAATATTACATATTTGGTGCTTCATTAAGTCTATAAAATCTACAATTATAGCCTGTGTTGAATTTGAAGACACACTCTGGAAAACATATCTGGAAGAGCAGACTTATTTTACTGTATCATTTTGCTAGATACAGAGTGGGGGGGAAACAAATATAAAAAAGTCTTTTTGTTTAAAAAGTCAGTATAATTTGCATAATTAAAAATCAAGTTACAATGGGTTTACTCACATTTTTTTTTTTTTTTTTGCAAAGTCAACTTGTTGCTTTTAAGGCAATTGGTTTACTCGCTTTAAGTAACTAATCACTTTTTACAGAGAATAAGAAAAGGCAAATAAAGAAAAAGTAAGAATACGTTGTCAGTTAGTTTTTTTTTTAATCTGGGTATTTTTGTATAAATATGCAATTTATTAGAGGGTCACTGAATGGGTTATTTTAAAATTGAATAAAATCTTTCAACAGTCTGAGAGATCAACAAAAGGTTTTCCGAGACTATTTGACATTTTGATAATTTTACTGTATTGTTGTGTGGTAAAGTAACAAAATGACCAAAAAATAAAAAAAATAGATAAATAAATCATTAACCCTTGTGCACTGTTCAAATTTACTACCTTTTGTTATGGTATGGATGAAAACATCCACTGAATTAAATTTGCTATAAAATGCATTTTTTTAATCAACCTCAGTCCTGATCAAAACTACTAAATGTTTAAAAAAATTCCAGCATTTTAACTCTTAAATTGCCAAATTTATAAATGATTTCACTGATTTGATGAAAAAAAAAACCACACAAAATTACTTATTCTCAATATAAAAAGTAGTTGTGGACTAGATTAAAAAAAATCTGTAATCACAGTCTTGGACATGTGAAAGTTTAGTAACAAAATTGCCTTTGATGCGTTGTTAGATTTTGTGCAGCGTAAGATTTTCATTTTTTCTCCCTAACTCGCAGTTGGTGGTTGTTTTTGCCCATTGACTTCCGTTATCACCACATGATTTGAAATGCAAACCCATGACACCATATAATCTTGCATTTTTGATTGTTGACAGTTTCCCTGTTGGGAAGAGGTAAAATTTGTCATATTTACTATAGATCATCTTTTGGCACTATTAACCTTTTAGATAGGCCTGTGCAAAAAAAGCTACGTTTTAAGATTTTATATGGAGTTACGTGGAGTATAACAGCAAATTAAAGTGTATGTTTGTGTGTCTGTTAGTGTGAGAGTGCGCTCTTACCTTGATGTGTCTGACGGAGACTCGAAACATTACACGCTCTGTGTCAGCCTTTTTAATCTAATAAATTTTGTATTTTTGGAGCTTTGGTGTTGCCGCCTTTTTGGATATATATATTTGCATTTTTGTGTGTTTTTGGCTGAGCACACAGTTAAGAGTGATGTGCGTGCTTTTGTACAGTTTTTCACTTTTTTTCTGATCAAAATATGCACATCAGAGGGGCAACAGAATCAGAATGATAACAACAAAGAGCAGCAAATTTGCCCAGAGTGTATCACTAAAAAAAAATTTAAAAATTCAAAGCATTTTCCCCAAATGTGTGTCAAAATAAGATTTGTCACCAACAACCTTTCCACTAGCTGAGACACAGAAAAAAGTTAAAATTAAGCCAAATTAAGACTCAAAATCAACCCAGAGTGGATGAAAACATCCCAAACAGCACTTAAAGGTTAACCTCTCTATTTTTAGCATTTAAGTATGAGAACAAATGGTTGACAATTAATAAAATGTTGGAAAAGCAAAAAATTTTAATAATACAAAATAAAATAAAACTACTAATCTTACAGTATGCTTGGGTTATTGCAAGTCAAATAATTTTTTGCTCAAACTGCAATATACTTTAAATGTTAAAAGGCTTATTTTCCAAATCTAGCCAACATTCAGCATACTTGTTCATTTTAAAACCACTATTCTGGATAGTTAATGCTCTGATCTCTTCATTCTCAAAATAGCTCATAGTCGAGTCAGCTTCAATGCCAGTCTTTGACAATAGCAAAACTAATGCAATAACAGAGCTGCCTGAGTAAACACGCACTACAGCATGGGCCGTTTCGTCAAAACAAAGTATTGCTGAGTATATATGAACTCAGCGAGAGTAGAAATTTACTCAGAGCAAACAATTATGAGTTCATGAGCTGCTTCTCCAACACACACTGACAGCAAATTCAAAGAGAGAAGGCCACATATGCATTGATTAGGGCTGCACAATATCTTTTCAGCATAGATATCGCAATGTGTGTATCTGCAATGGTCACATCGTAGGATCTGCAATGTCAAATTTTGGATATTGTGAAATTACATTCATATCGCAATAAAAAAAACAAAATATCGCAATGACAGTTGTTCCAATATGGGGCAGCATTAATGTTTACCCATGGAGACCTCAATTTTGGTCCCCATGAGTCTGTGTGCATTTAGATTTACACACACACACACACTTGATTGTACATATTTTCCCGTAATGTACAGCAGATTAGAATTGATCACCTAGCGTTTAACTCTCCCGTGATTTATTTATCCATATTACCTTATGTATAGCTCAAGCTCTCTGCAGAGTTTTCATGAGGAGTCATCAATTGACCATATTGGAGAGCAGAAAGTAAACCATGCCCCTAAGCTAAACAAAACGTGCATACTAAAGGTCATTCACACAGAACACATTGTCACACACATCGATACTTCTAAAAACATAAAAGGCAACAATTCGTAATGGCTTGAAAAAAAGGGGAGCATAAAGAAAGAGTAATCCAGATACTAAAAACAAGCAACGGTTGCCCCACCTCCGAGCTCTTCTGACTGGCCCACTGCTATGGAACAGACAGTAATGAGTTGCACTGAGTGAGAAAGTAGATGATTTTTTAACTTAACATGGCATCTAACACACACTGTGCTTCAAAAGACACAAGATACGAGTATAACGGTTACACACGTCTGTCAAGCATCTGTTTAAATTGAAAAACAAGAAAAGTAGCAAATTGCAGAGAAAAAACAGCCCCTATGCTGCAAAAAATGATTATTGTCATGTTTTGGAAAGTGCTGTCAAACGATTAACCATTACTAATTGTATACAAAATAAAGTTTATATTTATATAATGTGTGTACATTGCGTATACCTCTATGTGTGTATATATATATTCATTAATTTTCCTTCAGCTTAGTCCCTTCTTTATTTATCAGGGGTCAGAATTAACCTGGAACTAATCCAGCATATGTTTTACACAGCAGATGCCCTTTTAGCTGGAACCCAGCACTGGGAAACACCAATACATTCTCACATTCACACCCACACTCCCGGCCAATTTAGTTTACCCAATTCACCTATACCACTTGTCTTTGGACTGTGGGGGAAACCGGAGCACCCAGAACATGCAAGGAACATGTAAACTCCACACAGAAATGGCAACTGACCAAGCTGGGACTCGAACCAGCAACCTTTTTGCTGTGAGGCGACAGCGTTAACCACTGAGCCACAGTCTTGACCATATACATTTACAATTATATATAATTTGTATTATAAATACTTAATTTATACACTTAAACAAACATTTCCTGAATTATATACATGTATGTGAGTATTTTTATATAAACAAAATAAATATGCACAGCACGCATACGTACAGTATATTTTGTAAATACAAGCATTTATTTCGGATGGGATTTATTGCGATTCATCTTTTGACAGCACTAGTTTTTGGGATGTACCGATCGGTCAGACCACACACACACACACACACACACACACACACACAAACACACACACACACAAAAAAAGTGTACAACAGACTGTCCAAAAAGTTTTACCAAATCAAACAGAAGCGTTAAAGAAAAAAAACACTGTCTAAGGAACAAAAGACGTTTGTAATTGACCAAACTAAACCAGGGTGGGATTTCCAGGGCAAGAATCGCAACATGACAACATTCATGTTTGCTCTTAAAAATTCCAGTCAAGTACGGCAGGTGAAATATTCGGCTAAAATCTAATTTAACACAGCTTCATCACCTATTCACTTATCAAAATATTGCACCCACTCACTATGTCCTTCTCTATATGATTTAGCAGCTTTTACATGTTTTGTTTTGACTATTTATGGTGTCTAAATCAATGTATTCAGTAGTACATTAACTGAGCAATACAAGCTGTTGTTTACATTCGCGTATCGCCAGTATTCACTGTAAAAAAAAGCAATAACAAAAAGCCAAGACAACACATATTTTTATGTTGCTTTAACATATTTTTATAAGTTAATCAGGTTTCCACTATTTTTTTGAATTATCAAAGTTTAGCTTAATATTTTTAGTCAGTTTGATTAATGTAAGTTGAGATGACTAGAAAAGTTAATTTGATTCAACTAATAGATTTGAGGCAGCAATATGTTTTTTACAGCGTACGAAAACTTGACATAAGTGCAAACCCTCTAATAATTGTGTTCATTGGCAGTTTTGTTAGTGCGCCGCCTCTTCTCTCATGAGAGTCGACACCATAGCTTTATTCTCCAGTGATCAGCAGCACAAATGAACCCATTTGCATTCAGCCCAGCCAAGCCAGAATGGCTGAAACAGCACAACTCTGCACCCACATGTTGGATGCTAAGAGCCAAAATGGCTGATTGTATTTACCGACAGAGGGTCAGGCTTCATAACCCAGTCAAGCCGATCCAAAATAAACAATGCAGACCAAAACCTAGAGTGGTTTAAAATCAACCATGCACTCTGAACTGTGTCCTCATAAACACTATAAGTAAACCTCCCCAACCCCATGGGCAAATAAAGACATGCTCTTGGATCCTCTTACCGCTTGTGTGTTAAGAGCTCAGTCTTTCCTTGTTTGATGTTGGTTGTGTTTTCCTACTGCAAAGGTTATGCAAAATCCTCAAGCAGAAGCTCAGAGACATACAGACACAGACAGAGAGCAGACTGGAGAAACACACACACACAGGTGCATCTCATTACTACATCCTGGACACTAATGCTCAGTCTCAGAACAAACGGTTCACCTCCAACTTTACCTATAGATAAAGAAAGACTAGCTGATGAAAACACTGAACTGCGAAGCGATAGTTGACCCAAACATAGAAATTGGGTAAATTGGTCACCCTCGTGTCCTTTTAATTGCATTTGCTGTTTTTTTTCAGGTTGAACAATGAAGAATTGTTCCCAAACTTTTGCCTTTTAAGAACAGCTTGGCTTTCTGTAGAACTCTTCCACCAAAAAAGTCATGAACTGTAACCTGAAATTCAATAATGGTGTGCATCACCATCTCCTTTAACATTACACAGATTTTTTTGTAAACCACAAATGTACATGAACTATTTTATGATAGTTAATATTGTTATTTAAGTTTCACATTTCAGAGTTTGTTGATTGAGCTAGTTTCAGAGTTGGTTGCTATTAAAAGGTATATCAAAAAATAATGCTATTGATTCAAATGAAACTGAAATAAAATATAAATAAATATTAGATTAAATATATTAATAGAAATTAACAAAAATAATACAGAAGAAATTTCACATGTTGCCTCAGCCAACTAACTGAAATAAAGTATCTTAAAGAAATCTTAATTGACACTTGAGTTATGTAAGTATACACTCACAGGCCACTTTATTAGATACACCTTTCAAACTGCTTGTTAACGCAAATTTCTAATCAGCCAATCACATGGCAGTAACTCAATGCATTTAGAGTAAGGCAGACATGGTCTGCTGCAGTTCAAACTGAGCATCAGAATGCGGAAGAAAGGTGATTTAAGGGACTTTAAACGTGGCATAGTTGTTGTTGCCAGATGTGCTGGTCTGAGTATTTCAGAAACTGCTGATCTACTGGGATTTTCACACACAACCATCTCTAGGGTTTACAGGGAATGGTCCAATAAAGAGAAAATATCCAGTGAGTGGCAGTTCTGTGGCTGCAAATGCCTTGTTGATGCCAAAAGTCAGAGGAGAATGACCAGACTGGTTCCAGCTAATAGAAAGGCAACAGTAACTCAAATAACCACTCGTCACAACAAAATTATGCAGACGATCATCTCTGAACGCACAACATGTCCAACCTTGAGGCAGATGGGCTACAGCAGCAGAAAACCACACAGTCTCCACAATCACCAGACCTTAATCCAAAAGAGCACCTTTGGGATGTGGTGGAACGGGAGATTCACATCGTGGATGTGCAGCCGACAAATCTGCAGCAACTGAGTGATGCTATTATGTCAATATGGATTGAGGCAGTTCTTAAGGCAAAAAGGGGTCAAACCCGGTAGTAGTAGTTGTACCTAATAAAGTGGCCTGCGAGTGTAAGTTACAGTATAAGAGTATAAAATGACTGTAGCTGATGCTAATTGCTCCGCTTGTATTTTGTTTATGTTTGTTGTTTGTCGTACTCATTATTTAAATGTGTGTTGGTTTGTGTTTATTTTATGAATTTATTTGTTTCCTGTTGGGTTGTTTGAGGCGGAGGTCATGTGATTAACCTGTGAGAGTTGGCATATGGACAGCATGGTGACACATCAATGCAGACACATGTTAAAGGCTCCTGATTATTCTACTGCTGGTTATCAGGCCAAAACGGTAAAGGAAAAAATGTTGTATATTCTTTTGTTTATTTGATGTCCTTTTGATTAGACTGTGTGAAACTGATGGGTTTGTTTGTTTGCCTTCACGGGGTTTACGATTAATAAAAACGTATGGACATGAGTATCTGGGAAGCATGGACTGTTTTAATAACCAGCAGGTAGTTACAATGACAGATGCCAAAATTGTAAGATTTAAAATAAAAGTGAAAACATAAAACAAATTCATTCATTCATTCATTTTCTTTTCGGCTTAGTCCCTTTATTAATCCGGGGTCGCCACAGCGGATTGAACCGCCAACTTATCCAGCATTTGTTTTACGCAGCGGATGCCCTTCCAGCCACAACCCATCTCTGGGAAACACATTCATACATTCTCATTCACACACATACACTATGGACAATTTTAGCTTACCCAATTCACCTGTACCGCATGTCTTTGGACTGTGGGGGAAACCGGAGCACCCGGAGGAAACCCACGCAACCACGGGGAGAACATGCAAACTCCACACAGAAATGCCAACTGGCGTAGCCGGGGATCGAACCAGCGACCTTCTTGCTGTGAGGCAAACGTGCTACTCACTACGCCACCGTGGCGCCCCATAAAACAAATAGTAAACCAAAATAGTAATAAATAAAAGTGTATAAATTATACTAAAAAAAAGGACTGATGGCTACTATGAAGTATCAAATAAATAATTATTGCAAAATGTCTACTGTATTGAGTTATTTAGAAATAAACTATGAATATAAATTGTAGGTAACTATTCCTTTAAGTGAAATGTGGGCTGCTTAATCCCTGCAGGGAACTGAAAACATTGCGCTTGTTAAATCTGACCACCTACAGTACAGTCCATTCACACATTCAAATCACAGATGTATTATCATCATCATCCTGAAAACATCACTGCCAACACCACCACTACACCACAAAACACAACAACGCACCACAAAAACCTCATCTCTTCATCTCAACACAAGACAAACAATCAACTTACAGATCAGCCCATCAGAGGAAACGATGAACCTGTAGAAACTTTCCATCTCCTCTAAAGGGATCTTCACCAGGTTCTCCGGGGGCTGCTGGTGCGTCCCCGTGTCCTCCATCAGGATCATTTCACCTCAGTCTGTCATTTCCACACGCTCTCACATCCAGCCTGTCCTCATACTATCAATGTTCACTGTCTGAAAGCCCACGGTGTGTGTGTTTCTCTGTCAGGTGTGAGCATGGAGGTGGAAGTGTGACGGTTTATTTAGCCACACCCACATCTGATACAGGCCACACCCATACAACACACAAACACAATGCACTGCTGTCTACAATCTCACCTGAGACTTCAGAGGCAATGTTCCATTCATTTGCATCATCAACAAACACACACATGTATAGAGTTTGAGGGTCTTAAATTAGTTCTTAAAGAGATAGTTCACCTTAAAAATGAACATTTCCGTATCATTTACTCATACTCAAGTGGTTCTAAACTTTTATGAACTTTATTCTTCTGTTGAACACAAAACAAGATATTCTGAAGAATGCTGGGGAACAAAGAGCCACTGATTTACATTGTAGTAACACAAAATACTATGGTAGTCAATGACCAAAAGAAGACAAGATTTACAAATGGAGGGTTAGTAAACGATGGTAAATTTTAAATTTTTGGGTGAACTATTGTTTTAATTTTTGTGTATCAACTCATTTGCTGTACCAAAAAACAAAACAAAACAAACAAACAAACTAAAAAACATTAAAAATCACCACCGAAATAACTAAATCAGTCAAAGTGACATTGATTTTTTTGTATGTGATAACCATATCTTTTTAAAATATACTTAATATTATACTTAAACATGCTACACTGCCAACTTTGAATACTTTTAAATGTATTTTGTATCATGTTTTAAAGTAATTGCTTTTCATGATTTGTATTATTATGAATTATGATTTATGAATCAAGTCTCATTGGAAAACGAGATAACCGAAGAAATAAATTAATACTGACAAAATAAATAAATAATTAAATAAATAATGACAAAATAAATAAATAAATAAGGGAATAAATAATTAATAAAATAAAATACATAAAATATATGAATGAATAAATAAATAAAATAATAAATCATTAAATTTTTAAAAATAATAAATAAATAAATTTATGAATGAATCAATGAATGAATAAATAATGACAAAATAAATAAAGGAATAAATAAATATTTTTAAACATAACAAATAAATAAAAGATATAAATGAATGAATAAACAAACAAACAAATAAATAAATAAATCATAAATAATATATGCACAAATTATTTTTAAATATTATAAATAAATAAAAGATATAAATGAATGAATGAATAATGACTAAATAAATAAATAAAGGAATGAACAAATATTTTTAAAATAATAATAAATAAAGGTATGAATGAACGAATGAATAAATAAATAAATGAATAAATCTGGAAACAAAAGAGCAACATGAATTATTAATATTCTAATGATTTCGTTGATTTGAAGGAGCTGAAATAAAATAGAAATGTTAGATATTATATTATAATTCATATATATCTATCTATATATATTTATTTTTTATTTTTTATACAGTCATGTTCATTTTGATACAATCGTGTTCATTTGTTATTTTTAATATTTAGTTATTTCATTTATTAGCACTACATTTTGCATACAGACTTGGATTAGTATTTAAGCATGTTAAAAACTGTCTCAGATCAACTCAGATGTCGTTTAGTGGTCAGCCAGATGCATTTTACCTGATCTTGAGATCTGCGTGAACCTGGTTTGTGTCCTGCCATCTCTGCGAAGGAAACAGCACAACGTTTCCATTTCTGCCTATCAGGATTCCACTTCTCAACGCGAAATTACAAACGGAAACACGTGCATAAACAGATCCAGCACCGCTTCACAACTCCAACCGCTGTCCATTATACAGTACTTTGACCTCATACAAAGCAGTCAAACCTGCAGGTGGAGTTAACAGCTAGTTAGCCATTACCAGAGCACGACTGGATACCATTACTACATATAACAGGCTGGGGAACACCACGTGGACACGATACATAAAAAAAAAAATATATAGAAAAAATTATAAAGCAAATATATTAAATCATCAATTATATATTGAAATAAATGGGTGAGCGACAAGGTTTTTACAGATAACTCAAATTATAAAAAAACATATTTGTAATAAAATATACTGGAATTAAATATTTATATTAAATATTAAACTTAAAAATTTAAGTCCCTTAATTTACTATATCTTTATTTTTAGTAACATACGTTTTAATTATTGTCTTTTTATATTTCAGCTACAATATAAAACAATCTTTTTTTCACAATTTTTTTTATTATATATTATAGTTTACATTTATAATTCTTTATTATATTATACACTCACTGGCCACTTTATTAGGTACACCTTACTAGTACTGGGTTAGACCCCCTTTTGCCTTTACAACGGCCTTATTACTTCGTGGCATAGATTCAACAAGATACTGGAAATATTCCTCAGAGAATTTGGTCTACATTCAGATGATAGCATCATGCACATCCATGATGTGAATCTCCTGTTTCACCACATCCCAAAGGTGCTCTATTGGATTGAGTTCTGGTGACTGTGGAGGCCATTTGAGTACAGTGAACTCATTGTCAAGTTCAAGAAACCAGTCTGAGATGATACACGCTTTATGACCTGGCACGTTATCCTGCTGGAAGTAGCCATCAGAAGACAGGTGTGACAAGACACTGTGGTCATAAAGGGATTGACATGGTCAGCAACAATACTCAGATAGGCTGTGGCATTGACACGATGCTCAATTGGTACTAATGGGCCCAAAGTGTGCCAAGAAAATATCCCCCAGACCATTACACCACCACCAGCAGCCTGAACCATTGATACAAGGTAGGATTGATCCATGCTTTCATGTTGTTGGCACCAAATTCTGACTCTACCATCCGAATGTCACAGTAGACCCTAGAGATGGTTCTGCGTGAAAATCCCAGAAAATCAGCAGTTTCTGAAATACTCATGCCAGCCCATCTGGCACCAACAACCATGCCACATTCAAAGTCACTTAAATCACCTTTCTTCCCCATTCTGACGCTCAGCAGATCTTCTTGACCATGTCTGCATGCCTAAAAGCATTAAGTTGCTGTCATGTGATTGACTGATTAAAAATTTATGTTAACGAGCAGTTGAACAGATTTACATAATAAACTGGCCGGTGAGTGTAAATCTCTTATTGTAATTGTGAAAATTAATATCAACTTCTGATTAAACATTTTTTGTGCAACACTTCCTCATTTATCTAGATTTAACATAATGATGAATTAAAGTAACAAAAACTAAAATTGCTAAAGATAAAAATAAAAATAGATGGACGCATTTTTAAAAATAGAAAATGACGAAAACTTTTAAATCCAAATATAAATAATATATAAATATATAAAATAACTCAAAATATGAAACTGTAGCAGTACCCAAAAGACATTCAAATAATGAGAAATGACGCTGGCCTCAAAATAACACTGCACGAACACGAATACACCGAAAAATAAGATATTCTAATAATATAATATCAAATATCATACTCTAATAATAGACTTCTTTGAAGACTGTACACTTCTTCTGATCCGAGGTCAGTCTAAAAGAAATGGAGCCAGAACATGACAGATAATCAAGTCCAAAATAACTTGTCTGATCCAGAACAAAAGAGAATGACAAGATCACAAGGATGCTGGGAGTCGCTTCACATTAAACACACAGAAAGTCAAACATCAAAGAGCAAACACACACACACACACACACACACACACACACACACACACACACACACACACACACACACACACA
>CAIGQQ010004000.1:3285936-3307200 GCA_903798035.1 Danio albolineatus
ACACACACACACACACACACACACACACACACACACACACACACACAAAACATGCTTTGACTTAAGCTGCGTCCTGTTACCAGCGAGAGAAGCACAGAGAGAGGAGCTTAAGATCAGAGATTTACTCACATTTCAGGAGGTCAGACATCTGTTCAGACGCCGCCATAAGTTCTCCTCGAGTGTGTGTTCCCAAAGCAATACACTTGCTCAGTTTCTTATGGGTAGTGTGTGTGTGACTGTCTTTTTAAGAACCTGAGATGATGAAACACTATTTGCAAACATCTATCGTCTCGTGTTATGTGTGTTCCTTAAAAATATTAGTCCATGTCTGTGCTGAGACGCACTGGTTTAGTGTGAAAACAGAAGTATAAGTACGAAGTGTCTGAATTAGAGAGAGAGAGAAAGAGAGAGAGAAAAAGAGAAAGAGAGAGAGAGGATGTGTGTCATTGTGATCTGGGCACTGTGCCATCTATATCCACATGCATCTCAATGATGAGAGAGAAACCCCATGAGGAAAACACCTTTCAGCTTCACGCACACACAAACAATCAGAAATACAAATATTCAATTAAACTGGTCTTATTACAAATAAAGGGTCGTAATTGGCATCGATGGTTCCATGAAAAACCTATACTCTTAAAAATAACGTTTTTTTATTGCTATTCCCTTTTCCTACAAAAATGGATAGACATTTGGTTTGACATAGAGCCAGTGAACAGTTCTCACAATTCATTTACTTCAGTACATTCAATCTTTAGGGTGAAAAAAGTTTTTCTTATTATTTTTAAATGTTTAAAATGTTTATTCAGTGAGGAAACCCTGTTCACTGATATATTTTTTTTTATGGTATCCCTTCCAAAACACTATTGGAACCGTTGTTTTTAAGAGTGTAGTCTTAAGAACATCGGAAATTAATAATGATGTTTTGTGATAAGATGATAGTTTTCTTCTGATGGTTTCTTACGGATCAGTTATCATCCAGGAAATCTGCCCAAATGCTTCTATATAGTTTTAAAGGGTGGGCATCATGGTGGCGCAGTGGGTAGCACGATCGCCTCACAGCAAGAAGGTTGCTGGTTGCAGTCTCGGCTGGGTCAGTTTGCATTTCCAAAGGGCTTCCTTTGGGTGCTCTGGTTTTCCCCACAAGTCCAAAAACATGGTATAGGTGAACTGGGTAAGCTAAATTGCCCGTAGTGTACTGTATATGTGTGAATGACAGTGTATGGGTGTTTCCAAGTGATGGGTTGCAGTTGCTGTGTAAAACACATGCTGGATAAGTTAGCGGTTCATTCCGCTGTGGTAACCCTTTATTAAAAAAGGGACTAAGCTGAAAACAAAATGAATGAATGAGTTTTAAAAAGGATTCAAAAAATAGACTTTTATATATAAAAGTTCTTTAGTGGCATACATGGTTTCGTGAAGAACCTTGAAAGATCATTTCAATTAAACAGTTCTTAATAGTAGAAAATCTTTAGAAGAAATAGTGTTTGTTTCCAAAAAGTTCAGAAAAAGGTTCTTCTATGGCATCACTATAACATTTGCAACCTTAAAATTTAAGAACGTATGTTTATATGTATGCTTGGCTATGTTTTAAAAAAAAGATATTTTAAAGAATGTGCTTGCTGTCTTTTTCCATTCAATTACAAATGGAGATGAGAACTTTCTGGTTGGGTGACACAGTGGCTCAGTGGTCAGCACTGTTGCCTCAAGGCAAGAAGGTCACATCCACTGTGTAAAACATATGCTGGATAAGTTAGCGGTTCATTCTGCTGTGGTGACCCCTGATAAATAAAGAGACTAAGCTGAAGGAAAATGAATGAATGAACTTTCTGGTTTAAAAAAATGCTAATAGCACTTCATAAAAAACTTCATATTGCCTTCTGAATTACTTATTTTTTCTTTGAGAACTGGATTAAAGGACACCCTAAAAAAAAATATTCATTGGATTTACAAAATTACTTATTTACAAAATTCTATTCTTTAAGGGAAGTGGTTGCAAACTATTTATATGGGCTAAATTTAAACAAACAAGTGAAGTTGAACATTACTAAATTTAATGTGTTTGTTTTAATTCAGCCCATATAAATGGTTTGCAGCCAGTTTCCCTAAAATAATTGAGTAAAACCAATAAACTATTTATTCAGCCTACTTTCACATCTTATTTGAAGCCCGGCAGCTTCAGTGTTTATTCATTGAAACATGGAAAAAACTGGTATATTCTTAATAAAAATTACCTAGCATCATGCAGAGGCAAGAAAATTATATGAGTAAATGATGGCAGAAGTTTTCTTCTCGACTGAATCCTGACCAATCAAAGCCATCCCAAATAAAAGCCATGACTCCCAGTCTCCCAGTCAGTCAGCAATTTTCATCCTCTTCCTCAGCAAAATCAACAGCACCACACGAGCACACACACACACACACACACACACACACACACACACAGACATTGGGTTCTCTCACCGTTCCAGTCTCTCCAGGAGCTCTTGCGGCTGAAGGTTGTGAAAGGAGAGAAGGGGACTCCCTGCAGGACTGTAGCCGACAGGTTGTAGAGGAGCTGGGTCAGCCGGGACAGGATCCGCTGTGGGGCGTCCTGGCCCTCCCGTAGAAACTCAGGCAGAGACATTTAAAAGTGCTCGCCACATAAACCAGCCTCAAGCTGACCTCTGAGATTCAACCTTCAGATTGATCCACATTTGGTCCAGCCCGATGCTTAAACAGTCTGAACAATCAAGACCAATTAAATCCCCAAAACAGGAATATGTGCTCCCGAAGAATTGTAAGGGGGGGAGTCCTTGTCTCAGGGGGTTTCCTCTGTCAGATAGGACCTGTGGAGAGACGCTGTATGCAGATGCATCTTGCACCTCCTGTTTGTGAGGAAACAACCCCGGCATTCACACACACACACACACACACTGTCGCAATAAACACACGTATCCTTGCAGAGGAGAGGGGAAAGAAGAGAGAAGGAGAGGGAGGAGGGAGAGTTTTAGCACAAATCCCCTTCTGCTCTGCTAATTACACACACACACACACACACACACACAAACACACACACATAAACACTAATCTCCAGCATTCTTGTGCGCCACTTAGGGGCCAAACTGACTAACTTTTTCTAAACATAAATAAGAGCAAAATTAATTTCAACTTTTTTTTTATGGAATTATATGAAGCATATTCACATCAAGGACACTGTGAAAAGCGAATAGTTGACTTTACTTAAAAAAAAAAGATAAATTCATTGTAATTACTAATTTTATTTTTTAAAATTATTATTAATATTTATTTATTTTCATTCATTCATTCATTTTCTTTACGGCTTAGTACCTTTATTATTCTGGGGTCACCACAGCAGAATGAACCGCCAATTAATCCAGCATATGTTTTACACAGCGGATGCTTCTCCAGCTGCAATCCATACACACTCATTCACACACATACACTACTGACAATTTAGCTTACCCAATTCACCTATAGCACGTCTTTGGACTTGTGGGGGGCATGCAGTACAGGTGAATTTTATAAACTAAATTGGCCGTAGAGTATATGTGTGAATGCAAGAGTGTGTGGGTGTTTCCCAGAGATGGGTTGCAACTGGAAGGGCATCCGCTGTGTAAAACATATGCTGAATAAGTTAGTGGTTCATTCCGCTGTGGCGACCCCAGATTAATAAAAGGACTAAGTCGAAGAAAAATGAATACATAATTTGACAAAACCTACTATTTGCGCATTGGGGAATTACTATACAAATGTAATGCATTTAAACAGTGCAAGTAAATAAATGATCAATATAATTAAGTTGGCGACACGGTGGCTCAGTGGTAGGCACTGTCGCCTCACAACAAGAATGTCGCTGGTTTGAGCCTCAGATTGGTCAGTTGGCATTTCTGTGTGGAGTTTACATGTTCTCCCTGTGGTTGCGTGGGTTTCCTCCGGCTGCTCCAGTTTCCCCCACAGTCCAAAGACATGCACTAACAGCAGAATTGAATAAGGTTAAATTGGCCGTAGTGTATGTGTGAGAATGCAAGAGTGGATTGGTGTTTCCCAGTAATGGGTTGCAGCTGAAAGGGCATCCACTGCATAAAACATATGCTGACTCACTGCTAAGTTTAACCATAATACACTCTCAGAAAAAATGGTACAATGTTGAACCAAAGAAGGTACAAACCCTTGTCACTGGTATCTTATCACTGGCAGTATCTTTTTATGGGACAGAATTGTACCTTAAGAAAAGAAACAAATTTGAACCTTTTAAGGTCATGATTTTAACCATGGGAAACCAATATGTACCTTTGTTTTTAAAAACCTGCAGATACAGTATTGTATACTTTGTGAAAGGCACCACCACAGTGACAAGACACTTTGTACCTTAACAGTGTCAAAAAAGCTTACCAAACAATTACTAAAATGCCTTAAATGTTTAGTTTACAACACCTATAGTTTTATGTTTTACCAATTGTTTTGTATTTTTGTATTATAGAACTAAAAATGTATGTTTATAAGTATCTTTAAACATGTACTTTTAAATGATGATTCTTGTTTTAATATGGAAATTATTCATAAAAATCACTTTGCCTTTCCAGTCATATTTAATTTCATAGAAACTGTAATAAAGAAGGAGTTGTTCAACACTTTTGTACCTTTTATATGAGAACAATTGTGTACCTTCATTTCAGTTGTACCATAAAAGGTACAACAGTATCATAAGAGGTCTTTTCAGTACCATATAAGGTACAATTTTTACAAAGGTACAAAACTGTTCCTCGAGGAACATTATTTGTACTATCGTGAACCTTTGTTTCTGAGAGTGTAGAGTGAAAGTTTATCATTTGCATTTTTTTCTTTTTTATTGACTAAGCATTTTAAGAAAGTTTAAAACATTTGGGCAGAAACAATTATGATGTTTGGAGGTGTAACAAAGATAAATTACATTTAATAATTAAAAAATAATAACTGTTTATCGAACTTAGGATTTTTGTCTTGTTTATGGTCAAAATATCAACATTTCACAGCAAAAACAAGATTATTTGACTTCCTATTGGCAGATAATTTGGCTTGTTTTAAAGGTTGACAAAACAAGTTTTTTACTTGATCTTAGCATCTGAGATATTTCGGCTGGAAATGAGGCAAAGCAAATTAAGAAAAGCATTTTTTGTTTTCAATTTCTGTACCTTAATACTGTTAGACTCTGTTACGGTTAGAGAATGTCAAACAGAGCTATTCACACCATCTTCTGAAACTGTATTCATATCGCAATATTGCAATATATGATTTTTCCAATATCATGCAGCCCTAGTTGAAACCATAACAGGGTATATTATAGCAAAACTATCACTGGTGCATTGGGGAAGTCCTCTACTAAAGTCAATCAACCTTATGAAAGGTAGAGATAATCTGTAGTGTTTTTAATTAGCACGGAATGACAAATAGTCTAGAAAGATAAAGAAAAGCTTAGAGGTAGATTCAAAATAAGAATAGAGTATTAAATAAAAAATAAAAACGTCAAAGTCAGAGCATGTTTGTGTGATGAGCAGTCAGATGCAGAACGATGAAGAGCTGAATAAGCCATTTTCCAGTACATTCCCTCAAACACACCACAGCACAGACTGCAGGGATACACAGGATAAATAATGCAGACTACACCTAGCACACTTCCTTATGTGACTTTGAAGAATTCCTAACAGTATGACCACAGAATAAGTAAAACACACCCTCTCGTCATAGAGCTCTGTAATTATGCATTATTAAATATGTAAATATTCTTACAAAAAAGTAGTACTGATTATCTACTGTTCATAACTACCACACGTGACAGGTCGAGAGACAGACACTCTCTGTTTCTCTCTTTGCTCTGATTCTCTCCCTGTTTCACCCCTGGCACTGTCTTCTCTTCACAGAACACACAGAAAAGAGCAGAGAGAAAGAGAGAGAGAAAGAGAAATGGCCTGCCAAGGTTTGGGCAAAAACCTCCGCAGCATGTAATTTAGCCCTCTAGTTCTCATCCTATTACTACGCTGGAAGAAGCCTCACAGAAGAAAACAGCCTCCTCATGAAAGACCACAGAACTGTTTCTACGGCAACCAGCAGACTCCATACAGTATGTAAAACCCATAATCTGTGCTAAATAGAGGAAAACCTGTATAAAATGAAAACTAATTTGCTATTCGTAGTATTTCCGTGCACTAGTGGCTAACCTGAGCTGCGATGTTAATCGTTTCATAGCTTCCTTGAATGAAATATCAATGGGAAATATTTATGGTACTGCATATAACAACAACAAAAAAGATGTTTGCTTGAGGAGTATGAAAAATAGTATGATCAATTTAAATAGGTTAAAAGCTTGCAAGTTATGCTGAAACAAAAAAAAAAAAGAAACCATCACAAACACCAAAACATTACAAACCATTAACCTCTATCAATTAAAATCAGTACATTTCTAATGGTTTCTAGTGTGTTTTGGGACATATTTCCTATACAGTGTAAAAATGATAATTAATCATTTATTCAGTCTTTCAATTAATAGACAAATAAATTGTAGGCTTCAACAGAAGACCAGTTCAATTTAATGTAATTTTAGTTCGGCTACCATTAACAATAAAGTCAACCCAAATATTCAAAATTAAGTAATAACTTGCAATTATTAATTATTCATATTCATAATTAGCAAAAACAGTGCAAATTTAAATGTCTGCGTGTGTTTGTAATGCAAATTTTGCAACAGCATTGTGTGTGACTTATTGTTGCAGAAAGGCTTGAATCAACTTCACAACAAATGCGTTGTACATAAAATCATACAATAAGTGATTTTATATTACTTTAACTTATTTTAATAAGTTTATAAGATTTCATCTGCAAAAAAAAAAGTTATACAAACTTTAACTTAATATTTTTAGTCAGTTTGACTGATGTACAGACCCACAGGGATCATAACATTTAATATCAAAAACTATTAAAATTCCCATTATAAACCCCCCAAAAATAGACTATAAATTCTATAAAATTTTCTATTATTTGTTTTTTTTGTAGCAGGGAAAGAAAATCAAACCATATTAGATCTCAAACCATTTAAGACCACTATACAGACCCCATTCAAACTCAACAGACATCGAGAAACCATTTCATACCACATTACAGTATTTGTAAGGATGCTTTCACACCTGGTACGCTTTTATTTACGCAATTGTGTTTTTTTTTGCCATAACTTGGTTCATTTGGTCATATCCCAGCATGCATGGCAATGAAAACCAAAACAAACAGTCAGAGATCAGCTGGGTAAGGTGGTCGCAGACTAATTAAAAATGGACTGTGAAGTGATTCGCTTCTGATGAGAAGGCAATATAAACCAACAGACCAACAAAGTGGGTTTCATCACATCTGATTATGAGATACTACATACACTTTGTGAAAAACAGCAGTGTTTAGAAGGAAAACTGGGTTATCCTGCAGTAACATATTATATGTACAAATCTTATACAAACATACATATTACATACCTAAAAGTACATATTAATACCTAAAAAGTACAAATGTTTACCTCATAGTACATGATACACTTTTGTACCGTACAGTTGACATCACTACCTTCAGGGTTCACTTTTGTACCTTTTAAGGTTCAATTTTGTACCCTTAATGCACCATGAGATACACATTTATACTTTATAGGTATTAATATATACTTTTAAGGACCTGTTAGGAGCAAAAAATGTATCTTTTGAAGATGTACCACCAAAGTGACAGATTTTGTACCTTTAATTCTGAGAGTTGAGCAAAGTTCGTACTGAAAAAACAACAGAAACCATCAGAGAAGTGCTAATGCTTTCCTCTACAAATACCATTATACAAACCAACACAAGCAATACACTTTAATGACTTCTAGCATATTTTGAGACATATTCCATTATAATTTTGTGCCACCATGCCACTAATAAAAGGCAATTGACCATGGCAGACCCAAAGGATCAATACAATTCCAATAAAAAACAATACAATTAATAAATTCCATTATAAACCATTATAAATTCTATGATGGCTTCTACATATATTTTTCATCAGTGGTGAAAATGCCTAAATCAAATTAGATTTTAATGACAAAAAAACACCACTGAAGACTTGATTTATATTAATAAAATAATAGACCAACAGCTACAAACAAAGCCACTGCTGCGGTCTCTCCATTCGGATGCATAAGCAGAATCTCTAAATGCTCTGACAAATGAGATGAGAGTTAAATGTGAACATTTTTGGTCCATTTTGAAATATTGCCTTGTGAAAGCAAACTGAACCAATATGAAATTGCAACATTCTGCCATTTTTGATCCTTGTTTTGGATCTACAGGTGTGGAAACATCCTTACTGTCACCGCACTGGTGGATGTGATGAGCTGGATGAGCACAATGGGTGACATTGTGAGTCCAGACGCTATGTCATGTGTGAGTGTGTGAGCAGACAGCTGAAGGCCAGCATTAGCTCTTTGGCCAGACTAAGTTTTTAACACCCCATAAACACTAACATCCCACAAACACTAGCAGGATTTCAAAATCACAGATCAATCGCAGTTGAATTTAGCATTTAGTATTGTAAATCAAACTCATGTGGATATCCCAGTAATGGTGTTTTAACATCAAACACATCAGTCCTCAATTCTGATATTTAAAGGTCATTCAGATAGACTTTTACTCATTATATACTCAAATAATGATGTTTACTTACACACCAAGGGCGTAGATTCGCTCTTGACATTGCTGGATACATACATCCCTAGAACGCATGCATTGAACAGCACAAATTCTGTTTCGCGCTTTTTTTTTAAACACGATTCAAGTACTTAATGATATAAAATAAACACTTAATTATACAAGTAATGATCTCGTCTCATGCTGCAAAGGTCAATTTACATGATTTTACTGCAGTCGGACTTTGAAAAGGTATGAATGTAGAGAAATTTAGAGACGTGTGTAACGCAAATTTAACTGTTTTATCCCGACTGTTTGTCCTGATTTTTGTTTTTATAATCATCGAGGGCAAAATCAAAACTGAATTTTAATTAATTACTGCCTTGGTTGATAGTATTAATGTGAACTAGTAGCGAACTTGACTTGGTGCACGTTGACGGAGCGTTACTTTATTTTGAAGTCCATTAATTTATTGGTAGGAACATTTCAGTAACTGGTGGATATTGGTGGGGGCACATCTCTTCTCCCCATGCCAATTCTACGCCCTTGATACACACATTGGTATGTTTATGCAGTTGAAATTAAGCTTCTTTTTGAATATATTTTAAAATGTAGTTGATTCGGCGACACAGTGGCTCAGTGGTTAGCTCTGTCGTCTCACAGAAAGAAAGACACTGGTTCGAGCTCCGGCTGGGTCAGTTGGCGTTTCTATGTGGAGTTTGCATGTTCTCCCCGTGCTTGCGTGGGTTTCCTCTGGGTGCTCCGGTTTCCCTCACAGTCCATAGACATCCACTTGCATAAACTAAATTGGCTGTAGTGTATGTCTGTGAATGCAAGAGTGTATGGGAGTTTCCCAGTGTTGGGTTGCGGCTGCAAGGGCATCCGCTGCATAAAACATACGCTGGATAAGTTGGCGGTTCATTCCGCTGTGGCGACCCCAGATTAATAAAGGGACTGAGCAGAAGGAAAATGAATGAAAAGGAAAAGCTTTTTTCAGCATTACTACAGCTACTTGCACACACAGTCTCTATTTGAAACTTAAAAGTGTCAAAAATACACACACAAATGTGATTCACATATGAATGAAGATTTGCACATTCGCAAACATTAAACATTCAAAGCTTTCTGTACACTGTTATACATTTGTGAATGCAGTTTTCATATTCAGATTTCATGAGCATGTATTTTTATGCTGTGCATGTCAATTATTTTTGTGCATATAAATATTTGTGCATGTGAATTTGTTTTCACAAGTGTGAATTTGGGTATATACACGTGTGTATATCGTGTTTTTTGCGTGAATTGTTATTGAGACTGATCTAGCTCCATACGGGAGCGCTTCTGTTTATGGAGGACGAGAGAGCTCTTGGAATCTAAATAGTCATCTAATTTTGATATTAAAACAGCAAATTAAAATATACTAAAATATCTTAATTTGTGAATGAAAGTCTCAGGGGATTGGAATGTCATGAGGGTGTGTAATCAGTAACAACACTTTCATTTTGAGGTGAACTAACACTTTGGAAATGGAAAAAGTGCAACACAGAATAAGTCCTGCCTTCTAACTACTACAGCCAATCGGTAAATGCTACAAAAGCTTGACTTGTCTTTGAAATAGTCAGTTCAGAGACTAAACATGCATTGATTGATTCACTCACATTATAAGTATACTTTAGTGTAGGAAACATTATTTGTGGGACAATTAATGCAAGACTGTGTTAAATATGTCATTTAACTGGCAGTTTATCAAGCAATTTTTTTAGATTTTTAGAATTTCACCATTCAAGTAGATGGCAGTTGCATGCTCAAAACAGTTCCCAAGAGTTGTTGCAAATATTGGCGCAGAGTTAACAGTCTTTCTTTGAATAGCACTTTGAGGGAATTGAACACTTGCTTGCTGTCTGAAAAAAAGCTGTGTATTTGCTTAATGTGGGTAATGAATGTAGTTTTCTTTATGTCTTAAGGTCTTGCTATTTCTTTCACATTCATCTATTTTTCTCTGCTGCTTTAAGCAATCCTGCATATATTTTACATACACACTGTAAAAAAATATCCATAAATTAGCAGTTTTCCATATTTAGTGATTCATGTTTTTATTTTTCTGTTCATTTCTGCTTTTGAATTGCATTGTGGGACCTTGATCTTTCTTCCAACAACGTTTAACCTTGAAAGCTCAAGGGAAAAAATAGCTTTTATTAACATTTTTAATGGTTTAAAGTGATATATTTGTCAGGGTTTGTGTTGTAAATTACGTACAAAAGCCTTGTAATAAACTGCCAGTACATTTTCTGTAATTTTTAGATTGTTTCTCTATAAATTATTTATTATTACATTATTTCAAACTACTAAAATGTCAGTAAAAGTCACTTTGTTCAACCGTAGAGTTGAATTTTCAACATCAAAAGTTGAGAGAGCAGAGATTAAGCTCTCATAATGCAATTCAAATCTGTAAATTAACGGAAAACACTTGTGAATCACAAAATAAACGATGAATTAACATATTTTTACAGATTATTTTTATTAACAGACATAAAAGATATAAACAAATCTCTTTACATGCAACCTTGTGTTCCTGCAGGTCACATCATTGCTGGGAAATAACTAATAATAACTCATTTAGTAGTTTGTGCAAATGAGAGTGTGTGGGAATATGAGCAGGCTGAGCATTAGTTCACCAGCGTACTCAGTAACACCAGAACGCTAAAGGCAATCCTTGACTAAAGGATGACCCATTTATGGACATATAATATTTTTGAAAGACCAAAATGTGGGAAGGGATGTTATTATACTTTGTGTGTTTGCTGTTTCATTGTGCCGGTGTGTGTTTTTAGCTCACTCCCATTGGCAGATTGCTCAAATGTAGGGAAATAGGACATGCGGAAGTCCTCAGAGAATAAGAGAGACATGGTAATAAAAACACAGATAGAGTTATCAACACCAGATGAAAGTGAGTCTGCTTGTTTGCTGATCTATACATTAAGATTTTAATTCAAGTTTAAAACTCAAATTCAAAGTTATTAATTTTTGAATGAATAATTAAGGTAGAAAAAAACCTTTAATTCACGAGAGAAGTTTTGGAAAATGTATTATACTGTAATTATGCCCTGATGTACTTTGTTAATATGAAAGAATTTCCCATATACCGTGTTTTACTCGTGTTGCATTGTGTTGTGTTTAAAAGTGAAGGTAGTGTCCATAAACTTAGCAGAATTTTACTATACATTTTCCTCAGTTTCTGAAAAAATGGTATTAACAAAGGGTGTAGCTATTATTGACTGAAATCATTCATGAATTCGTTGTGATTCATTGGTGTTTTCCATGTATTTATGCTTTGAATTAAATTAATGGACCACTGTGTTAAAAAAGTTTAACCAAAATACTTTCATTGACACTTGATAGAAGTTTTAAATAATTTATCTTCTGGTTTGGTGACGTAAAGTGCAAAATAAAATAATTTAATGAGCTTCCAGTACTTTTAAAATCAGTTCTTTCACAGATTTCTTCTTTCCATATTCTCTCCATTTCTCTATATTCATTCATTTTCCACGGCTTAGTCTCTTATTTATATCAGGGGTCGCCACAGCAAATGAACCGCCAACTATTCTACCATATGTTTTACGCAGTGGATGCCCTTCCAGCCACAACCCAATACTGAGAAACACCCATACACTCTCACATTCACACACACCAATTCACCTAATGCATGTCTTTGGATTGTGGGGGAAACCGGAGCACTCGGAGGTAACCAACGCGAACGGGGGGAACATACAAACTCCGCACAGAAATGCCAACTGGCCCAGCTTGGACTCTAACCAGCGACCTTCTTGCTGTGAGGTGACAGTGCTAACCACTGCGCCACCATGCCACCTCTAATGTTATAACCCTTTTCGAATTCTGATTGGGAATGTTGACATTTTTTACTTAAGATTTTCAAAATTCTAATTCAAACAGTCCTAAAAGTGACGCCATCAACAGCAGCAACTTGAGTGCTCAACTATCCATATTAATGGTCTAAAAAAATAACAACTGCTGGGGTTTCACGAATAGAATAGATCCATTAATTCACCACAAAAGCAATACAACACAATTTTAGCAAACATTTACCAAAGCAAAGACAAACAGAAGCTGCAAACAACCTTGAGCTACAGTTCCCATACTGATTCACACACAAACGCACACACACACACACACACACACACACACACACACAAACACACACAGAACTCCTCCTACCGATTTTACGCATGATAACAGTGAGTCGTCTGACGAGCTCCTCCAGAGAGTCCTCTCCCATCTTCACCCACAGGATCATGACGAGCAGGAGCCAGAAGAGCAGCAGCAGCAGAGGAGAACACACGACTGGGAGATGATGATGAAGTCGTGCTGCTGCAAGAGATGCTGGAGAGAGAGAGAGAGAGAGAGAGAGAGAGAGAGAGAGAGAGAGAGAGAGTGAGATGCCTCAGCAAAGCGGCAGAGATGAGACAGCAACACACTAACACACATACATACTCATGCTCTGCTTCAGCCTGGCAGAATCAACGAGCGTGCACACACACACACACACCCAAACAGAGGTATGTGGATATAATGTTAAGGTCACTGTGTGTCCAACTCTGACAGAGAAGCCATGACCTACAAACATACATGCATGTGCTCAGTATGTGTAAGTATTCATGTACGTGTGTGTGTGTGTGTGTGTGTGTGTGTGTGTGTGTGTGTGTGTGTGCCATATCAGGACACAGATGTGTATAATGGCAATGGTACACTCCAAAAAAAGGTTTTTGCTGCTTTTTCAAACTACTTATTTAAAATGAGCTGAATCAACACAATTTCAGATTTTTGGGGGCACAACTGTCTTATGTTCAATGCACTTGAATTTGTAAAAAAAATTAGGTTAATTTAATTGATTTGTGTTGGGTTCCACACAAGTTCTTTACTTGTGTGGAACCCATTATTATTTTACAGCGTATGGCACAGGTATTATAATAAGATGGTGAGTTAAGAGGACATTGCTAATGTCCTCAATTTTCACAATGCTTGAAAATCACAGTTTTTTTTTTAGAAGATAGAACTAACCACATTTTCCTGTAAGGTGTATGGGTAGGTGTAGGGCGATAGAAAATACCGTTTGTAGTATAAAATCAATGTAAACTATAAAATGTCTCCACAATTCATCAAATGTGTGAGTGCCCGACATTATGGAGACCACACGTTCCATTAAAAGATACTGACATCACTCGACCTTGTGAGGATATTTTTTAGTCTTAAAAAACTGCTTATAAATCGTAAAAACGCAGAAAGTTTTCTGTAAGTGTTGTGTTTAGGGGTAAAGTTATGGTAATGGAGAAAATTACACTGTAAAGTAAGAAAATCTTTCAGTTAGTATATAGTAAGTCCCCATAAAACATGAAAACTCACCAGGTGTGTTGTCATATCCATGTAATATTTCTCAAAAGGCTGAAGTTTGATGAGATAACTGACACAGCAGTCAGTCATTATCGTCGTCCTCAAGGTCAAGAAAGGACATTTGGGTTTGTTTGTGGTTAATTCTGTCATTATTTTTCATTCGGTATTGTGCAGACGTTTATGAAAATTAAACAGCAATTTAATGTCGTCAAATGATATATCTCCACAAACGTAGTAGAAAGAATCATGGATGAGTTTAGTGCTGCATTACCTGCATCAAAACTGTACCTCGAGGAGCTCAGAACTCTGTGCTTGAGGAACGTGGTGACATCTTGTGGTCGACAAGCAGATTTACAAAATTACTTTTGTTTTTAAAATCAAGAAACAGTATAACACTATAAAAAAGAGAATCAATTTATAAAAGAGAGCAAGTTTTATACACAATATTGGATAAACAGGAAAAGAAGAGCGAAACAAAACATAAATAAATACAATAAAAAAGTAGTAATACAATAAAAAATCAGGTTGCATGAAAGTTCTCATCGTATTTTTTCAGAAAACAAGCACATTTTTTGATTATCAATTGATCTGAGTGAATTAACTACAAAATGACATGTGGTTAGTTGACATTTCTTTGGAATACAAAAAAATAAAAATGCAACCTCACGATTATAAACAATGTTATTGTATTATTATGAAATCCGATTGGAGTAGCAATTCTCAACAATGTTCATGTCTGGTGACTGGGCTGGCCAATTCTGGAGCACCTTGACCTTCTTTGCTTTTAGGAACTTTGATGTGGAGGCTGAAGTATGAGAAGGAGCACTATCCTGCTGAAGAATTTGCCCTCTCCTGTGGTTTGTATTCTAATGGGCAGCACAAATGTCATGATACCTTGAGCTGTTGATATTGCCATCCACTCTGCAGATGTCTTGCACAATCCCATACTGTATGTAACCCCAAACCATGATTTTTCCTTCACCAAACTTGACCGATTTCTGTAAGAACCTTGGGTTCATGCAGGTTCCAATAGGTCTTCTGCAGTATTTGTGACGATTGGGATGCAGCAGTTCAATAGATGGAAAAATCTACCTTCTGTTCAGCTAGAAGCCAATGATTAACTAGAAGTCAAGTTATTATTTGTTGCTCTTACAACTGGGATCGACGACAAGACTTGTCAGGTAGTGTATATGTAAAAAAAAAATTATATAAAAATATATATTCATACATTTAGGTATTGTATTATAGATATTATAGAGGGAATACATAAATTTATGATTGATAGATAATCAAACATATCTAGAAATCGCAGCAAAAAATATTTGATTTGTGCCTTAAAAAATGTGCTATGGGCTTTAGACCGTATATACTCGCATCAGCTTAGATCATAAACCCTAATATATGCAAATGACTCAAATTTAGAGTGATAAATTACCATTATAGCCCATTACATCTTTAATTGGTTATCTTTTCAGCTTCATAGTTTTATTGTAGCTGTAAATATACGGCAATAAAAAAGTCTGAAGTGTAACAAATAAATATCAACTTCGCAAGAACTGTTTGTCGTTTAATACTTCACCCTCCATATTACACACAAGCCTTTAAACAGTTATTGAAGCGATCATATACAGTATCTTGGTTTAAAGGGCACCTATGATGAAAATCAACTTTTGTAAGCTGTTTGGACAGAATTGTGCGCAGGTATCGTATATTTACTGTCATATTGGAGTGACAGAAACCCAAAGTCTCTTTTGAAAAATTTCCTGAAGTTAAAATATGACTCAAAAAGGTCCCAGTGACGTAGGAGTGTAGTTTTCCCTGCCCACCGAACTGACAGACATGGCACCATGTTTCTATAATAGCATAACATATACACACGTCCAGTCCAGAGAACATTTTTTGGAAAGAAACTGGGATCTGTTCTAATTTTTGATTTTTATAAGCTTAAAACAGTTTTAACAGTGAGCATGGTTTTAACAGTACAATCACTGTGTAATTCTTAACCACTATAATTACCACTTCTGCATAGTGTCAGTAAACGAGCATATATATGTGAGTGTGTCTGTGTACCGCAAAGGACATCTTTGAGGGACTCATCATTTCAGAAAGGCTTGAACAAACTCCACAACAAATACATGAAATAAACTTGGTATTTTATGACTAACGAGCTGTATGTCAGCTTCATCCATGTCTGTCTCTGACTTGTTTACCTGACCGCGGTGGGCAGGGAGAAGCAGCTCATTTGCATTTAAAGTCACAGGCTATACAAAACCAGCAACAGTATACTCAGACAGTAAAATGGGCAGACTCTGGAGGCTATAATAAATCTGATTGGTATTTTGAGCTGAATGTTTACGGACACATTCTGAAGACAACAAATGCGTATCTTACATCTTTTAAAAGGGGTAAAATAGGTGCCCTTTAATAGTAAAGCAAATCAATACTTAACTTACAAATTGACTTTCCCTTGAACTCACAATGAAATAAAAATCTACCATGTTTTATATATATAAAAAAGTTTATTCATTCAAGAAAAGAAGGACAGGATGTTCGATTTTGAATTCTGCTTTGTAGATGTGTGCTATACAGTGCAGAAAGAGCTTTAAACCATCAATAAACGATCAGTTCAGTCTGCTTCTGCCTCAAATCCCTGCCACACATTAAAATACGGATAAAAACGTCTTCTCCACTTCATCCGAGGACGAATCTAATCATCCATTTTTATCGTCTCCATATAAAAGGGGACATTTTTTCTCCAGCTCCAGCTTCACAAAGCCACTTCCATCACTACAATTCATGAACATGAGAGAAAGACGAGGGGGAAAACATTACAACAGCAATCCATTAATATTGCCCACGATGACCCAATACTTCAAAATAGCAACTTCATCCTCACAGATTAAACCTGAGGCTTGATAAGATCACACAGCATTGTGGGTAATTGATTTTTGTACATGTACAGAATGATTTTTTTTTTTAATAGAGGTCAATGTAGTTCATTTACTGTAAGTGCATGTAACTGAACAGGTCCATTCATATAAATTAAACAACTGGTTTACAGTTTCTTGTTCTTTTTTTTACACAAAGGTCACAGCCTGTATAATTACAAACATAATATATTTATGATGAAAAAGGTTCCTTTGATACTCCTCCAGAACCATAAACACAGTCCGATTCGTCTTATGAAGATTTTAAGACACAAAACAAAAGGGCACAAGAAAAAAAAAAGCTCCAAAAATGTATGTAAACATGAGGACTTAAATATTATCAAAAACATAAAGATTTTTACAAAAACAAAAGGGAAAAAAACTAGTATTCACACATTAACTACATCAACTGAAAATAAAGCAGACTTGTGACCTTGTGCTACTGAGTCACATCATAAAAACCACTAGATAGTCAAGTGATTGAACTCATTTGTCGATGACACTGCAATAGGATATTCTAGAAAGGATTTCCCTGTTATAGGAGTTCATTACAGAGCCCCAGAAGAGTTCTGAGTAGCCCTATTAATAAACAGTCTTTTTAGACAGCGAGCGCACGTGACGTTGACATTCGTGTGGTCAGATGTTGGAGCTCCGTCTGCCTCTGGTGGCCCCGAGCGAGGGCCGCAGGCGGGGGTCACGGGCCTTGTAATGTTCATTGAAGTCTAGACGGAAACTGAGGAACTGGAGACTCTCGTCAGAGCAGGTCATTAGCAGCCGCAGAAACTCCTGAACTATGCCCTGAAATCAGAAAACAGAGATCACAGCTCAGGGTTATTTTGGTGGAAGTTGATTTAATCCTCGTGTGTCGTCCACTCTGGGGTGATTTGGAGTTTTAATTTGGCCACAACTTTCTTCTTGTTTCAGAAAATGGAATGATTTTTGGCCACAAATCTTATTTTGACACATATTTTGGGAAAATACTTCAACAACACACAAATGTACTACCCTTTCCTTATATTGGTGGCTGTTTTTGCCCCATTGACTTCCATTATAATATCATTTTTTGATTGCAAAGTCATGACGGCATATAATCACACATTCTTGATTGTTGGTGGTTACCCTGTTAGAAAGAGGTCAAATTTGTAATTTTTACTGTTGCTCATCAGTTGCAGTGCAAAAAAGTTTAGTTTCTCCCTTCTATATGCTGTATAGTGTGTGTGTTTGTGAGAGAGAGAGAGAGAGAGAGAGAGAGAGAGAGAGAGAGAGAGAGAGAGAGAGAGAGAGAGAGACCTTTGCACACTTATGTTGACATATCTGAGAAAATGAAAATAAGCAGCTCAGCTCAGAACATAGTACTTGTGTTTACCCACACACACTATAATCTGTAGTTTTATCTCAAGGAACTCCATATAAAAGACAGAAACCTTTTTGCACAGGTTGATCGAAAGGGTTAATGCTGCTGATCAAATTACACATTTTACCTCTTCCCAACAGAAAAAAACAACAACAATCAAGAATGTGTGATTGTATGTTATCATGGCTTTGCAATCAAAAAATGTCATTATAATGGAAGTCAATGGGGCAAAAACAGTCACCGACATAACGAAAGGGTAGTCAATTTAAACCAGGGATGTCAAACTCAATTTCTGGGGGGCCACTGCCCTGCACAGTTTAGTTCCAACCCTGCTTAAATTCTACAATTTACATTTAATTTAACGTGTAGTTGTAATTGCTTTACTGTAATTTTACTGTAATTTTAAAGTAAAAATGCTACATCAAGGCTATTGTTTTAGTGTATGAATCTGCCCGAACAAATCAAATAAAAAAAATACTATCAATGTCAAAAAACTAAACATTTCCAAAATAACATTTCATATTTACTAAATATATGTGCATGTACGGTATATATTTTTAGGTATATAAATATACGCATGGTTATATTGTAGAAAATGCTTGTTTATGTATACCATATATTTGTATATAATTATACATATTATAAAGATAAATATTTATTTTATATACAGTATATATATATATTATGTAAATACAAACCTAAATCTTGGATGAGACTGTTTGGCAGCATTAAAAATACATATAATAGTTTACAATAATATGTTTAAATGTTACTGATTGTAGTACCTTGGCGAGCCTGTGTTATTAGTTAGTGGTTGTTATCAGGGAATAACATGACTTGGAATGTCATGACTGACCAATCAGAATCAAGTATTCTAGAGTGTCATGTAATAATTATTTTAAATGGTTATATGCAATTAAAAAATACTTTAAAACAATATCTGAAAATATAAATAGTGTATTTTAAAGGTCTAAGTTCAATCCCTTTTTAAAAGCGTTACCTTCCCAGAAAAAAAACAAAACAAAATTGTTCTGGGTCAAAGACTTAAACGCACAGTATGTAATCTTCACTATTCACAACAAACAAAATTGTATTTTGATAATGGCGTTAGTGTGGAATCATGGGGATTATAGTCTTCATTACATTCTATGGAACTCGTGATGAGACTAAATTACAGCACTTAAGCAATTTCTGACACAAAATCAGCTGAGCTTTTATTATGCCACAGTCAACCGCTTCCAGGTCTTCTGATTGTCAACATGTACAGAAGCAATAGTACTTTTTTTTAAATCAATCTAAATACATTTTAGGGTTCTGGTGTAATGCTGCTTTGTGCAGTATAATAAAAACAAAGAACATATCTAAGCAATTTTGATGCTTCCCAAACAGGAAATAGTGGGTGTATGATGTCATTAGCATGGCTACTAGATAAAATTGCTTACTTGTCAGGATTTATACACCCTTCTAAACATTTATGATAATGTAAGTACATCAGTCAGCAAAATATAAAAACTGTTCTACTGTTTTTTGGCATATTTTAGTGAAAGTAAAAAAAAAATAAATAAATCAAACGTGCTGTGCCTATAATGAGAATATCATGCTCCGATAACAACATCAAGGCTCACACTACATAATTATCTAGTACTCTCAAGCATGATATGCGTTAAATATAGAGCACGTTCTGCTGAAATGTCATAAGATCCACATTAAGTGTCTGACAGTAGCAGACGTAACGTGCGGATCAGCATAAAACGCTCTGCTTAACACCATTAAGCATGTTCTCTTGTGCTGGCTCAGCACTTCATCGCGGACGCATGAAATGATATTGGTTTATTGGGCGAGCGTGTGAGTGTCCGGGGTACCTGATAGAAGTGTGTGAGCAATCGGAGCTGAGAGCACATTTTTGGTATGGTGTCTTTAAACTCCTGCACACGTCTGTTCTCCTCGGCCTCTTGCTCTGCTGTTACACCCCACTCGCCCTGAAATGCACAAACAACACTGTAAACAAACACACCGTGGCACTATTTTCAGGTTTGTTTACTTTTGGAGCCATTTTAGCTGATGTGAAAGACAAAAAAGGAGGGGAAAAAAATTAAATCGATGCCAATGGAAAACAAACACAGACGCTGTAAAAGGAGAAGCCGCTCTCAGTTTGGCTCATACATTTGCTAATGGCCACTTTGCTGGGTCAAATAAAGGAGTGGATCATAATTCTGTGAATGGAGATAATAATAAGTATGGCAGGAAGGATCAGGTCAGCCAAAAGCAACAAAGAAAGATATTTTTAGATGATTTCAGTCACACTAGCACTTTTGGTCCGCACCCGGGTTCGTTTGACGTCATAGTACGGTACGTTTAGCTAGTGTGAACATGTCTTCTGAACTCGGGTGCGCACCCGTGAACCGTACCCGAGTCCGTCTGAAAGAGGTGGTCTGGGGTACGGTTCATGTGAACTCTGGTACGGTTCACTTGTTGTATGAATGCAAACGTACCAAAAGCCGGAAGTGAACCATCAACAGTACAGCAAACTGTAGTTTTTATAACGTTCATTCATGTGTGTGTGTGTGTGTGTGTCTGAGTATCACGCGCCGACAAGCGCGACTGAGACAGAGCAAACACAGTGATAATGCTTGTCTCCTCCAAAAACAGCTTGGACATCGTTTGATGTTCTGAACGTATGTAATATGTTTGTGGCAGATAGACGCGAGCCGTTTTCTGTATGTTCTAAACCAAAAGGTTCATTTAAAGCGAAACAACCGCGATGTGCGGACGTCTCTCCCTTTTGGCGCTTTGCTTTCATGTCCGTCGCCTGGCAACAGACGTACACAAAACATCGGCTTGATGACGCAAGCGTACCGGGGTTCAGAAGGAAAAAAGACAGTGTGAACACAAACCAACCAAG
>CAIGQQ010004000.1:3307600-3320449 GCA_903798035.1 Danio albolineatus
CATACGTAAATATATATATATATATATATATATATATATATACCTTAATTTAAAATATATTGTTTATTAATTTATTATTTATAAATGATCTATTTTCTCCTAAAAAAAATTATTCAAAATTACTTTAGCACATTTCGTTTTAGGGTTCTCAAAAGTATTCACTTCAGGACCAATCAATACTTAATACGCACAAATGAGAGCTGCTTAGCACGTTCTCAAACACCATTGTTTGGTCATTGTGTTCAACTGATGTGGCTGTGATCCTCTCTGAAGTTCATCGCTTCACCACTCTTCATGGCTGTTAACCGATTGCAAACACATATACACAAACATGAAAAACCATGTTTATCAGTTGGTCTGTAAGCAGATCTCTGATATACAGTATCTACTCATCAGCTGATAGATACAGCTTTTAAGAGATCCATTGTTCCTGTTTGGTAAACAGCGGTGGAAAGTGGTGAAGCAATGACCTTTAAAGCCAATCAACGTCATATCTGTTGCGTGTGCTGTGAACACAATAAACAATCAGTGGTGTTTATGAATGTGCTCAACAACACTCTAATGTTAGCTTTATAGTTGTTTAAAAAAAGTGTCAGTATCGATTTGTACCAAAGTCGATACTCTTGACAACACTCTTTGGTTTTCAAACAGTAAACAGGGTTCCCACTCTTTCATGAACACCAATTTCAAGGACTTTTAAAATCACTGATAATTTTAAATCGAGCATCTAAGTAATTCACAGCCCAGCATATATAGCGCCGTGAAAGTGCTTCCTATACTTAACATTTCACTTACACCTAAAATTTTGATTAAAATGTTATAATGACGATGTTTTGAATGTGTCATTATCAAAAATGTTGACCGTTTTAAACTGTTTTAAAGTCATGTTCAAAGAATTGTAATACAATTAGGTGAATTTAATACTGGTAATATTTAAATGCGGTTTCAGGAGTATTGATAAAATGCATTATTTGTTATAACACGTGTATAAGATTTAAATTAAGCATTTTTAAATAAAGAATTTCTTAGTTTTTTCGTTTAGTTTTTGAAAGCAGAACAGTACAATTATTGAAATAACAACATACATTTTAAATCCAAGCAGTTTTAAGCACCTATGTTTGTTTTAAGTACTTCCCAGGCCTTAAATTCGTATGTCTAAAAGAAGAGTGGGAACCCTGAGTAAAGTAGAAGAAAAACTCAATGACTGTATCATTATCTATATACAGGGTTCATACACATTTTTACTACTAAAATTCCATGACTTTTCCATGATTTTTCCAAGACTTTCAAGTAAATTTTCATGACTTAATATTTCATGCAATGTCTACATATCTGTGGTAAAAGAAAAACCGTGCATGTTCAAACTTTGTGCAGCATATCGTAAAACATGCAATCTCTTTAGTTTCAATTTATATCCATGTAAAATTTATTTAGATAATGATTACACTGCACTAAAAATGTGAGAGTATGTGATTGGCCAACGACACAAAAGAAGTAAATAACCTATACTCAAGTATACAGATATCTGTTTTCCATGACTTTTCCAGGTTTTCCATGATCGTATGAACCTTGTATATAAATTCCATTAAACGTATGGAGAAGCAGTGACTGCACATACCATCTCTTCTCTCTGTCTCTTCTTGTCCTCGAATTGTATACGGAGCTGCAGTTCTTCTAGCGCAGAGCGGTACAGTGTGTCCTGAGCATTTTGGAACTCGATGATCTGATCAAACACTGCGCGCAACTGATTCAACAGAGACTACACACACGCACAAATGACAACAGAGTTAGAAAAGTGAGGATGAGTATGCAGCATCATAACCACCCAGTGAGAGCGCATCATACCCTGTTGTTCACATCCAGCAAGCAGCGAGAAATGATGGTGTCCAGGAAAACGTCATGAGCTGCTATAATGTGATCCAGATCCTGAGCCTGCTGGACTTTATTCCACAACTCATCCCAAGAGCATTCCAACACCTGCGTGAAGGCGCAAACACACACATTAACTTAATAATACAGATCCACTGTTTAAATGAGGAAAGCAGAGAGATTTACGCACCTCAAATGTGATGTAATACTGCATCTGATGGATGAAGTGAACCATTTCAGAAGCAAGAACGTGACATTGGTGCAACACACCAGAGAGCTCTGTGTAAACACACACAGATAAAATAAATATTTACAAATATTACACATGTGATAGTTACTGTGTTTTCCAGAAAGTAAGTCACATTTGACAATCTACTGTGACAAGTCAGGGTTCATCCACATTTTCACTATTAAAATTCAATGACTTTTCCAGAACTTTCAGGTAAATTTTCATGACCTAATATTTCATGTAATGTGTACATATATGTGATAAATAATTAGAAAAACAATGGATGTTCAAAGTTATTACAGCTTTTATACAGCTATACAAGCTATTATCATAAAACATGATAATCTATGTAGGTTAAATTCATCTTTATATCTATGTAAAATGTATTTGGATAATGCTCACACACCACTAATAATGTGAGAGCATGTGTTTGACCACGGACAGAAAAGAAGTAAAGAAAACTAACCTATATTTAAGTGTACAGATATTTGTTCAACTAATTTCAACAAAAAATTTGTAAGTTTTTCAGTTTCAGGCCTGGAAATGCCATGTCAAAATTCTATGACTTTTCCAGGTTTTTCAAGACCGTATGAACCCTGAGTAGTGTTTAGCATAAATCAGAGGTGCCCAGATTTTTCATATGAAGGGTCAAAAACCAAACTTGATTGAGGCTAGTGGGCCGAAGGTAAATATAGTAGTCATGGGTAATTTCCTACTTTATTTAATAATATTTAAAAATGACTAGAAAACATTGCTTTATATTTACTAATACAGTATTTTATTTAATTTTTATGAACTTATAAAAAAAAAAAAACCTAATTTATAACATAATTGCACTAGTTTTTTCTTTTTAGAATTATTTTTAGGGATTTTTTCAACTTTATTTTGATAGGACAGTAGAGATTTCAGACAGGAAAGCATTGGAAGCAGAGAGAGGGAAAGGATTGGCAAAGGAGTCGAGTCGGGAATTGAACTCGGGTCGCACAGTACCACTAGGCTATTGCTGCCGACATTACACTAGTTTTTGTCTTGATTTGCTCGCCGATGTCTTCTGCATAGTTCACTATCCGTCGAGTGACATTATTTACATTTCTAAAAAATCAGATTCATTTACAACATTTCATTTCAGTTTACTTTTTTTGTAGCTCAGCAATTAAACAAACAAAAAAGTTATGTCAAATTAGAAATGACGTTTCTGTGTTAAAGGCATTCGCCCCAGCCGTCTCCATTCTCACTCTTCTCTGAGATGGGATGGTGGGCCAAATCAGTGGTTACCATGGGCCAATTTTGGGCATTTCTGGCATAAATGAATACACCCCTTTTTGAAAAATTAATAACTGTAACCATTTTAAGTAAATATTGCCAATTATTGTTGGTGCATTTAAACAAAACAGTTTTATTAAACAGTTATATCCATAAAAAAAAAAATAAAAAAAAAAGTTGGGTCACCGAATGCCTCTAGAAATAGAAAGATAATTCAAACAAGTTAAGTTATTGATAAATTCTAAACTTCAACTATATTTTATAAATTTCATTTGATTTCTCCTGTTTATTATATTTTATTTACTATTTTTCCCAATATGTTGATTTAGGTAGACTACTTTTTGAACTGGGATCTTAAGGTTTTTTTAATTAGTTTAGTTCAAGTTTTGGCTTTGGTACTGACTAAATGTACAAATGTAAACACACAAAATATTTTGAACAATGCTGAGCCCTGTATATAGCATATACACGTATACAAAATACAAAAGTAACACTGGTGTACGAGTCAAATTTGACAAATACCTGATATATAACATTATAACATAGTACGTAAAATTGTTTATAAATATTATAACTATTTATAAAATCTGTTTATAATCTGTTTCCTCTCCAAAACAAATCCTTTAACTTTAACACCATTCAGAAGATTAACAGGAATGAAAACTGTAAGAATAGATCAGGTTTATTTGCTCAATGTTTGTTGACTGCATTATTTACAAGTACTTAAAATATCAAACAAAATGAAAAGTGCATTCACCGGGCATGCTCTTCAGCAGTTTGGCGTTACACATCTGACCCTTCCAGATGTCTGTGAGGATGTACTCCATTCTTTTAGCCCTCCACAGGAAGTTGAAGACACGCAGGTAGTGGCTCATACACTCACGGGTGAACACCTGACAGAGGTATGACATTCATTGTAGTTAGAGAATAAAACAGTTACGCTGCACGCAATAACAAACTCTGCTATCTTTTTACTGTTTTTTGGAGATTAACAAATAAACTGATGTTTTAGAACAAAACAAAGTGAGACAGTTGTAGAATATAACCATCTGTTTGTTAAGTCTGATTCTGGGTCAGCCAATGGCTGATCAATTGCCAAAGTAAACAACAAATGGTATTAATATATTAGATCACAATGTACTGTAAAACATAACATTTTTTATATCCATGTCAAATCTCATATGGTCAGATCCGTCTTTTATTTATTTATTTATTGCCACATCAGCAACTTATGGCTATTTCATGGCAAGATGGATATCCATAAAAATATTACATGATAAAAACAAATTCATATTATAATAAAAAATTACTTAGATAAATACATAAAATATAAATAAATAAAATTCACACAAAAATATATTCAAAATTAAATATGATTTTCAGCTCAATTTTTGATAAATAATTTAAGACTCTTCCTGTGGTACTTTTTAAAAAATGTCCATCAAAGTAGTGTCCTTGTAAAAATGTTGTCTATTTGTATTAAAACTTTCACATTCCAACAAAATATGTTTGATCAGAACTGTCTTTTATGAGCCGTTCAATTATTAAATGTCATAATGTAGCAAGTCTAGAGATTGTAAAAAAAAAACAAAAAATAAAATTAATAAAAAAGAAATACCGGGCTTCTAAAGGTTTCAGCAAGTCAAATTTAAGACTTGAAGACCTTTTAAAGACCATTATGAATTTAATTTCAGACTTATACAGGGCTAAACGCTAAAGATTTTTTTCGAATTGCCCTATTTGTCAGAAAAATCTTTTCAAATTAAAATTCAATGAGTCATTTCTTAACCACATACTTTAAATAACGTCTCAAAACAAGCATGGTGGCTCAGCGGTTAGCACCTCACAGCAAGAAGGTCGCTGGCTCGAGTCCAGGCTGGGCTATATGGTATTTATCTGTAGAGTTTGCATGTTGTAAAACATATACTGTAATAGTTGGGGGTTCAAACTGCTGTGGCGAACCCTGATAAATAAGGGACTAAGCTGAAAGAACATGAATGAATGAAGGCCTCCGCAGACACAACGAAATATAAAAAATAATATTTAAAACTGAAAAAATATGAGATTAACAAACAAGTTAAATAATCAATATTTGAAAATGAATTGCGGGACAATAAAAACAGGATAGGCTCAGTGGTTTAGTAGAGTACAGGGTATTACAACGCAAAAAAATAAAATTAAAATTAAAATTAAAAAAATTATATATATATATACATACATACAAAAAAAAACCCTAAAAAAACACAAAACAAAACTAAAAAAAAGTATATTTTGTAAAAGCTTGCATGTGGAAATAAATAAATAAATAAATTCACATGAGACTATGCCAATGACAATGTTTCAAAGAAAAATGTACTTTGGATTAAAGATGTAAGCTGGATTGTGTTTATTTACCGTGGCAATGGGTCCCTCTACATGATAGTCCAAACTGAAGACGTCCCAGCCAGTGTCTCCAGGGGAAACCTGGACCAAACAAGACACCAGATCAACATCCAGTGCTGCACAATTATATACCTGAATTTGCCATCAAACAGTCTCCACTAAGTACCTCCAGCAGCCGGACATCAAGCCTTTTCAGTATCTCAGGGCTATCAAACTGGGCATTGGTCGCTCTGACGGCTGTCTCGAGGATTCCGGTAAGATTGTGTTGGTAAAGAGTGGTGGCAGGCCTGGCCAACTCTGGCCTGAGAGAGAAACAGAGAGATGGTTGACTTACAGCTGATAAACTGACCATAAAAACATGTTAGTTGTTGTTTAAAACTCACAGAATTAATTTAAAATTAATGATTTTTTAAAAGGTCCTGAGAAGGGCTTTAAAACGTGCATTTGTATTAGAAATCTGATGTAATCTCAACTGAAACATGAAGGTGGGGCGGGACATATTGTAGCTCCTTCCCTTTATAATGAAACAGCCAATAGTGTTTCTCATTTATCACAGCTCTGCCAGTGAGAGTAGTTGAGCTCAAGTGCATGTCAGATACTAGAAAGCATTTGATTGGTCAGAATTTGATGAGAAAATAAAATATGAAAAAAAGGAAACGTTGATCCATATAAGTGGAAGTGACAAATTGCAAGATTTGGATGTTTAATTCAGATTTATATCTTCTAAATGTGAACTGTCACTGTTTTGGAGCACACTCACTTATAAATATCCTTATAACTAACAGCTACAAATGTTTATTTTCAAAACTTAAATATACACATTTTTAAATAAATACAAATGTCTTTATCACTATAGTTCAAATTTGTAAGATTATTTTATTTATTTTTTAATTAATTATTTTTTTGCATTCAATTATTAAGGTTTTATCCGTTATTAAGATAGGATAGTATTTAGACATAAAGTGAAGAGTAGAGCATTGGCCTAATATGTCAGGGCTCATAAATTTAACAAAAATTTAAATTATACATTTTTTATTCTCACTTTGAATCTATAACTCACTCAAAGTCTTCGCAGTTCATTAATAGATGAATCAGCAATTTTAAACCTCCTGAAGAAATTAGTCTACTGTAGGCAGGTAACAGCTACAAACCTCATAAAAAAATTATAATAATAATAAAAATAAAAAAAAATAAAAAAATAAAAAAGAAATCAAGCTCAAACATTGATTTAGATTGTACCACAGGCATCAGTTTATATCCAAACTGTTATTACTGTACTTCTGTGACAAATGTTGAATGTTTGTAATGCAGAAATTATGTTTCAGGTTGAAGCTTGTAAAGATTGAAGCTGTCCATCTATGACTGCACTGCCAAACAGTGATTTAAAGGTGATAATGCACCCAAAAATGTAATTTTACACATTAACTACTCACCCTAAAAGTGGTTTTAAACTTTGAGGTTTTTTTCTTTCTGTTGGACAAGGCGTCTTGAAGAAAGCTGAAAACCTGTAACCATTGACATCCATGATAGTCAATGGTTATAGGTTTCCAGCTTTCTTCAAAATAACTTATTTTGTGTTCAACAGAAGAAAGAAACTCAAAACGGTTTGAAAGAACTGGAGGATGAGTAAATGATGACAGAATTTTAATTTTTTTTGAATGAACTATCCCCATAGTTGTGATTACCAAAGGTTTAACAAGCAAATCGTGATCAATTTTTTAAAATCAAGAACACAATTTTTCAATAATAAATGTAGCTCCAGGGCTCTAAAAATGAATAATTACTGAAGAAAAACAGTTCTAAATCAACAATGAAATGCAGCACATTGAGGTCGCAAATAAACATACTTGAGGAGGTCCATGAGGTGCCGGATGAAGTCTCCTTGGCCCAGCAGCAGGTATCTCCTCATGGCCTGAAGATGCTCCAGAAGCTGGTAGTTCTTATTCAGCACGTCCAGCAGATATTTACTGGTTTCAAAATACGCAGCATCAATCTTACTCTGAAAGGTCCCTTCCAGATCAGTGAACAACTCTGCCGCTGAGAGAGAAATACAGAGGGTTTTAAATAAAAGCAAGAGCATGAGAGTGAAAAACAGTGGAAAGAGAAGTAAATAAAGAAAGAGAAAAAGAAGCCATGAAAATGCATTTAATGATCAAACTTTTGTCTCTTTAAAGGTATCGTTCACCCAAAAATGAAAATTCTGTCATCATTTACTCATCCTCTACTTTTCCCAAACCTGTGTAAGTTTCTTTCTTCTGTTCAACACAAAGAAGATATTTTGAAGAATGCTGGAAAGCAGCAGCTATTGACTTCAGTATCTTTTGTTCCTATTGTGGATGTCACATTACTTTTACATTGCTCGTCACATAACATTACTTTTGATTCTACATTGTAAAAGCGCTATACAAATAAAGGTGAATTGAATTGAAGGTCAATGGCTGCTGGTAAATGTGAGTAAATGATGAGAGAATTTCCATTTTTGGATGAACTTTCCATTCAATGTATTATTTGTTCAATAGCAAACACTTTCCAATGTTAAATATCTTTCATTATTTTAAATGCATTATCTTTTAATGCCATTTAACATTTTAACCTGTTCTGATGTTTAACAGATATTGTTGTTACATAAATAACATTTCCATTTTAAAAAGTGTTAAAGAAAAGTATTTTGTTTTGGAAAACTGTGTGCGAGACAGTAAATTTAAGACAAGGTTGTGTTCTTTTGCATTAAGATGGCAATTTTCACCGTTTTAATAAGTAATTGAAATAGCAAAGACTTTTAAATTGACAACCAGAACAATTTGCCTGAAGAATTCATTCTCTCTTTCTCCCTCTCAATAATTATTCTCTATTCTAGTCAGGAAATATAGCCATTAATTTAAATTAAGTTACTAGATCTAAGTGTAATTAAGTTACACTTACTAGATCTAAAGTGACAATTCCTTAGGTGTCAAACTGATCATTTCAAAATATGAATAAATGAAGTAGTTTCTCACACAAAACCTGTCAAGCTGTCATTAAAAAAAGCAACATAAAACTAACAGCTATGCAATATATTAGGGATAAAGTACATCCAGAAGGTTGTTAATTGCAGAATAAAGCCGAAAAAGCTCATCGGCTTATTGTGGTAGAAGACTGAAGGGTTTTATTTTGAAATAATAACTGTTCTGGGTGTATTTTATCCCGGTTAATAAGTGTCTGCTTGCCACAAAACCTCAAAAATTAGACACATGCTCTGAGCTATAATCAGAACAATATACTTTAGCTTATTAATTACTTAATTAAATTCAAAGCACGATCACCCTACAGCAAGAAGGTCACTGGTTCGAGCCTCGGCTGGGTCAGTTGGAATTTGTGTGGAGTTTGCATGTTCTCCCCGTGTTGGCGTGGGTTTCCTCCGGGTGCTCCGGTTTCCCCCACAAGTCCAAAGACATGTGGTATGGGTGATTTGGGTAAGCTAAATTGTAGTGTATGTATGTGAATGAGTGTGTATGGATGTTTCCCAATGATGGGTTGAAGCTGGAAGGGCATCCGCTGCATAAAACAAATGCTGGATAAGTTGGCGGTTCATTCCGCTGTGGCGACCCCAGATTAATAAAAGGACTAAGCCGAAAAGAAAATGAATGAATGAAGACAGCTGAGTGAAGCATTCAAGAACCTGCGCATTATTCAGTCACAAGATGGCCAAAATGGCCAAAAAGCAAAGCTGACAGAAATGAAACCATTTCTAAGCAGCATATACAAAGTATTATTCAGTATTATTCAGTCACAAGATGACGCTTAACAGTAAATAACTGGGGTGTGACAAATAGATACATATGAATCTGGATATAAAGTATATGGAGTGTATGTACATGTAAAGCATACAGATGTGAACATATTTACAGACAGTCAGGTTGATTTGAAGTTCCCGGATGAGCCTATGTTATTAAGTTGTTGTTGTTGTTTTTCAGGAATAACATATGTTGGAACGTCACAACTGACCAATCAGAATTTACTATCCTACTAATAAGGCTCTACATTAACACGCCTGAGATTACCTGAGGCTTCATTTTTACATCCAAATCCCAACCAAGATAATATAAAGCAATAGAGAAGACTTTTCTTTCAAAATTTGACTTTTTATGTGCTATTTTTACAATTACAATGTAATTGTTTGATACAATTAAATCTACCATGAAAGTAGACAAAGTCAATGCAGAGTCTAAAAATAGAAAAACCGAACACCAGAAAATAAAAAACCTTGTAGAATCAGACTGAAGGACATAGAAGAGTGCTGGAGGCTAATAGCATTGATTAGCCATGCTAGCAAAGACGTTAAATACAGCCAGCATCGATACGGACAACTACACCACAGACGGGCAGTCAAAAACTGCACTTTTCTTCACAGCAGATCAATCCTTCTCTCCCCTCTTTCAGCAGCTGATTTAACTATTGCTGCCATTATGGCCACAAATATCGCATTAGCAAGCATAAGTGCAGCTATTTTAAGCGACTGCATTAGCGCTAGCTCACCATCTTTGGGAGAGTCTGTAGATTTGGAGGCAGGCATGATCTTTCCTGGCGGTGTCCTGTCATGACAAACCTGATGCAGGAAGTTGATGGATTTGCCGATGAGAAGAACCTGCAGAACAACATACATCAGATGGCATTATTATACGGCTATTTAAATCTGAAGATCAAATCAGTGCTTGTGTATGTATCACTGTAAAGATAATTGTTTTTTTATAGCCTGAGGAAAAAAAACATAACTTGTGCTTTATGTGCAAATCTTACAACCATTTTCTTCATAGTGTTCACGGGGAAGGGCGCCACGGTGGCCTAGTGGTTAGCACGTTCACCTCACAGCAAGAAGGTCGCTGGTTCGATTCCCGGCTGGGTTAGTTGGCATTTCTGTGTGGAGTTTGCATGTTCTCCCCGTGGTTGCGTGGGTTTCCTCCAGGTGCTCCGGTTTCCCCCACAGTCCAAAGACATGCGGTACAGGTGAATTGGGTAGGCTAAATTGTCCGTAGTGTATGTGTGTGAATGAGCATGTATGGATGTGTTTCCCAGAGATGGGTTGTGGCTGGAAGGGCATCCGCTGCGTAAAACAAATGCTGGATAAGTTGGCGGTTCATTCCGCTGTGGCGACCCCGGATTAATAAAGGGACTAAGCCGAAAAGAAAATGAATGAATGAATGAATGTTCACGGGGAAGTTGTTATAGGTAAAGCCATGCTCACACTGGACATTTCACCCCAGTGGCTTCCATTCATATGCACGCGAATGCGTCAGACCTAGGCATGGGACGATAACCGTTTTCAAGGTATACTTTTTTTTATACAAGGTATACCAAGGTTTGTAAAATTCAAGGTTTTAAAACCGCCTAAATTTTCTGTAATACAGTTCCTAAGGTATGTGTAAGATTTTATTTACATTTTTTTTTCTATTGCTGTTTTTTAGGACATCAGTATCTCCAGCTGAAAAGGTATCCTTATATACCATTTTAAATGGTAAAGAAATCAGTGTTTTTGAAACAAATGAAGACAGCAGAGGTCAATGATTCATTTAGCCTGACATGTTTAATGCTCCAAAATATTTTAAACGTTACTCAGGAGCAGTAATCACAATATCGTCAAACCTTTCGGAGCGCCGTACAACAGAATTTCGCAAGCTCAAACTTTAGTGTGACCATGGCATAAAGCATACTTCAAACTAATTAAGTAAACCAAATTAATTTGGTGAGTTAGTAATAATATTATGAATAAAATTATTAATAATAAATAAAAAGAAATAATAAATACATAAATAAATAAATAAATAAATAAATAAATAATAGTTATAATAACAAAACTATAGTAAAAATATTTGCATACATGTTGGTTGATTAAAATAATTATTAAATCACATTTGCAGAAATATTTTGGTAAACAGACATGATATAATAATATATTTAACAATTTATAATGAAGCTTACACAAAGTATACAAAAGTATCAATGACTAAATAATATTTTTCAGTTTGTTGTCATTATCAGTTTCGCTTATAATAAATGAATTATTTTTGTTTAGTTTTTTCTAGTCACATTATGGCGTGTGCTCTTTTACATTTCATATACAAATTTAATCCTCAAAGCTGAAATTGATAGAGGATCCCACACTCCATTCAAAGCCTAAAAACATATATAATCTATTGACTTGCCTGATATAGCAAACACCACTCACTTTTTTTGATTGTGTCAAGCCATCATCATAGATGTTAACCATCAAGAGACAAGTGCAATGACATCCTATGATAATGTAAAGTAAGTGCTGTACCTTCCTGGCCTGGTCCATGGTGATGAAGGATGGGATCATACTTTTCCTCAGTGAGTACTTGTCATGCCAGAGTCTGTCCGTCTTCACTGTTGGGTCCGAGGCTACAAAAAACTGAAGAAAGGTTGATTATCAAACAGGTTTCTTCTCTAGTTTAGAAAGGTCTTAAAGTGACAGCTCACCCCGTTTAGAAAACTGCTAATATACTCAATACACTCACCCTCAGACCTTTCAAGATTTACACAACATTTTTCTTTAATAGAGCGTTTGAAAAATATTTTTTATAGCTGAAACAGAGGTCCTAAGTGATTCATAAAACGCAAACAAAGTCAATTATTATTCAAAATACTTGTCCAAATCTTCCATTCCATTTCATTGAACGAATCAACAAGTACCATGGTTACAGCTAAAGAAATATATATGCATTCATTCATTTTCATTCTGCTTAGTCCCTTTATTAGTCTGGGTTCGCCACAGTGGAATGAACCGCCAACTTATCCATCATATGTTTTACACAGCGGATGCCCCTCCAGCTGCAACCCATCACTGGGAAACATCCATACACACTGATTCACACTACTGAAAATTTAGCTTCCCCAATTCACCTATCCCACATGTCTTTGGACTTGTGAGGGAAACCCGGGCAAAAAATAAATAAAATAAAATAATCAATCAATCAATCAATCAATCAATGAATCTATATATTGTTCTATCCATCCATCCATCTATCTATCCATCCATCCATCCATCCATCCATCCATCCATCCATCCATCCATCCATCCATCCATCCATCCATCCATCCATCCATCCATC